>JAMXBB010000005.1:24772641-24951237 GCA_024138015.1 Lumnitzera littorea | reverse complement strand
CATTATTATTTATTATAGATCAGTACATGTCCATTTCATCAATTAATTTCATAATTTCCTATTAAATTCATAATTTCAGCCTATTTTCGAACCAATTTCAGGCCTAAAAATTCAATAAATATTAAAATTATTCAAATAAAAATTTGGGCTACGTAGAAATTACCCATATATCATACACATCCTACACAAAAATTTTCAGCTAGAAACAACATCATATAGTACATTTATTTCACTAATATATATTCGGATGAATTACAGATTTCTTAATAAAGTATATTAAATATTACGAATTTTTCAAAAATAAAAATATCACATGAAAGCATGTCTAAAATAACCTAAGTGTAATTTTTTTCATAATTTTCTGGGCGGATTTACTATTTTTTAGAAATTATTGAAAAACAGGGCAGAAATTTGACCTTGGTGTTCTTGGGTGCTCCGGTGGCCGGCGGCGGCTGGGCGGTTGTCGGACGGCCTGCGCGGTAGGTGGACCGTGTGGGGTTGGCTAGGTTTCACAGTAGATCTACTCTAGGTTAGGATTCCACACTTTCACTAATTTTTCTGTTTTTTTTTTCTAAATTTGTTTTTTTTTTTTCCACGATTTTTTCTAATTTTTCTTTCTGATTTTCTCTGATTCCAAATTGCTAAAACTATCATATCTGATGATTTTGGCTTTTTATAGTGCCTTAAAGTCGGTTTAAGGATTTTTCCTTTAATTAATTCATATTTTCTTTTCCAATTTCTTTTTTTTTTTTTTTATGCATGAGGTGTCCAAATATTATAACTGCACCTTTTGAATCAGCAATTGCAATTCCATCCTCTTGCCACGCCTCCTTCCATTGTTATTTAATTAATTTTTATTTTTCTTTTGTTAAATAATTACTTAAATATAGATATTATATGTTAGAATTAATTATTCAATTAATATATAAGTTTATACCCTATGTAAATAACACGTGAAATATACAACTTTACTCGTATAATTAAGTTTCTAGCATATCTTTTATTTTTAGGATACATTCTAAGGTTAATTTCATGAATTCAACACAATATATATATAATTACTCAATTTAAAGTTAATTTACGAGTATAATTATTATTTGTACCGAGTATACTAAAAAATTACGTGTATTTTTTTATAGTAAATTATACTACATTATCTCATTTTATAGCTCAATTAACTTATCTCTAAGTTCTCGTTGCAATCTAAGTTCAATTTTAGGAGTTCTGAACATTTTAAGGCTTTAGTAAATACTCCAATTTCTAAGGGCAAAATTGGAATTTTGGGTCATTATTACTAAAATCTAACTTCACTGTAATATCTCGACTAACTTTTTCATTCTAGTTGCAAAGTTTGGGCTCAATTGGATAAGTTACCCTAAAAGCCCTAAATCTGAGCTCGGTTGTCCTAAACTCAATTTTAGGAGCTTACAAGAACCACTCTAGGTTAGGGTTCTACACTTTCACTAATTTTTTCTGTTTTTTTCTAAATTTGTTTTTATTTTCTACAATTTTTTCTAATTTTTCTTTCTAAGTATTTCTGATTCTAAATTGCTAATATTTACATATCTGAAGGTATTGGCCTTTTATAGTGCCTCCAAGTCGGTTAGATGATTTTTCTTTAATTATTTTATATTTTTCTTTCTAATTTCTTTTTATTTTCCTAAGCATGAGGTACCCAAATATTGGAAACTTGCTTTTGAATCAGCATTTCCATTCTCATCTCCTGCCACGCATCGTTGTCCAGCAATCTTCAATGCATTTAATCAATTTTCTTTATTAAATAATTACTTAAATATAGATATTATATGTTAGAATTAGTTATTTAATTAATATATAAGTTTATACCCTATGTAAATAACATGTGAAATATATAACTTTACTCATATAATTAAGTTTCTAGTATATCTTTTATTTTTAGGATATGTTCTAAAGTTAATTTCATAAATTTAACACAATAAATATATAATTACATAATTTAGGGTTAATTTACGAGTATAATTATTATTTATACCAGGTATACTTATAAAATTACGTGTATTTTTATATAGTAAATTATACTATATTATCTCATTTTATAGCTCAATTAACTTATCTTTAAGTTGTCGTTGCAATCTAAGTTCGATTTTAAGAGTTCCGAATATTTTAGTGCTATATTAAATATTCCAACTTCTAAGGGCAAAATTGGAATTTTGGGTTATTGTTACTAAAATCTAACTTCACTGTAATATCTCAACTAACTTTTTTTATTTTATTCGTAAAGTTTGGGCTCAATTGGATAAGTTTCCCTAAAAGCCTTAAATCTAAGCTCGGTTGTTCTAAACTCAATTTTGGGAGCTTACAGGAACCTAGAGTTAACGTTTTTGTGGTGGTGGTTGTTTCATAATGGTTCCAAGTGGTTAGAAAGTTATTCTAAGGTGCTTAAGGATGGTGAAGTGTCTAGAAGTAATAGCGTTCGTTGATATTTGCAGCCCATTCACTTCACTACATTAAATAGATGTATAGTGGAATTGTCATCCCTAGGGAATGGAATAAGCTCATAATGACCATTACATTGTTTACTTAGGTAAAAATAACATATAAGAATAGACATGCAACATATGTAAAATGACTAAAATACCCTTATCTTCAAGGGAAACACCATTGAACACTACCTTATTGGAATTCATGATAAAACAACACCTTCCCTCCTTTAATTGTTAACAAATCTGACCATCGCTTGCAATACTGGCCACTTAACACCAATGAAACAAGTGCAACACCACCAGCCTTCAACAATTGTAATACCACCTACTACCCACTTCGACAACTAATAGATCTGAGAGAAATAACCACCTGCAACACCACTTAGGCAGCTACCTCTTACTCTTTGACAGCTAACAAATCTATGAGAGAGCAACTTGCAACACCACTTTAACAACCACTTGCTACCTACTTCAATAGCTACTAAATTTGAAAGAAAGAGCATCACTTGCTACCTACTTTGATGGCCACCAAGTCTTAGAGAGAGAGCTATGACAACCAATAAATCTACGAGAGAATGTATCATATCTAGTGTTAGATATGGTGATGATGACAATGTTGACAAGTGGGTTTGCATGTGAGTGGGTTTGTGGTGCATGAGTGGAACTTTGAAGAGTAGGTTTATGTATGAATGCGTTTGAAAGAGAGAATATGTCATGTATGGTGTTAGATATGGTAGTGATGACAATGTTGATAAGTGGGTTTGTAGTGCGTGAGTGGAACTTTGAAGAGTGGGTTTGTGTGTGAGTACATTTGATGAGTAGTATAGGTGTATCTATGGTAGTGGAGGATGGTGGTTGGTAGGAATCCATCCTAAGGACCCCTTACTCATTCCTAAGCTAAATGACTAGCCAACATGGTCTATTGGATTCTTAACCATCATCTAAGTCTAGAGGAAGCCAACCTATTATGCTTAGTTGGTTTGATAATGTACCTAAGCTATGGCAAGTGGAGTGTCACCTTAACACAAAAGTAAGGTCAACCCAAACTGTTTAGGAACTCCAACTCTTACTGCGACTTGTTATAGAGACCACTTAAACCAACAAGTCTAGAACTGTTGAGGTACAAATGCTATGTTGTTCAAAGATTCTGTTGCTGTTGGCCTTATCTAGACAATTTAAGATCCGTTATACAGTAAATCTTCAAGCCTCTTACAAGATGACGCATGTCTTACTAACCTGAGTCATACACTTTGCCACTAGAATGTTCTCTGTGTGTGATTATGGATTTTCTCTTTCCTTGTATAACAAATTGTACACATGTTTTTACCTTTTTTAGTAAATATTAATGGCATCTTATAGCCCTAACAATAAGGGTATAAATACCCCATTATAAGAACCATTATAACAAGAATCTCCTTCCACATTAGTGAAATACTAACTTTTGCTCATTTGTGGGAAAACCCTAAACCTTTCTTTAGTGTTTATTAATCCCTTAAGAAAGAATTGTGGCGAGCAACCCATCAACTTAGACCGATGCATCACATCCAGCAAGTTGTTGGTCATCTTATGTTTAAGTGGTATGTAACATCTATTTGAGTAGCTCATGAATTGCTTAACCTCTTTTTCCTTTTATCCCCAAAACCCATCCAACTCCATTATACTTTCTTTGATAGCTTTGAATGACCTATCTACACTACAGCAAGACTTAATCATAGGCATGCTTATTTACATTTGGTGTCACATCATCTTGGTATCAAAGCTTAAGGTTCTGAGTAGGGTAGTTTGTTCTTGAGTCGTGCATATGGTTTGAAACTATGGTTGTTGGTTTGACGTTATGATAATGTACAGTGTCGCCTTTGTGCTTTGTTTTCATCTCTTGAAATAAAGCCACGAGTTGTGGTGTTGAGAAAGCAGAGAAAACTGTTGTTAAAGTACTATGTGTGTTTGTTTGTTTTACTATCATAGTAGTAATAGTGCTTACTAGAGTTATTGATTGAAAGAGAACTATGCATGTTGTTCCTAAGTGAAAACATGATAGACCTTAGAGTAAATGCAGTGGTTAGTGATAATGGAAGTGGTGGAGTAAGAAGGGATGCTGTATAGAGTAGACCTTGAGGTTGATAGATGAGTAGATAGACTGATTCATTGAGCTCCTAAAGAATATGTTAGTCGTTATGTAAGGGGAAACTAAAGCTCAAATTGATAGAGATCACCGAGTTGATGAGTGAGCCACAAAAGTAGGCTATAAAGAACCCTAAGCCGAGTAAAAAGTTGGCTAGGCCATTAATGGAGTTCCATGTGGGAGGGAAGTTTATCCAACTCACCATGCAAGAGTTGAAAGAGTTAACCAAAGAGTTAATTAGAAGGTGGAAATAGTAGAAGAAGAAGAGAGTGATAGCGAATAACTCTTTGAGGTCAATGAAAGACTAGGACGAGTACCATGCAATGAAAGGCATGATGTCTGACCTAACAGGGTTAAGTACCCCACTTGACACAACTGAGGAGGAGTAGAGTGACTAGCTCATTGCTAAATTATTCTTGATGATGTTGGAGGAATCGATGAGGAGTTGGACGAGGAGGACTATTATGAGAAAGAAGAATATGGAGTTTGAGCTCCTAGAAGCATTGACTATGTTAAGGTTTAGATTCTGAGCTTCTTTGGAAGCAGGAAGTGTTGGCAAATATCTAGATTGGGAAGAAAGAGTAAAGAAGTTGTTTGAATGTTATCGATATACCAAGAAAGACAATGTTTGACTTGTCGTACTGGAATTGACTAGGTATGCTAGTATGTGGTGAAAGAAGTACATGCAGTACGTATGAGAGATGAACAACAAGACGTGAGGACATTAAAGAAGTTGCATACAATGAAAGGTTCATTCCTGACTCTTATTTTTAAGATACATTTGCTAAGCTACAACAGCTTAGATAAAGGATTTGAACTATTAATGAGTATGTGTGAGAATTTCAAATGATCATGATCCAATGTGATGTGGATGAGCTTGAAGGCTGAACTATCTCTAGATTTATCGCTAGACTAAGGTATGAGCTTAGAGACATAGTTGAAGTGCAATCCTTTGATACTCTCAAAGGCGTTATTAGAGTCGCTCAATGAGTTGAGAGGTAGAGAAGGAGCCAATCTTATCAAGCTCAACCAATCTGACCTGTTCAAATGGCTCGACCTACTTAGGGAAGTATTAAGAAGCCTAGTGGAACTAGACCATGCATTGATAGGAAGTAGGCTACTGGACCTTTAACCTGTAGCCAAATCGAACGTCTTCAAGGACTAATAAGGAAAATTCTCCTACTTCAGTCATCTCCTGTTGAGGCCGAGTTGATATATGTTGTTAACTAATTCCCTATACCGAGCTGAGTGACTACACATCTCTTAAAGATTATGTGCCAACAGGACGAATGCTCTATTTGTAGCCTACTCCATCACATACCACCAGTTGGTCATGACTGAGTTGACCCTAAGCTCAACAACATCGGTGCCAAGAGGACAAGAGATCCAACACTTGTCCATAGCTACTCCTTTTCGGATAAGCCTATATCTTGCTCAGCACCTCGACTTAGCTACCTATTTTGATCGTACTATTTTTTCTATATCTTCAAAAGGGCGTCACTAATACATTACTACTACGTATCCAAGCCCACTTAAAGAATTTGCTACACTCAATCATTACTTTTCCTTGAATATTCATATTTATCCTTTTTATATTTCTTGTACATTACTTCTTTAGGGCATTACTTTTTTTGTCTTTTTCATCTTTAGGCAAGTTGCCACAATTTTCTCGGGTATAAATACCCACTGAACATGTAGCTGCATTTCACTATTACACCTAATATCATCAATATACTGAATATTCCCCTTTTGTGAACATTGCTTTTGTTAGCTTATTTACTCCTTCACTCTTATCCTAACTCATGAGCAAGGCTTAGTGGCGAGTAACCTCATCGAAACATCTTGTGCGTAATATTGAGTTATGCCGTTAGTTCTCAGAAGTTTCATTAATGTATCATATCCTTTGGACCTATTTGTAGGTTACTTATCTTCTTTCTTTTCTGTTTTCTTGTATGCTTCCCCTCGCTCATTTCAAGCTTTCGATAAGCTTGAAACCATCTTGGCGACTAGCCTTGTTTACTCTTGGCTTCAGTCTGCACCATCTTATTATCAGAATGGAGGTTTCGTTTTGGGTAAGTTGTATTTAGGATTTGTGAAGTAGTGTTTGTTATCATAGTGTATCGAAGTTGTGGAGAGGATTATTGAAGTATTCTGAGCTAATAATAGGGTATAGTAACTTGTTCTTGAGTACCTTGTTTTACCCTATTTTAGATGCTTGAAAGCAGAGCAAGTTTCTATGTTGTGACTTATTCAATAGTGTAGCTATTGTAGTTGCAGGTTATTGGGTATCTAGTTTGAGGAGTGTACATGTTGCTTAGTTAGAAGAAATATAACCAAGAACATCTTAAAATCAAAAAGTCTGATATTTAAATTTGTTGAAGAAATGACAAACCCGAGTGTTACTACTAGAATTGGGGGTGACAACAGCGAAGTTGTCCACCATGGTCGACAACCCTAGAATACTCCTAGAAGTACAAATGAGAGACTAGATGGGGTGGTTAATTTCTTAGTGGACTTGACTAGAGCCATTCATGCAATGGCCTATCACCCTACGGATGGTGTACAAAACACTTCATAGGCTACTCGACCTGTTAAGAAACAGATCCCAGCTTAACAAGTTTGAGGCGAAGGAGTTGGCCAATAGGTGAGAAGAAGGGTTAACTTAGGAGATCTAAATGAAGATGAAGAAGAAGAATGAGCTCGAGCACCTCAAGCTTCCAATCATGTGAAGCTTTAGATCCTAAGCTTCAATGGGTCTGGAAGTGCGAATGATTATTTGTATTCGGAAGAAAAGTTAGAACGTGTTTTTTATTATTATCAATATGTAGACTATGAGAAAGTAAGGACTATTACTGTTGAGTTTTTTAGCTATGCCGCCATGTGGTGGAAGAACTTTCAAGTCATGAGAAGATAAGAAGGATATAGAAAGATTAATACTTAGCTTGAGATGAAGAAAATACTCAGAAACAGGTTTATACCGGATACCTATTTACAAGACACTTTTGCTCGGCTTCAAAAACTGAGACAAGAAGACTAGATTGTTGACAAGTATATCTAAGAGTTCTAAATGTTTATGATTCGCTATGAATATGAAGTAGGGGAACCACCAACACAAATAGTCTCTAGGTTCCTTACTGGGTTGAGAAGTGATATTTGAGACAATATGGAACTCCAGCAATTTACTACAATGCATAAGGCTATACGGATAACCCAACGAGTAGAAAGGAAGAGAAGAAACAGAATGCCAACCCAACCCCCAACGAGCTGACCTGGTCAACCGAGCCAACTTAGCTAAGGAGGTTACCAAGCTTAGTCAAGTACTGAGCCAACCAAAAAGGTTGATGTCCAAGTTGAACAAAAGGGTTGACTTGAATATACGAAAAGGGATAGGGATTTGGAAGGAAGACTAGCCAGATTAAGTACTTCAAGTACTAAGGGTTTGGACATATGGTTGCTTAGTGTCCAAACCGGAAAACCATGGTCATAAAAGAAGACGTCTCGAAGCTTAAAGTGGATAGTATTGATGAAGAACCTAAGGAAGAGACTATTCTCGAGAAAGAAACTTCTCAAAGGAATGAATTGATTGAGGAAGATGCATTTATTGAGGACTTGGATCAGTTGGCCCTAGTTATTTGGTGTACAATGATCTGGAACCAATGTTTAAGGAAGAGTGGAGAGAAAATTTATTCCATATCAAGTGCAAAGTGAATGATCAGGTGTGTACACTCATTGTAGATAGTGGTAGCTGCACTAATGTGGCATCTGCCTACCTGATTAAGAAGCTTAAGCTATCAACCACCTCACATCAGAAGTCATATAAGTTACATTGGCTGAACGAGAAGGGAGCACCATATGTCACTCAGCAAGTGTTGTTATCAGTTTCTATTGGTAACTATTTCAACGAGATCCCTTGTGATGTACTGCCCATGTGCGCATCATATGTGTTGTTAAGCTAATCGTAACTCTTTGATCAATGGGTTATGCAAGATGGATTTTGAAACACCTATGTTTTCAAGAAAGATGGAAAGAAGGTTACTTTGAATCCCATTACACTGAGTCAAGTAAGCAGATTATAGGCTAAACTTACTTGAGGATCCAAGAAAGCACTAATACTGAGTAGAGTCAAGCTCCAAGAGGCTGTAAAAGTTGGTATGCCAACTTTTATGTAGTAAAAAGACTATTAGAGTTGAAGGAATGGATTGAACTACCCATTGAGTTAAGAGGATTGCTGGATAAATATGCTGACTTATTTCTAGAACAGTTACCAAAAGGTTTGCCCCCATTCAAAGGCATTGAGCACTACATTAACCTGATACCTGATATTGCTTTGCCAAACAAACCAGTTTAATAGATGAGTCCCGAATAAGCTACTGAACTCTAAGATAAATCAATGAACTACTAGAGAAAGGGTATGTAAGGGAGGGCTTTGGTCCCTATGCTGTTTCGATGCTCCTAGTGTTGAAAAAGGATAGTACCTAGCAAATTTGTGTTGATAGCTGAGCCGAAAACAAGATCACGATTAAGTACCAATATTTGATCCCTAGATTGGATGACATGCTAGACGAATTGAGTAGAGCTAAGGTCTTCAACAAGATTGATCTGAAGTTTAGCTACCATTGGATTTAGATGAGGTTAAGTAATGAGTGGAAAGCTGCATTTAAACTCGACACAGACTCTATGAGTGGATGGTAATGCCTTTTGGCTTGTTGAATGTCCCGAGCGCTTTCATGTGACTGATGAACCATGTGCTAAGAAATCTGATCGGAAAGTATGTCATAGTGTACTTTAACAACATCCTAGTATACATCATTGACATACCAAGTCACTGTAAGTCGAGAGATTATTTGGCAATCTGAAGAAGTGTTGCTTCTACTAAGAGGAAGTGGTATTTCTAAGCTATTTAATAGGTGGAAGAGGCTTGCGAGTGGATGCTGAGAAGATCCGAGCAATTGTCGAATAGTTGACTCCGACCACTTGTGCTGAGGTGAGTAGTTTCCATGGATTAGCATCCTTTTATAGAAGGTTTATCAGGAATTTCAACACCATAGTCGCATTCTTAACTAAGCTAATGAAGGAGCACATTGAATTTAAGTAGGGAGAAAGGGAGGAAAGTAGTTTTGATGAAGTTAAGACAAAGTTGACTTCTACCCCTGTATTAGCTTTACCTGACTTTGAGAAGATATTTGAGCTGAAATGAGATGTGTCAAACATTGGTATAAACGCTGTCTTAATGCAAGAAGCCAACTAATTGCTTACCACAATGAGAAGCTTAGAGGATCTCAATTGAACTACTATGTATACGACAAAGAACTCTTAGCTCTTATTCGAGCACTCCAAGTGTGATAGAATTATCTATTGCCGAGAGAGTTCGTCATCTATACTAATCATGAGTCCTTGACGTAATTTTGAAGTCAGACCAAATTGTTAAAGTGATAAGCAAGGTAGATTGAATTCCTTAAAGGATTCAACTTTATGATCCAATATAAATAAGGCAAGAGCAACGTAATAGCAGATGCCCTTTCAAGAAGACATGCACTTTTGACCAAATTATAGACCATGTTGTTTAGGTTTGTAAGTATCAAAGAACAGTATTCTCAAGACCCATACTTTAAACCTATACTTAAGCATTGTACTAATAGAAGAGCAGTTGATGAATATCATATGGAAGATGGTTACTTGTTTCGAAGTGGAAAGTTATGCATGCCGACCTGTTATTTGAGGGAGTTGCCTATCAAAGAAGCCTACAATGGAGGACTCTCCAAACATTTTAGGGAAAGAAGAACCTATAAGCTGCTAAGTGGATAATTCTTTTGGTCCAGAATGAGGTAAGACGTACACCAAATTGTCAAGGGTTGTGCTATGTGTAAGAGGGCCAAATGCCAAACTGTAAAAGGGAAAGCAATGGCTTTACCTATCCCGATCAAACCCTAAACTAAGTTGAGCATAGACTTTGTCCTCAATTATCAAAAATTGCCCAAGTCAAAGATTTTGTAATAGTCATCATAAATAGATTTAGTAAGATGGCACACTTTGTGCCCTGTTTTAAGACTAACAATGCTTCAGATATTGCTTCTCTCTTTTTGTAGGAAATTATCTAGCTACACAGCGTACCGAAAAGTGTAGTCTTAGACAAGGATCTAAAGTTCTTAAGCTATTTCTAGAGAATCTTGTGGCGTCGGATGAGGACTAAACTATCATACAACACCTCTTATCGTCCCTAAACTAATGGCTAAACAAAGGTAGTAAATTATACTTTGGGATCACTGCTCAAAGTCGTAGTAGGTTAGAACTTGGCCAATTAGGATGTTTATTTGCCCGTAGTAGAATTTGCTTACAATCATGTAATGCATGACACTACTAAGTAAACCCCTTTCGAAGTTATTATGGCTTTAATCTTGAGTTGCCCTTTGATTACACCCTTATACCTATATCTGAGCAAGAAGACACTAACGTAAAAGTCCGAATAAAGTCCCTACAACATATATACGACAAAGTTACTTGGTAAATTGACTAAGCTACTAAGAAAATGCTAGAAAAGGCTAAGGGGAGGAAGTTGATACAATTTAAGCCTAGAGACCAAGTATGGCTACACTTGAGTAAGGAGAGATTCCTAAGCAAGAGAAAGAATAAGTTGTTTGCCCAAGCTAAAGGCCCTTATAGAATCCTCCAAAAGATCAACAACAACACCTATAGATTGGAACTACCTAAAGATTATGGGGTCTTGGATACTTTCAACATTGTTGACTTCAATCCTTATCACCCTAAAGGAGAATTGAATAAAGACTAGTCGGATTTTAGCCCAAATCTAAATTAACTAGGAGGGAATGAAATGAATCAGGTTATTGGACCTTTACCTACAGCTGAGCTCAAGGTCTTAAAAGACTAACAAGGTGAATTCTCCTCCTCTAGTCGACTCCTACCAAGGTCGAGTTGATCCATGCTGCTGGCCAATTCCCTATGCCAAGCCTAGTGACTATACATCTCTTGAAGATTATGTGCTAACTGGACGAATGCTTTGCTTGTAGCCTACCCCTTCACACACCATCGATCGGTCATGATCGGGTCAACCCCAAGCTTGACAACATCGGTGCTGAGAGGACAAGAGATCCAACACATGTCTATAGCCACTCCTTCTCAGATAAGCTTGTATATTACTTGGCACCTTGGCTCGGCCACCTATCCTGATTGTGCTGTTTTGTTTGTGTCTTCAAAAGGGCATCACCAATACATTGCTGCCATGTATCCAGGCCCACTTAGAGAATCTGTTACACTCAATCATTACTTTTCCTTGAATATTCATATTTACCCTTTTATAATCCTTGTACATTACTTCTTTAGGGCATTATCCTTTTTTTCTTTTCCATATTCAGGCAAATTGCCCTAATTTCTCGAGTATAAATACCCATTGTATATGTAGCCGCATTTCACTACCACACTTGATATCATCAATATATTGAATATTCCCCTTTTGTGAACATTGCTCTTGTTTGCTTGTTTACTCCTTCACTTTTATCTTAACCCTTGAGCAAGGCTAGGTAACAAGTAACCTCATCGGAACATCTCGTGCGTAATATCAAGTTATACTGTGAGTCCTTGGAAGTTCTACTAGTGTATCATATCCTTTAAAGCTGTTTGTGGGTTGTTTATCTTCTTTCTTTTCTGTTTTCTCGTACGCTTCCCCTCACTCATTTCAGGCTTTTGGCAAGCTTGGACCCATTCTGGTGATCAACCTTGTCTGCTTTTGGCTTCGGTTCGCATCATCTTAGTATCAGAGCTAAGGTTTCGTTTTGGGTAAGTTGTATTTGAGATTTGCAAAGTAATGTTTGTTGTCATAGTGTGTCGAAGTTGTAGAGAGGATTATTGAAGTATTCTAAGCCAACAATAAGGTGTAATAACTTGTTCTTGAGTACCTTGTTTTGCCCTGTTTTAGATGCTTAAAAACAAAGCAAGTTTCTATGTTGTGACTTGTTCAATAGTGTAGCTGTTGTAGTTGTGGGTTACTAAGTATTTGGTTTAAGGAGTGTCTGCGTTGCTTAGTTAGAAGAAGTAGAACCAAGAACATCTTGGAATCAAAAAGTTTAATATTCAAATTTGTCGAAGAAATGATAGACCCAAGTGTTAATACTAGAATTGGGATTGACAATAGTGGAGTTGTCTACCATGGCCGATAAACTTAAAATACTCTCAAAAGTACAGACGAGAGACTAGATGGGATAATTAACCTCTTAGTATACCTAACCAGAGCCATTCATGCAATGGCCTATTACCTTGCTGATGGTGTATAGAACACTCTACAGGTTGCTCAACCTATTAGGGGACAAATCCCAGATCGACGGCTTCAAAGCGGAGGAGTAACGAATGTGTGAGAAAAAGGTTTAACTTGGGAGATTTGGATGAAGATGAAGAGGAAGAATATAATGAGGAAGAAGAACAAGCTTGAGCACCCTCAACTACTAACCATGTAAAGCTTCAGATCTTGAGCTTCAATGGGTCTAGAAGTGTAGATGATTATTTGGATTGGGAAGAAAAGCTTCAGACCACGAACATATTACTACTTAGTGTCCTAATCAACATGTAATGGTTATTCGAGGTAATAAGTGGAAAGCACAGATGAGAATGAGCCTAAGAGAGATGACAAGGAGATTGAGAGTAAGCCAATCAAGGCACAGTAATGACTCTAGTTTTGAGAAGAGTGTTAAACTTAATGTAAGGAAGACCAATGAGAGAACCTATTCAAGATTATGTATACGCTCCAGGATAGTTATGTATGGTCATAGTAGATGGAGGAAGTTGTATGAATGTAGTTGCTCAGTCCCTCATATAAAAGCTGGGTCTATTGACCTCCAAGCATCCTCGACCATACAAGCCACATTGGTTGTATGATAAGAGTGCTTTATACATACCAAACAGGTAACCATGTCATTCTATGTTGGAAACGTTTATAGGGACAAGGTGGTTTGTGATGTCGTCCCCTTGGGAACTTTACATTTATTGCTAGGTAGACCATGGTTATTTGGCCGATATGTTATACACAACGGGTATAAGAACACATATGCCTTCATTAAGGATAGTAGAAAAATCATACTACGGCTAATGACTCCTAGTCAAGTCAATAGGACTCACAATCAACTTACCCAAGCTAGTAAGAAGAAGGCTTAGTGATGAATTAGTGAGAGCTCCGAGCTATTGAGAAGATCGATGAACCAATGTTTTTATTGGTTCAAAGGCTACTTGAGTTGATAAGCCTGGTCAATGTGCCAAAAGATGTCAAAAAGTTGATTAATGAGTTCTCCAACCTCTTTCCAAATGAGTTGCCTAAAGGACTACCCCCAATTTGAGGCATCGAAATTAATCTTCATCCTAGAGCTACCTTGCTAAATAGACTTGCATATAGGATGAATCCCAAGTAGGTTACTAAACTAAAGAAATAAGTAGATTAACTCATAGAGCATGGCTATATGAGAGAGAGCATAAGCTCTTATTATCGAGTCTTATTTCGGTTTTCCTTAATTTAATCCATATCAAGCCCAACTCGCTTAATATAAATTACTTGATATTAAATTAAGGAAATATTGTTTAAAAAATTTAAAAATTAAAGTTGCCAACTAGTTCAATTGATAAAAAGTAAAACTAAGGTTTTTGGATTTTCTAAGAAAATGATTTTTAGAAAATTAAACTAGAAAAAAAAATAACCAAATTTGGAAGCTAACTTATTAAGACTAAATCACTATGTAAAAGCTAAAGAAAAATTAATGGGATTTATTTTTATAATCTTCTAAAAATATACCTAAATATATAAAATATAACTAAAATGAATCTTTTATTTTTTTTATTATGAATTTTCAAGAAAAAGAAAAAAAATTTTATATGGTTGTCCCGAAAATGCTTACATATCCATTAGTTGAGATCAAACCAACGTAGTTTTTTTTTTAATATAAAATATTTAGTGAGTTAATTTTTTTAGATTTGACAACTAAGCTAGATTTATGTTTATTTAACAATTTATTATTATTTTAAAAAAAACCTAAAAAATCTAATGTCACAAATTTAAGAAAACCTTAACTAACTACATCTTTTTTTAAAAACTTTGGTGAAGATTTTTATTTTTTTAAAATCACTACGTATCAAAAGATATTTTTTCTAAATCCTTTATGCAAAGTCTACTAGGATACGATCTAGATACACATCTTCATATATATATGTTTTAAATCCCAACTATAAGATATGTTAAAATACGATCTAGATAAGTATTTCATACGTATCTTTTCTAAATCTTAACCGCAAGATATGTATCTCGATACGATTTAGATATATATCTTTTTTAAATCTTAACCGTAAGATACGTTGAAGATACAATCTAAATACATATATTTATACATATTTTTTCTAAATCTTAACCACAAAATACATTGAAGATACGATCAATATAGGTATCTTTTCTGTATCTTTTCTAAATCCCAATTGCAAAATACGTATCTCAATATGTATCTTTTTCAAAGATATGGATTTCGTAAATACGCTTATTTTTTCAAAAATGCAATTTTACTAAAAAAACGTAATTTAACTAAATTTTATTAAAAATTGAGATTATCTAAAAAAGCACACAATATGAAAATAAAAAAAAAACCTGCACAAAGAAATTAAATAAATTAGTAGAAATATTTGAACTAACTAATAAAATAAAATAAATAACAATTTTTACCTACGCTTTGAGTCGCACGTAATCGTATATGTCAACGGCGCGTTATGATCGTACTGATGTGTTGAAGTGACTCGTATGATTAACGTATGTAATGAGAATTGAACTTTGGTGTAGCTGTGTTGTGTAGTTAGGATTGAAGACGTGTGAGTGTATTTGTGTTTTGTCTAGTTAGGGACGTATAGCATATGTACAAGTGACTTTATGATGCATCGATGCAATGGAGATTATGTGAGTGCTTCGGATCAGTATATGGAACGTGTGTAGCGTGGCAATGTATGTTCTATTATGTGTGCTACGTTAGGCTTATGTCAGCATTCAGGGGAGTCGGCAGTGGAGTATTGTGGTAGTGAGTGCAAGGTGTAGGCGTAGACTTGTGCGGTTGTGTTCGCGTGGTTGGGGGTTTGTACAGATCTTGTGTGGAACGTAGCAATGTTGTCGGTTGTTGTTGTTGGGCGAGGGAAGTGCTCGGAGATGCAAACGTCAAGGGATCTTGCGGTCAATGTTGTGGGCTCGGTCGGGCAATGGTGTCGATGTGATGTCAAGTTGGCGTGAGGGCTGGTTTAGGAGTGTGAAGGGCTGCTAGACTTCGATTGTAGATGTTTAGTGATGTGGACTAGTGTGAACGCATAATGGATCAATGTGTGGAGAGTGAATGGTCAAGGAATTATACTAGAAATTGAGTGTCGGGTTGTGTAATTATAAAAACGTATCCAACGTCACTTGCCAACTTACTATTTATAAACCCTCAATCATATCTTTATATCGAAGATACAGAAGATTCGATAACAATTTTTTGAATATTTGACCTAACTACTAGAAACTCTACTTAATTAAGATTTTTATTTTCAAGGCTCAATTTGATCTAATTTCATTTAGCCCAATAGCCCCCTTAACAAATCTTAAGCCTATTTTTACCCAATATAAATTAGATAAAAATTTACTTTATATCAGACTGGACCAAAATTATTTTAATAAAGCCTGATCCTTTAATGACTTGAGAATTCATTAATTGATCGCTCACCATTATTTGATTCAACACTAAACGATCCGACTTAACTCGAGCAACTCAACTCAACTCGACTCTAGCGACTTGACTCTATCGACTCGACTCGACTCTCGCGACTCGATACTACTCGACTCGATACGATTTGACTCGATTTTGATTTAACTCAACTCGACTTGTTTGACTCAACTTTCTTCTTTCTTGTTTTTTTTTTTTTTCTTTTAATTTTCGTTTTTTTATTTTTTTTTATTTTAATTTTTAAATTATTTTATTTTCTTATTTTTTGGTTTATTTATTTCTTAATCTAACTCAACTAAAATAAAATGAAAATGGCAAAAATGAGGTATCTACACCTATGTTGTACCTACTCTACTTATCCCAAAGATGGATGATTCATGGTGCATATGTATCAATAGCCAAGCTATCAACCGTATTACTATAAAGTATATATATCCTATACTAAAACTAGATGATATCTTGGACGAACTTCATGGTGCTAGAGTATTTTCAAAGATTGACTTGCAAAATGCTTATCACCAAATATGTATGAGTCTGAAGATAAATGGAAAACTATGTTTAAGACAAGATATGGTCTCTGCAAGTGATTAGTCATGTCATTCGATCTAATTAATGCATCGAGCACATTCATAAGACTCACGATTCACATGATCACCCCTTAATTGAATGATGTCTTGTTTTATACATTAATGATATATTGGTTTATAGTGTCAATCTGAAAGACCATGTAAAACATCTCCAAGCTCTTTTTGACATACTTCATGTTGAGAAATTGTTTGGAAATTTGAAGAAGTGTACATTCTACCTTAATAGGAATCAATTTATTGAACTAGTCGTGCATAACTGAGCTAGAGGATTACAAGGACTCACATGAAGAATACTAGCTCAAAACCCCATTTAGGATAAGGATTCCTATTTCAATCTCCATCATTTATACTACTGCCGACCTAAGCACCGAGCTCTCATAAGTTCTAGAATAGTTCCTAAGATGCTAAGCAATCATATTGACCTACTTAGCGTGCATGCCGATCAACCATAACTATTGTTGAACTTGTGTCATGATCTAGATAGCTCCCAAGCCAACTAGTATCGGACCTCCATCCAAGTAGAGCTGCCTAGTCACTCAACCTGCAAAGGATTAGAATGTTTTTTAGCACCTGAGTTTCAACCTGAACCAGATCAGATCTGCTCTGATGGTTAACACTTTCTTTTATCCTCATCCAAATTATATTATTAAAGTTGAGCTACCTCAAGGTACACATCAGTAAGACCAGTTGCATTCCAGACCGCCATCTACCACATAATATATGTCTTTTGGCATGATGTTCCAGAAGAATTCTTTACTTTTTTCTATACATAATATTCTTTTCATCTTTTACCCCTTTTTAGTATATTTCATATATCCTAATTGTAAATTACCTTTTTTGTCTTTTTCATGTATGCCTTGTAACCCTAGTAAGGCTAGTATATAAACCCCATTTATTTGTATACAGGTAATAACTCATAACATCAGATTATTACAAGTTTCCTTTCTTGAGCAACCATAGTGTTCTCATTTCCCTCTAACTCTTATCTATTCCATTTAGCAAGGAATAGTAGTGAATAACCCTATAGTTCAGACCAATGAATCACATTTGGTAAACTATAGGCCAAGTAAGATCAATTGGTGCATCATATTTGACTAGTAGCTACTTGGATTTGCTAATTCCCCTTTGTTTCCTTTTCATTCCCATCTATTGTGGTGCTTCTCTGTGTATACGACCTTGGAGATGCATATGCCAATACGATGTTGTCTTTCTTGGAAATGTGATGTTAGGTGATGGAATTCGAGTTGATAAAGAGAAGATCTGAGCTATCTTGGAATAGCTTATGCCAAGGAATATTAATAAAGTATGGAGTTTCCATGGCCTTACTTCTCTTTATAGAGGATTCATCAGGAACTTCAGTACTATTGCAGCCCCCTTGACTAAGCTAACTAAGAAGAGTAATGGATTTCATTGGAACAATGGAGTTATGAAGAATTTTAGAGAGATTAAGGAGAAGCTTACTACAGTTCCTATCTTAACTTTACTAGATTTTGAGAAGCGTTAAGAGCTAGAGTGTGATGCTTTAGGCGTCTGCATTGGTATAGTCTTAATGTAAGAGCGCTGACTTGTAGTCTACCACAATAAGAAGCTTAATGGTGCCGCTTTCAACTATTGAGTGTATGAGAAGGAGCTTTACTCCCTTTTTCAAGCTCTTATCATATGGAAGCACTACTTACTACCTAAAGAATTTGTCATTATATGAATCATAAATCCTTAAAGTACCTTAGAAGTTAAAACAAGCTTTTGAAGAGGCAAGCTAAATTGCTCGAGTTCATAGAAGGTTTTTTTTTTTTTTTTTTTTTCTATGTGATCAAACATGAGAAATGTAGTATAAATGTGGTAGTTAACACCTTATCGCATCGGCAATTTTTGCTGACCAAACTGCAAACTAAGTTATTGGGATCCTCCCTTATCACCGAGCAGTATACTTAGGACCTACACTTCAGTCCTATTGTTGAGAAGTGTAGAGAAGGAATTATTGTTGGAGGATAGTATGTAAATGAGGGATATTTATTTAAGGAGAAAAGGTTATGTATACTAAACTGTTCTATACGTAAGATGTAGGTTAAGGAAGCTCATAATGGAGGTTTATCTAAGCACTTTGATGAAACCAAGATAACCGACCTCTTGAAGGAGAACTTCTACTTATGGCTAAGGATGTCTATAAGGTCATTGATAGTTATGATGGGTGTAAGAGGGAAAAGGGAAGATGGGACCTCATAGAGTACATGCCCTTACCCACACCAACTGCACCTTAGGCCGAACTTAGCATGGACTTTATTCTAAGGTTATCCTAGACATCTAAAAGATGGGACTTAATCCTTGTAGTTATGGATTGCTTTAGTAAAATGGCATACCTCATCCTGTACAACCAACTAATGATGCTTTATATATTCCTGATTTGTTTTTGCAAGAGATCATCTAATTACATGGAGTTCCTAAATTCATCGTATAAGATTGACGTACGAAATTTTTAGGCTATTTTTGAAAGACCTTATGGGAAGACTTGGCACAATGCTTATGTTCAGCTCCAATAACTATCCTTAGACTGATAGCCAAACTGAGGTGGTGAACAAGACTCTAGGGACATTACTTTGAGTTGTCATAGGCAAGAACTTAAGAGATTGAGATTTATGCTTACTTATCGTGGACTTCGCTTGCAACCAAACTATTGACAACATTACTGGAAAGAGCCCCTTTGAGGTCATCTATAACCTTAACCTGACCATTCCACTTGATTTGGTTGGCACCTCAATTACTCCTGAGGAAAGCCAATTAGGAGTAGATTGAGCCTAAAAGTTACACAAATTACACTAATACATAGCTAAACAAAATGCAAGTTCCATTAATGGAAACAAGAGATAGGTAATCATAGCTACCGAGCTGTTTCCTTCAACCTAAGTGACATAATAGGGATCTACCTCTATCGAGAAAGATTCCCACACCTTAAGATGAACAAGTTATCTCCCCAAGTTGATGGATCATTCAAGGTACTAAGGAAGATCATCTGTAATGCCTACTAAATTGAATTGTCGGAGAATTATGGTATCTCTCCTACCTTCAATGTATCCAACTTGATTCTCTACATATCAACTAAAGAAGAAGAACCAGTAGAAGAAACACTTGTAGATTTTAAGCTAAAGCTTTCCAACCTTTAGGAAGATGATAGGAGTCAACCCCATTGTTTGATTATTAGGAGCTAAGCTAGCAGACTACAAGGATTCACTCGACATGTCCTATCTCGAAAACCATTATAGGATGAAGGTTCCATCAATATCTAGGGCTTACTACACTTTAGCCACCCAAAACGCCAATCACTAATTACAACCAGGATGACCCTTGACTTAACTTAAAGCAGGTCGGCAATGTTAAAGATATCCGAAAGCTCACTTCTAACCACAAGCGTCGAGCTGAAGATCCCCCAATTGAAGAGTTCCAACTTGTCCAAATAGCTTAGCTAAGTAAATCTAGCCCTTGACTTGAAATAAACCACATAATGCTTATGCGCCAACCCGATCCAAATCAGGTTGGTCGACTTATCTAAGTGCTTCGCTGCAATCTTACCCAGCTATTCTCCTAGAATGCCAAACTATCCTACTTTCCAAAGACCTCTTTTCCTTCAAGAATAGCTCACATATATTCTCTCCCTTTTTGTTAGAGCAACTAAGTAATGGCTGATATGTGTTTGTCCAGCACATGATTTGAGAACATTCTTTAACAGATCCTTTTTGCATATTTGTTAATTTTACCATTTTTAGTAAGTAAGGAATTTCCTTTTAACATCAATAGATTCTTATCCTCTTTTGTCTTTTCCTTCATGTTGTAACGTTAGAGGCCTAATATAAAAGCCTTTCATTTGTAATTATGTAGGCAATCACCCTTTACATATTAGTACAAATATCTCCTTTTTAAGAGTAACCCTTATGTTCTCCCTCTACTGTTATCTATTCTTTTTAGTAAGAAATAGTGGCAAATAACCCTAACTACATATTTGTGTATCATATTGACTGTTAGGTAGGTCGTGCTAAGCTCTTAGTACATTATATCCTCGAGCTACTTACGGTTTTGCTAGTGTTTTGCTTTTTCTTTACTTATTATGGTGCTTCTCCATGTATCGAACCCTAGAGATGCATCATTTTCTTTTGAAACAAACTGTATACATATGTTTACTCTTTTTAGTAAATATTAATGGTATCATATAACCTTAGCAATGAAGGTATAAATACCCTATTATAGGAACCACTATAACAAGAATCTCCTTCCACATTAATGAAATAGTAACTTTTGCTCCTTTGTGAGAAAACCCTAAACCCTTCTTTAGCTTTTATTAATCCCTCAAATAAGGATTGTGATGGGTAACCCATCGACTTGAATCGATGCGTCACATCTAGCAAGTTGTTTATTATATTATGTTTGAGTGGTGTATAACATCCATTTGAGCAGCCC
This sequence comes from Lumnitzera littorea, assembly GCA_024138015.1. Lineage (NCBI taxonomy): Eukaryota > Viridiplantae > Streptophyta > Magnoliopsida > Myrtales > Combretaceae > Lumnitzera > Lumnitzera littorea. The sequence goes on along the minus strand of JAMXBB010000005.1, from coordinate 24,929,897 downwards.
ATGGATCATTTAACATAACCCCTACCCCCCCCAGCCCTTCCTTTTATCACTAAAACCCATCTAACTCTATTACAATTGCTTCAATAGTTTTGAAAGAGTTATCTACACTATTGTAAGACCTAATCATAGGCATACTTACTCGCATTTGTGTTGCATTAGAAGTAGTAGTGGGGGACGGTAATGCTGACAACGATGGTAGGTATTGAACAGTGGTTATAAATATTATGTAATGTTGTGTTTAGAAGTACAGAGGGTAGTGAGAGTAAAATGTTCATTAGATCCCAAATAAAGGTCAAGCTAATGAATCCCAATTCGAAAATCATAATCCAATGAAGTGAATAAAGGAATAAAAGTGGTGTAAGGAATTAAGAGAGAATGGAAACACAATTCCCCCTAAGTGAACATACCCTTGATAATTTGTGGTTGTTTTCAAAGAGAGAGAGAGAGAGAAAGAGAGTGAGCGAGTGAGTATGGGTATTTAGATGACATAGAGAGCTAATATGAGTAGTTTTCAAGTGAAATTGAACTAAGTTTATTATAAAAAATTGAACTTTTTAGATGTGGTATTTACAAGGGAGTGATAAGTAGAGAAAAAGGAGTTCAAGACATTGAAGAATTAACTCATAAGTTTAAGCTCGTTTCGATCCTTCAATTTAGGAATTTATTACATTTAATTTTAATTGCTAAAAAAATTGAGCTCATAGAATTAACCTTATTGGAGGAGGAAGACAATACACGTGTAGTAGACTAACATGCTTAGTATGTGTTTGTGCATAAACAAGGGATCAATCTCTAAACCTGATTAGCATTGCCCCAAAATTGTACCACTAAGCAAGAAGCTCATTTCAATTAATTAATGTAGTGAATTGCACTTAAATTGACTAAGGCCTTGAACTCATATGGTAAAATAGCAAAATGAAAAAGGGTTTTCATACCCTAGACCATTTACTTTTTGTTGATAGCTTAATAGTGATTTTAGGTCCTAGTGCTTCTAGGACCAATCTATAAGCCCATCCTACCCTTAGGAGAAAAGGATGGAAAAGGTCATGTGGTGTATAAAGAGGAAACTTACTTTTTAACCTGACATTGGAAAGACTTGTCATTGATTATGTATCGTATGCGAGGGAATGACTAATAAGGGACTAGGAGTTGCCAACCTCACCCTTACTATCCATCCTATTTAACCCTTCAAGGGGTTCGATAACAAGGTAATAGAGAGACATGGGATTTGCATTATCCTAAGTTGCCATCACTATAGAAAAAGTTAGTGTTGCATTCTTCTTAAACCAACTTAAGCATTGGAATAGGCGTAATGAAGTAACATTCGACGGCCCCTTTGAGCTCATATGTGTTAATTGTGTAGGCCCATTCTACTTTATTAACTAAGCTACATCCAAGGACCTAGTCTAGCAATTATCTAAGGAGAATCATATGCTAACACTTTCCATACACACTTCTTGACCAATTAGGTGACTAATCATCATAGTGTATATGCAGTAGAAATAAATTTTAACATCAAGCGATTTCGTAGATATAAGGCTTGATATGTTCGAAATGCCTTGAATTTTAAGTTTTTTGTTTTTGAAAACTTACAAATTAAGGCTTTAACAATTAGTTGCTTTGATTCAAACCTAACCAAAATATTTATTACTTATCCGAGTGAGTAAATTTGACCAATGACATGTTAATGACAATATAGTTAAAAGAAAAGCTTTAAATTTATTAAATTACCAATATGCAATGGGGATGGCCAAAAATTCTTTTCTACTAAGAAAATTGTATTGTTTTTTTCTCAAAAATTGTCTTTTCTTTAACATATTATTTTAATTCCTAATTTGTTATTTTTTTATATTTTATATTTTTCTTTTATATATTTTTATTTTTCACTTTTTGTTTCTAACTTTTCTACTTTCTTCCCCCCTTTTTTATATTTTTCTACCTTTTTTCACATATTTTCTACTTTGATATGTTAGTTTTATTGTAACTCTTATTGTTTTGCATTTTCTAACTTATCTTTACTTTTTTTTTTGTTTTTCCTCAAAATAATATCCTAAATTTAATATAAAGGGTAAAAATAAGATATATACAAGAATGTGTAAGTGATGACTTAGGATTGAAAGGAGAATCCTTTTTCAACTACCGTTACGCCCTAAAAAAGTGGAGTCATAACAGTCCTACCATATGAGCCATTCTAAGATAGAAACTGATCTTACAGCTACTATTTTAAACTTAGTTCATACTAGGCATATTCGATTCTAACCCTTTGAAGTATCCAATTCGATATCTATTTAATATAAACATATGAAGTAATCTTTAAAAATAAACTCAAAATTCGAATTTGAAAAAGAGTAATAGTAAATCTTACAGGTACCTATCATTTTATATACAAACTAAAGTATTGAAAACTATCAAACCCTTTGAGGAGACTTATATAATTTTCCTTAAAAGTTAGGAAAATCAATATTAAGGACTATAACCAACCATTTCTTGTTATACCTCACTCCTTATCCCCATTTGCTAATGTTTTGGTTTTGAGTAGGTACTCGTAATTTATTTGGAATCTGTAAAACAAACTACAAGAAAATGAGTGACAAGTTGCTTAGTAGGTGAGGTGGAAATAGAAGTATGCATTCAGCATATCAAAAGCAAGGTTTTCAACCAAGATAGTTAGATGCAATGCATATACAGGCAAATGCCATCGTATAATATTATCCGGTTCGTTGTAAGATTAGAGAAATTACACCTGCTCTAATCCTGATTGAGGAGATTGACGTTGTTCACTCGCGAATTGAGACCAAACTAGGGCTTGTGCAATGGAGAACACCCTCCTCCCATGACCACCTTTGAACCACGGCCCCCAACCTTGCTACAACCTCCTCTCCTATTACTTAGTTTGATTAAGGGTAGGGAAATGACCATTTCAGTTATCCTCATCAAAGGGAGTTTGTATTTAGTTTGAGAATTCTAACTGTTATCCCTAGTAGGTTGTAATGCATATCAAGTTAGATGTTAAGCCAAGTTTGAGTTAATTCATTTTTAGGGTGACCAACTAAGCTCAAACAATTCAAGCATAATAATATTCACAGAATAACCATAACATAGAGCTCAACTCCCATAACACCAAATCGAATCTCAAATATAAGTGCTGCACATGCACAAGCATCTAATTACAATCACAAGTAGATACATACCAAAGTCTCCAAATATTCTGAAATAATATCCCAAAATACTATGAAGCATTGATCTCACTTACTTGTCTTGACGTTGACTATGGTAAACTCGTATCATCAAAGTTTTGTTCACTGGAAGACCCTATATATATATATATATAACTTAGATTTAGTTTTCGTAAGAGGTACAAAAACTTTAGAGTTCTATCTTATTTATATTTCATTAAATAGTTATATATATATATATCTAAAGTATATTATCATTTTCCTTATATAATGAGATATAGTTTCATTATATAAGTTAAGTTATTAAGTATCAATAATATACTTAGTTATACTATTACGTATAACATACCATTTCGATCGTATCGAAACGTACTGTTAATCAATTGATTTACGTTTCAATTATAATCAAGTTATCATAGTTCATAAATTCTTGTAATATTATAAAGATATATATTATATTATCTAAGATTATCCGATTCTTATAAAAGTAGTGTTATTAGGTCTATACATACTTAATGATACGTATTACTGGTTCCATTTTGAAAAATGACTTCTAAAGGGTATTTAAAGTTTTTAATATACTTAGATGTACCTATAATAAATATTATTATATTATACTCATTTTATATAATTGGACTATATTTTATATAATTTGCTAATATAACTTTAATAATATAAGTATTATGTAACCTTAATATGTATATATCCTAACCCAGTTGTAAAACTATCACTAAAGATATTAAAACTTCATTTTTACCAATTCTGACCAACATATATAGTTTTTATTTTAATATTTATCATATTTTAGGCTATTATTACTAAAAACGACCTTGTATGTAATTTAAGCTATTTTATTACGTAAATTCATAGTAAGTAGCTTAGGTCACCAAATATATAGACTCCTAAAAATGTTTATAGACTCCTAAAAATATGAGGAACTTAGTTGGTACATGGTTTCATACTATTGGGTTTATTGCCTATATGCTTACAATTATAATTTTACCCTTAAATTGCATTTAATTACTAAATATTATCTTTTTTATACAAAATTATTTTCAAGATATCCTATCATCGCTATAAATCCTCAAAAGTCAGTATATGTCATTTTTATCAATTAATTTCATAAAAACCTATTTATTTCATTGTTTCACCCTATTTTTAACTATTTTTAGGGCTAAAAATTACATTAACTACTAAAAATATCCAAATTAAAATATGGCTACATAGCAATTAAGTACATATCATATGTATTCTATACAAAAATTTAAGCAAGAAACAATATCATTTAGTGTATTTATTTTAAATTTCAAACTTCGGGTGAATAGTATGCTTGTTAAGAAAGTATATTAAATATTTCTAATTTTGCAAAAATAAATGTACGAAATGAACGTATATCTAAAATAACCTCATAAATAATTTTTTTATATTTTTCTTAATTAATTTAATATTTTTTCAAAATAGGGAAAAACATGATAGAAACTCAAGAACTTTGTTCATTAGAGCTCCTGCCACCATTGGTCACTAAAGGGTTGTCAACCAGCTTAGTCAATGATGGCTTTACTAGGTAGCAGTAGGGCTCTATGTCAGGTCATCGAATAGTTGGGGATTCACGCTAGATTAGTACTTTGCTCTTTTTTTCCTATTTTTTGTCTAATTATTTTCAGATTTTTTAAAAGTATTTTTGGTTGCCAAAATGTGAAATTTAAGTCTTAGTATCCTATTTATAGTAGTTTAGGTTGGTTTCATATTTTCTTAACCATTAAGTAATTATTTTTTTATTTATTTATCTATTCTTTTTAGAAATTTGCATGTATGATATGTTGACTTTTTGTTTAATTGTTTTTGACGTAGTTGGTTATTCTTTTTAAGCTACTCCACATTTAATTCAATCATATTCTAGGTTTTTACTTTTTTTATATAATTTTTAAATGTTCTTTTAGGGTATTTTGGTATTTTATATTAGTATTTAATGATTTTATTAATATATACATATATATCATATATATATTATACACATAATGAGTAATTATATATATGTGATCATGTTTCAAGCATGTATTTTGTTTTTGAAATATATTTCCTATTTAATTTTTCCAATTTATCACTTATTATGCATAATTATATAATTTCAAGTTAATTTATAAATATAATTATTATATATATCAGGTATATTCATAAAAATACGTATATACTTATGTAGCATATTATGCTATATTATTTCATTTTATAATTTAATTAACTTATCTCTAAGTTCTCGTCCCATTTTAAACTTGGTTTTAAGGGTTTTGATTATTTTTATATTATATTGAGTAATCATGCTTTTAAGGTTAAAATTAGGATTTTGGGTCATTATTTTATAAATCAAGCTTCACTGAGTTACTTCAACTAACTTTTCCATCTTAGTTGTAAAGTTTAAATTCAATTAAATAATTTTTTCTCGAAGACCTTAAATCTGAACATAGTTACCCTAAAATGTGATTTTAGTGGCTCATATATAGTAAATCCTCATTATTTCGATTGTGTTCTTGATATTTTATTATAATATGGACTTCCAAACATACAGGAATTTCTCAATTAGAATTATCATGTTTCTCATTAATTTTTAGCCTAATCAGTTTACTCTCTTGAATGTAAAAACAAGGCTTTATCTTAATACTCAGATGTTTATGTCTTGACTGTCGATTTATAAGATATCACAACTACTAATTGAGAGCATTGGAAACTTGAATTAAATGAGAGAATATGTCAACTTTGATTGATAGTCTAGATAAATAAGAGGAAAAATAAATCAATAGAGTTAGAGTTGTATAAAGACAAGTACAAATAAGATATAACTATAGGCATGTTGATCTAAAACTAGAGTTAGGTTATGAATATCTAATTAAAGTAGGATAGTAGAAGACGTGACAAATAAGAAATATACGATATAGATGATTAAAAAGAAATTTTATTGTAAGAAAAGATTTTGATGATTTTATAAATAGCTAAAGTGAATGTTGGGAGACTAAGAATGATTACATAATGGGATAAATATGCAATTTTATTCGTAAGTAAATTTTGAGGTGAAATATGTTTTTATGGTAAAGGATGAAATGCCTAGAGAATTATTGTAAATGCAAAAACATTGTAGTAAATTTCCTTTTGTACTTTTCTATTAAATAATCAACCCTAACCTTTTATTTTTTATACAATTAGAACAAGAACAGATATAATTCTTTTAACCCCATAGTTACCATTTGATTCTAATTTTATTTTATTTTTTTGCCAACTACATCATATTACAACCTTAGGGGAGGGAAAATCATAATCAATTAATCATGTGAGGAAATAATGTCCATATTACTAGACTATAATGATTTTGGCATTTCATTCTAAATTAGAAAATTGTCTAAAAAGTCTTTCTTTCTCTCTCTCATTTTCCCTCCCTAGGGGTGCTATCCCCCTACTCTATAGTTTTATGAGTAATTTTTCTTCTAAGCTAATTATTTAGTGCTCATGTTTCCATTTCTTCTATCATGTCAATGAGTACATTACTTAATAGAGTTATGATTATCTCTCAAGGTTGGTTTTGGTGTTCAAGAGGGATAAGTCAATTGGAATTTAGCAAGTATAATTAATTAAAGAGTTCCTATGCCTTGATTGGAGTTTACTTTAAGTATGTGTTTTATTGAAGGGATTTACAGTTGGTAAGTGTCTGTATTTATGGTATTGCAATCCTTTTAGTAAGATTTGTTGTACACGAGGTAAGAATTTGAATTCTATTTCTTATTATCCCTTTCTTTCTCACTTGGTTTGGAATTCATTAACTAAAGATGTGAACAATGGATATAGGATTTAATGACAACAATTGGGGTAGATAATTTCATTATTAATAGTTGGTTAATTGAGTTGTTACTATGATGATTGAAGTTATAATATACTTGTTAAGTTGTTATATATTTCTACTGATGATGGATAGGTGAGATGTACAGTTTTAAAGGAGAGGATGTGATTGTAACTGAGCTTGATTCAGACTAAAGGGTACTTATAGCTAAAATTTAGGGAAAAGATCAACCAAATAAAATTCAACTGACTAAATTTCTTTTAGTTCAACTCAAAAAAAGAAGAAGAAGAAGAAGAATCTCTATTAAATTAGCCTTAGGGGAAAGATTTGGTCATTGAAATTTAAATAGGTTGATTGAATCTTATTTTGGTTGATTGATTTTCTAATCTAGTCAACTAAAATTGCTTTTGTAGATTTGGTTTGACCATTTTTAAAGCAAGGTCAACTTAAGTTAGTTCCTGTGAAGTATTAAGAGTATAATTTGTGATGATTTAGCCTTCTAAAATAAAAAAAAAAAACTTAATGGAATACTTAGAAATACAATTCTTTGATATCAAACATGACATTAACAATTATTTATATGTTTGATTCTAGGATTGTGATCATGGCTAGTTAACTTAGAATCTTTAAGAGGGTACTAAGTAGTTACCATTGTATACTGCTTATATGTATAGGCTAGTAAATAGATAGAACCTAAAACTATCGAAGCCCTTAAATTGTTTAGTTGATTGTACTAGCTTTTACATTAAGAGTATTGATAATACTAAGCTTTGGAAGTGATGGTTATAGGCTGGCAACTATAAAGTCCTAAAAGCAATTAACTGAGTTGATGAGATGTTTGGATTAGGTATTGAACTATCACATATGGATAGGTAGGTTGTGGATTAGTTAATTGCTATGATGTGAGCTAGATAATTGCTGTGATGTAGGTTAGTCTTTCATAAGGAAGCAACAACGAATTACAATAGTAGTACGAGATGCTATTATGGATGGTTATTATGCACTAGTTACACCGATGGGGCATACTAATGGTGATCTTTGGATGATACTACTTGATGCTGTTTCTTATATATTTATGTATATGTTATATGTGTTTGATTAAAAGTTTGAACCACTAAAAATCTTGAAATGTCAAGATTGTGCTATTTACTACACATAAATAAGATTATTGTTTGTCAAACAATAATAAGTACGTGTGTGATCTCTTAGCATCACATGCACATATGTTCCTATAGCTGTTGTGCTAAGCTTTATGCTTATCTTTTGGAATGTTTTAAGTTTTCATGTTATACATGAACAGGATCTTAGGATGATATAAGATACAACCTTATTTTGGAGTGTACAGATGATAGAGGCTTTGAGTACATCGATGTCTAGAAAGCTAGATGGTGTATGTGAAAGTAAGATAATTTTATTTCCATTATATGTCTAGAAAGCTAGATGGTATATGTGAAAGTAAGATAATTTTATTTTCGTTATAGGAAAGACATAAGTTGTTTATCTTTGATATGAGTTTCCAATATTTTAGTTGATTAGACGGTGTTTATTGTAATTTAGAGACTATAGAATTTTTATGTATTAAATCTGATTGCAAATTTATAGCATACTCTGAGCTTTACAATCTCATATTATAATGTGAGTATATAGTGAATTATTTATATCTTTTGTTTCAAGATATAAGAAAGTTACTATACATGTCCCTTGTGTTCCTTTGATAATTTTTATTAACCGTTTTATCTATTATATATACATCTTGTTAATAAGAATTCAAAATATTTATTAATTGTTTAAAAAAACTTCTCACCCTTTTTAAAAGTTAATTACACATTTGATAAAAAAAAAAAAAATTTTTTTCTTCGAGCAAACGAAATAGTCAAATCTAAAATTTTATTGTTATAATCTCTTAACAAATATAATTCATAAATACGTTGTTTTCCTAATATAAATCTTAGTTATGAAATTAAGAATTATTAAAAAAAAAGAAGAAGAAGAAGAGAGGAGGTAGAAAGATGAAGATATTATGAAGGCTGAAATTGAGGCGTCTCCTCCTTACAATTCCCATACGCATGATTCCAATTCCCAACCAAAACCTCCCTCTAAGTTTCTAGAACCATCTTCACTTACCCCTCATAAACCCTTCCCAAAGGATAAGGCAACTATATACCTAATTCTCATAAACCCCATTTCACTCTCTCTCACACACAGGCAACTCCTCCCAATGGCTCCAGTTCTCAGTGGAGGCTTAACAGGTCATTCTGTTGCACTACTTCCTTCTTCCTCTTCATCGGCATCATCTTCTGCTTCGTTATCGTTGAAGGTGGTGTGCTTCAGAAGTGCGTTTTTGCCTCAAAACGGGCTCAGGAGGGGCTTCTCTCGTGCAGGATTGAAGTGGAAGCTTGAGAAGAGAAACAATTGTATTGGAGTCCGTTGCGACGCTGCTGTTGCTGAGAAAGAAGAGGGTACTGAAACTTCCGGTGAGAAGTTCGAATACCAAGCTGAAGTAAGTAGGAAAAAAGCTAAAATCTTTATTCTTTATTCTTTTTTCCCCAAATTCAGTTGTCGCGCATCCTTGTACTGATGATGTTTCTGTTACAGGAATAACGGGTTTTTGGTATTTATGTATTTAATGTTGAAATTGACGGAAAATTTTGAAACTTGACTGATTGCAGTATAAAAGGAAGTGGAATCACTTGTATGTTGCGGATTTCTTATATATTTTTTCAAGAAATTGAATTACTTCATGAAGTGTGGATGGTTTGACTTCAATTGATAGTTTCATGTGCTTTTGTGGTGTGGTTTTGCTGAGAAGCATTTGTTTGATGCAGGTAAGCCGTCTACTGGATTTGATTGTTCATAGTTTATACAGCCACAAGGAGGTTTTTCTTCGTGAGCTCGTAAGGTAAGTTAGCATCGTGATTATGTTTTTTTGTGGCGTAAGTTGGAAGAATTATCAATTAAAACAATAAGCGTACGTGCAGGAGCATCATCCATATGCCTACTGGTAAATATGAAGTTATCGTCATTAAGTTTTTTGTGGTGCATTATCTAATAGGCAGCATCATTGGTATTCTTGGGTTATTTTGAATCTGTAGAGTTGACATGTTGCTTTTTGAAATTTTCTCCTCAGTAATGCTAGTGACGCACTTGACAAGTTGAGGTTCCTGAGTGTTACTGAGCCTGCTCTTCTTGGGAATACTGGTGATTTAGAGATACGAATCAAGCCTGACCCAGATAATGGAACCATAACTATAACGTATGTCTATTTCAGCTTGCATTTGATATCTTTCACCATAGTTGAGAAACTATTTGATATCAATTCATATGCCTGTATTTATAGGGACACTGGTATTGGAATGGCAAAAGAGGAGCTCATCGATTGTCTGGGAACAATTGCTCAGTCAGGTACCTCAAATTTCTTGAAGGCTCTGAAGGTACGTGTTTCAGTCAATTTATTATATACTAAGTTATTTATAATTTTTATTCTAAATTGGAAGGCTTTTCTATTTACTGCATGCTAATTCAGTTGCTTATTTATACACAGGAAAATAAAGATGTTGGTGCAGACAATGGCCTGATTGGTCAATTTGGTGTTGGGTTCTATTCTGCCTTTCTGGTTGCAGAGAAGGTTGAATGTGGCTCTCTGTAATTTGATGGCTATGATGATTTGCCTAGCTGGCAGGGCTTTTTTCTTTAGGTGATGTGATGCCATTATCTTTTACCTATATAGGTGGTTGTATCTACAAAGAGCCCAAGGTCAGACAAGCAATATGTCTGGGAAGCGGTGGCTGATAGTAGCTCCTATATGGTTAGAGAGGAGACAGATCCTGTGAAGCTTCTTCCTCGTGGAACACGGATAACTCTCTATTTGAAGGTATATTGATTCTCATTTTTTTCATTCAGTTTACTTACTTATGGAAGTTCTTCTAGTTAGTAGTTTTGCATGATGTTGGTTTTGTGGTATTCTTGCTTATGTGCGGAAGGATTCACTTTCAGGAGGATGATAAGTATGAATTCTCTGAGCCAACTAGGATACAAAATTTGGTGAAGAATTATTCGCAATTTGTTTCATTCCCTATTTATACATGGCTGGAGAAATCCAGGACCATTGAGGTGAGTACTTCCCTAATAAAATCTTCTTTGGTTCAGAGAGCTTGTGTTCACTATATTAAAAGATGATTGTAAAGTGAGCAATTATAATTAAAAAAAAAAAAGATTATTGTAATTTGATATTTTGAAGTCATGAATGTTCTCCCCCACAAAACCAACCAACCCCCCCCTCCTCCTTTCCCTCTCCTCTTCTTTCTTCTCCCTTCTTTTGGTAATTGAGTTGCAAAGATTCAAAATAGAAAAGTTCACTTCTCGATTGTCTCCTTTTTGAAATATTGTTGAAAAGGGTGATAATTATGTTTAGCATGTGTAGAACTGGATGTCATTCTGGTAAAATAGCAATTCAAGGTAGAATATGTAATCTTATCTACTAAGTAAAGAAAAATTCGAGATTATGAGGCCTTTGAATTTTGCAATCCTTCTGGTAAACATTCATTTATCCAAAGATCATGCATATTTGAAAGCAAAGTTTTGTGCAGAAGCCTGAATGTGGTGAAAGATTTTATTGCACTTTTCTCTTCATTCAATATTACTATAGTGATGTATCGATCTTGAATTTTTCCATTGTTCCCTACTAATCCTTGTCTAACCTAATTGATAGGTGGAAGAGGATGAGCCACCCAAAGAAGGAGAGGATGAAAAGCCAGAAGTAAATGATGCAGCTCTTTCAGATATATTTTTTATATTTTCGGTTCTTGGGGAATCTAATCTGTGCTGCTATATTTGATGCAGGAAGAAAAGAAGAAGAAGAAGACAACTAAAACTGAGAAGTATTGGGACTGGGAATTGGCCAATGAAACAAAACCAATATGGGTGAGTCTTAGATAAAAGACTCTAATTCATCATGTACATGTTTAATGCTTCTGTCTCTCTTTAATTTTCGAACTATTTTGATCTGCTGTAGATGAGGAATCCAAAGGAAGTTGAAAAAACTGACTATCAGGAATTCTACAAGAAGACATTTAATGAATTTCTGGATCCACTTGCATATACTCACTTCACTACTGAGGTACTGTATCCTTTTGATAATCTGGGTATACGCACACAAACATTTATATAATATGTATACAAGTAATTTCAGTTAATTAGGAGTTTAAATTGACTCGATTGCTGCAGGGTGAGGTAGAGTTCAGAAGTGTGTTATATATTCCTGGAATGGGACCCCTAAACAATGAAGATGTGATAAATCCCAAGACCAAGAACATAAGACTCTATGTGAAACGGGTGTTCATTTCCGATGATTTTGATGGTGAACTGGTGAGTGGTGAAAGAATATTCCTTATTCTGGTGGTAATAAAATTTGAATAATCTCAGGAAAGGTTACGTGAATTATCTTACATGTCGTAGAGTATTGAGTATGTTAATAATGATGTAATTATCGATAAGATGATATTCACATGTTTTCTTCTGCAGTTTCCGCGCTACCTGAGCTTTGTTAAGGGTGTGGTGGATTCAAATGACCTTCCTCTTAATGTTTCCAGAGAGATTCTTCAAGAAAGCCGAATTGTAAGTTTGGAAATATCCAAAGCCTCAAGTGCAGATATCTTCTTCTTCTTGTTTTTTAAAAAATTTTGTACGTGTATCCTGATGCAGAATCATTGAAAGTTTGAATGCTGTCTATCCACCTGCATAATTATAATATCACAATATAGCCTTACTATGCTTTCAGTATTGTAGTTGGTGAAAGAATATATTAGAAGCATATGTGGGCTCCATTGTCCATGTACTAAACCTAATGCAATCTCATGTTCGTCTTCTCTTGTTTGGCTTGTAGGTGAGGATAATGAGAAAACGACTTGTGAGGAAAACGTTTGATATGATCCAAGACCTTGCTGAAAGCGAAAGTGAGGAGGTAAGAAAGATTCAAGAGTCTCTTTTAACCTTGAGCTGAGGTTTATTGGAGAAAGTCTCACATTTCACTTGTTAGCAGGATTACAAGAAGTTCTGGGAGAATTTCGGCAGATTTTTGAAATTGGGATGCATAGAGGATTCTGGCAACCATAAACGTATAACACCATTACTACGTTTCCACAGTTCCAAAAGTGAGGAAGAGTTGACGAGCTTGGATGATTATGTGGAAAACATGGCTGAGAACCAGAAGGCAATATACTATTTGGCAACTGACAGCTTGAAGAGTGCAAAGACGGCTCCATTCTTGGAGAAGTTAGTACAAAAAGATATTGAGGTAAGACATGCTACTTGCATAGTTTTAGTTGAATGCTTCATTAAGCCTGAAATTAGGAGAGATGTTGCCACTGGAAGCTTAGTGGAAAGGCCTGTCATTAGAGGTTGATGGGAAAATTTTGTTGTACTTAAATTATTAATGAAACAAAGGGAAAAATGTTACAGTTGCCTATTCTGTTGTCATTTCTCATGCAAATGGAGTAATGAGAAGGGTCAAGGGAGGGAGTGATGAAATAAAGTTTGCAGGGACTGCATTTTCATGTGCATCGATGTGATACACATTCTTTGAAATCAATTGAAGTTTATATTGTTATCCTGTCACATTGTGGATTTGCCAATCCTTAAGTAGTAGCTATTGGTGTCATCTATTCTAGGTTGTTTTATCGATAGATTGATTTCCCTTATTGGGAGGAGTTGCTGATGCTGCTCTCATTGGCAGGTTCTTTATCTTATTGAGCCTATCGATGAAGTTGCCATTCAGAACCTTCAAACCTACAAGGAGAAGAAATTTGTTGACATTAGCAAGGAAGATTTAGAACTAGGTGAGAATTTAGCATTCCCTTTGATTTATCCTCTTTAAGATTCCAAAAGTGGCTTTATAAGTTTCCTCATAATTACTATAGGTGATGAGGATGAGGTAAAAGAGAGGGAAACTAAACAAGAATACATTCTACTATGTGATTGGATCAAGCAACAACTTGGAGATAAGGTTGCAAAAGTACAAGTTTCAAAGCGGCTGAGCTCATCTCCTTGTGTGCTTGTTTCTGGCAAGTTTGGGTGGTCTGCTAACATGGAAAGGTCAGTGATGCTGTCAGGCCGCATAGATTTAATGCAGATTGTTGCAGTAATGACTTTTCTGTTGGTAACTGTTTTAATAAGTCCTTGTTAATTCTTTGCAGACTGATGAAAGCTCAGGCTCTTGGTGACACTTCAAGTTTGGAATTTATGCGTGGAAGGAGAATCCTGGAGATCAACCCAGACCATCCGATAGTCAAAGATCTAAATGTAAGAGCTACTGATCTATTTGATTCTTCACTGCTCATTTCCAATTATGCTGTTAGTATGCTTTTGCTGCGTGCTTTTTGAATCAAAAGGTCAGTACAGGAAACTTGGAATATAGATTTCGGTGAGTGTGGAAATTCTAAGAGATAAGGAGTTACAAAAGTAGGGACAAATTTTTGAATTTCTTAGAAAAATACTTGGTGCTTCACAATCTATTTTGAGTGGAGTTCCTACAATTGGACCAAAGATTTTGTTTGTATTGTTAGCATGCTGCGTGAAGGTTCTTGAAAAGCACTGAGGTTTGGGTCTAATGTTAAATTTTTTGTAGATCTATTATCTATATTAGACAATGTGGTGATCTGTTTATGTTATGTTTACCTACTGTTCCGTGTTGTGGATTGAAGCACTTGCTATGACATAACTATGTTACGAATGATTAATTTTGGGATCTAATTACAGTAATGAGATTTATTAATGCTGTGCCAACTGTCATTTGATTGCAGTATTGATATATAGCTAAGTAGCTGCAAAGAAGTTAAAGTTTCTACATATTTAGGTGGTCTAAAGAGCCTAATTGGTTTGATATGTTTAATTTATAATTTTTCATTTGCAGGCTGCATGCAAGAATGCACCTGATAGCACGGATGCAAAAAGAGCAGTAGACCTCTTGTATGATACCGCATTAATTTCCAGTGGCTTCACTGTAAGTTATCATGAAGATTTTTCTTTCCCCCCTTTTGCAAAGTAAAGAATGTCTTCTCCTAATGTTGTCCTTAATTTTATATAACATAGCCGGACAGCCCAGCTGAATTGGGGAACAAAATATATGAGATGATGGCGATTGCCCTTGGAGGAAGATGGGGCAGAGTGGAAGAAGAGTCAGCAGAAGCATCTGAAGGTAGCTCAACTGAATCTTCCACAATAGATGGTGGAGCTGCAGAGGTAGAGGTGTTGGAACCATCAGAAGTGAGGACAGAAAGCGATCCATGGAATGAGTGAAAGATATTGCTCATGCCAAAGTATACGAGTTTTGCAAGATAATTCTTTTGGCAAATTAATTAACAGTTTACCAAGAGTTTATGGAGGCAAGCATCCCTAGCAATATGGGGTACAAAAGAAATAGCTCCAGATTCTGAGGTTGGACCGTGGAGCTTCTGCTGGTGATAAAAACCTCAGAACTGCTATGGATAGAATGTCTTGTGACATTATAACTTTGTTAAGATTATTATATAATAATTTTGAGAACCATTTTTGTGTGTTTGCGCGAGCACACATGCGTGTTCTTTACCCCCTTCTTCTAGTGGTAATGAGGTTGTGGGACATTAACATCCCTAGGCACATCATCGAACAATTTCAGGTCTGCCGTCCGTCAAGCTTCGTCCACCCTGGGCGAATCACTTCAAACGATGTGGAATCCTTGTACATATGCTCATTTTAAGAGTGTTTATTGGGCCCGGAGATTGAAGTATATAGGGTTTCTGTTCTCATTAGGGTTTGCAGTCCCACCAAGATATCCCGAAGTTTCATTGTCATCACGTGTCAACATGCCCCGCTTTCTTTGAGTGTCCCGGCGCCCGATTTCTCCAATGATATCTCTATCAAGTGCCCTTCCCTAAGGTTGGAAGAAACTGAAGTGGTGGGAACAAATGGAATTGAATTCGGCTCACAATCAATAACAATTTTTAAGGGTTTTGGATTTAAATTGTTGGATATGATTAATTTCTCACGGACATTACTCACCATGCGCAGATCAAACCAAAAGTTATGAAATAAAAATGAAATGAGTAGAACACTGGAATCCTCCTATGTGCGGAAGCTAGGTCGGTGCCGGTTGTCGTTCGCAAGGGACATTCAATGCTACTAAGATCAGCAGAGTTTCTTCATGCCGTATAGATGGTCAGATCAGGCCGTTTTACAACGTTGCGAATTGAAAACTGCATATAAGATTGCAATCTCATAGACATAGAATTCACAGGGTCCCGATCTGCTTGGTTAAATCATGGAGAGTTCCCTAGGCTAGTTCAAACGCAAAATGACAGAGGCCTAGCCAACTATGTTTGGAGGAGCCTATTCCCCCATTCCCCCAATCAACCATCTTTCACCTTAAGAAACAGTCTTCTGACCATAGGCTACTAGTGTTCATGACACACACACAACAGTCAAGAAGTCAAAATAAAAATCCATTCAGGTCCCAACCTTTTTGGCTCTCGCACCCATCCTTCCCCCAAATAGTCCAAAAGGCATGGGAGGAAACAGACCAAAACTATGTTCATGCAACAAAAAGAACTCAAAGAAAAGGTCAACCAGTGGAACAAAAACCATTTTGGCGATATAGGGAAGCAAAAGAGGAGGCTACTTGCAAGATTGAAGGGTATAGAGCAAGCTCTCTGCTTAAACCCTAATGAGCACCTCATAAATTTAGAAAAGGAGCTCAGAAGCGAACTAGCCCTGTGGCTTCACAGGGAGGTCTTGTGGAAGATGAAATCAAGAATAAAACGGTTACAGGAGAGAGATCAGAACACTAATTATTCCATGCTTCGGTCCTAAAAAGAAGTAATAATAGAATCCTTTGGCTTAAAGATACCTTAGGAAACTGGATCACAACAGATAGAAGTGCTGGTCAGAAACCATTTCCAAAGACTTTTTCATACAAGTAAAAACCATGTTAGTTGGCCTTTTTAAGAATTGGTTCTCTTAAAATCCTCAAAGAGTCGTCCTCCCTTCCATCACTTGAAAAACCTCTACTTGAGGATGAAGTCCTAAATGCTTTAAACACCATGGGACCTTAGAAGGCTCCAAGAAAGAATGGATTGCATTGCAAGTTCATCAAAATGTTTTGGGGCATAATAAGAAGTTCAGTACTAGGAGAAGTGCACATCGCCTTTACAAGGAAACCTAGTCTTAAGGAAATAAACACTTCTCTCTCAGTACTCATTCCCAAAAGGAAATGGGCAAATGAGTTGTCACAATTCAGACCAATAAGCCTATTTAATACAATTTATAGGCTAATCACAAAGATTTTGGTAAGAAGGCTTAGACCCATGTTAGAAAAAACAATCCACTCATATTAAGCTAGCTTCTTACCAAAGAGGAAAGCAATTGATCACATAATTCTCCTAAATGAACTATTACATAGCTGTAATAAGAAGAAATGGAGAGTGGGATGGATGTTCCTAAAAATAGACCTAGAGAAAACTTTTGATAAGGTTGAGTGGGATTTTATTTATTAGACTCTCCAGGCAACAAGTATACCAGCACAACTCATCAAAATAGTGACGAATTGCATAACAACACCAACCTTTAAGGTGTTAATAAATGGATCCTCAACTCAAAAATTTGAATCTAGTTGTGGAATTAGAAAAAGGGATCCACTCTTACTCATTTATCATGGTAA
Organism: Lumnitzera littorea; assembly: GCA_024138015.1. NCBI lineage: Eukaryota > Viridiplantae > Streptophyta > Magnoliopsida > Myrtales > Combretaceae > Lumnitzera > Lumnitzera littorea. Next base: position 24,912,211 of record JAMXBB010000005.1, on the reverse strand, counting down.
TAGAAATGTTAAGTTGGATGATTAACTTGAGCATGAGATTACTGAAGGGGAATGGGAACTAGGATTTTCACACTTATTCTTTGTTGATCATATTGTCTTGATGGCAAAAACAACCCCTAAATAAGCCAAAACCATGGCAAAAACACTTAAAACATTTTAGAGGTGGCCGACGTTAGAATATAATGTCACAAAGTCAAAGATAATGTTCTCCAAAGGGGTAAATAGTCAAACAAAACAAGAGATTTCCCACATCACTAGATTAAGAAAAAAACTTCCTCTTTTGGAGCATGCAAGACCAATATTTGCACGATTAGGTTCGAAAGTTGATTTAAAACTTTAGGGAAGGAAACTTGGATAAACCAGAAATATATGAGGGGCTTCATGATATTAGTGAGAAGTTCCCGTAAACTTGGAATTTAAAAATATAATAAAATATTTAAAAAATATAGCTAAAACAGTAGCATTTACTATATTATTATATTATTGGTAACATGTAAATTAGGTCTCAAAAAATTAACTAATACTTAAAGATAAATTATAGAAGTAATATAATTAATATTATACATAAAATAATGTATAAAAGACATGTATACACATTGCGTGTAATTACAATATAAATATATGTATCTGTAAATATTGAAAATACTCAAAAATGCATAAATATCACTAAATAAATAAGGAAAATATAAGAAAAATTATTAAAAAATTACCAAACTATGGGACAATCAAGAGACATGTAGTATGAGGTGTAGCAAGCACTTGGGGGTTAAAAATTAAAGAAAATCCATGAAAGGACACCTAAGATTGGTAAATTCCACTTGTTAGCTAAGGAGAAAAAAAAAATCAAATGGTCCTCATATATTCAAATATAAATTGCGAACTATTAACTAGACTAAGTTTGGTTAGTTAAGAGTGTAGAAAATATTGAGAGTGGAAAAAATAGCAAGAGAAAGGGCGAAAACAAAAATAGGAAAATTTAGTGTGCAAATTAGGGGTTTTGTAGGTTACTAGAGAAGATGACCACCTGAAAGCAAAGTCGACCACCTGAAGACAAAAGAGTTAATGCCAACTTGGGAAGATAAACCCCTACGCTTAGAGGGTAGCTGGAGTTATAAGTAGAGGTAAGTTTTAGTTTTGGTTGTTTTCAATTTTATTTTTCTAAAAATAGTAAACAAGTTCTAAAAATTATGATTCTTGGTTTTTGTATGAGGAATTCAAATATTTAACTAGATTTTCAAAATTTTGAGTGTAGATTTGAGGTACTTAAGAAAAACGACTTGTACATCAAATTTCGATCGGGTTTTTGAAAGACCAATCATATAGTTTCGACTTGAAATTTTATGGATATACTCTTAAGATGTTGAATTTTAATGTTATGTAGTTGAATTGTAAAAATCATGTCATTGATTGCTAGGGAAATTTTTGATTTTGCAATAATAGTATATTGGACAAGTGATTTTATAAAGAAGCTTGAGTGATTCTTTACAAAACCAAGTGATAACCTATAATTATCCACATATAGCAACTAAAAATAGTTATTTATAAGTTTAGGAATGACAATTTTTAAGTGTAAGGGGGTATTTAGTAGTTTACGGATTAATTCTCTCAAAGTTTTAATGCATATGTAAATTAAATAATGATATAGTGAATAAGAGTATAAATGATTGAAGTACTAATTGATACTTACTATATATGCAAGGTTTAGACTTTTGAAAATGTAAAGTAAGTGGAGTATATGTACAGTAGTTAGATATACTAGTAACATTAGGATCTAAAATTGTGTCAAAAAGTAATTCAAAATGTAGTATGATGTGAATATATTGAATACACTAGGAAAATTGGATCTATACCAAAAAGTGGCTTACAGTTGAACTTTACCCTATTTGTAGAGACAAATTGTAAGTAAAGAACTTTTTAAATAAGAATTTAATTTTGGATTAAAGGTTGGAAACTCCACTAGAAACTGGGTTAGAATATAGTTTGGTATTTAATATTTTTTATTATACCAGGAGTTTGATAGGAGGTTAGTAGGTGATTAGTATATGCATTATATACCTTTATTAAAGTCAGAACACGACTTAGAAACCAGTTAGACAATAGTTTATACCATAAGGCTATGTTACAACCTAAGTTAGAAACTCAATCAAAAAGTAGTTTGATGAAAGATGCTAAATGTAAGAACAAGTGGAAGTTTGAAGATGGTTGGATCATTAGGAGTTAGAGAGTAAATTAGAAAGTTGCCTATTTATGCTATTTCAAGAATTTACTGAAGTCAAGACTTAGGTTAAAAACTATTGGGTAGTGCTCCGGAATCGAAATAAAAATAATGAATCAGAGCACATGGAGCCATCTCTTTATTTTATTGGCAAAAAAAAAGATGGCAGACTAGCTGATATTTCTATCAGCTAATGAAAGAGCCCAATGAAAAAAAAAAAAGGCATGTTGGGTCTTTGAAACAATTCGAATCATTTTGATAATAATCAGTTTGATCTGTTTTACCGAGAAGGTCTACGGTTCGAGTTTGTATAGCCCTAATACTAATAAAAATTTAGAAATTCGAAATAATATAGAAATTCGAAATAATATGAAATTCGAATTAATATAGAAATAGTAATTAAATTCGAAATAATATCGAACTATTATTAGATAAATATTAATAGAATATACCTAATTGTATTCTATTCTTTCTTGTTTGTAACTGGTCGCTTACAGGTACTTGATTTATCGAAAAAACTATTCCCACAAGTCTAATTAATAACAGAATAAAAAAAAATGCATTATTGCTTATGTGTTGAGAAGAGAATGATCCTACTTGACCGAATAATCGACCTGTTTATTCTACGTAAAAAATATATGGGGTAGTTTAACCAAATGTACATTACTTAACTAATATCTAATAAATGCCTTAGAAAACTCGCCTAACACAATTGAAAACATACTTAAATGTTCACAATGAACACGTATATTATATATTAGATGGAAACTAAGGATGTCATATTAAATTTTAGGAAAATTAAAGAAAGACTAGAGCAACACACGAAAAGAATAAGCATTAGTATCTAGGTAAGTAGGATCAGTGTTTCATTATATTTTGAAGTGTTTTTAAGAATACTTGGAAACCTTACTATATGTTTTATTTGTGATTATAAATTAGTCGCCTATGCATATGCAGCATGTGTGCTTAAATATCATTGTGCTATTTTGAGTGTTGAACTTATGTATTGCTTGCTTTATGATATTACTAGCTTTGGACTGTTTGGAATTGCTTAACCACCTTAAGAGCAATCTAATACAAACTCAACTTAATTACTAACCGGATTTGCATTACAACCCACTAAGAGAAATGATTAGGATTCTTAGACCAAACATAGACCCTTTGATGAGGGGAAAAGAAATGATCCTCTCCTCACCTTTAGTTAAATTAAATTATAGGAGAGGAGATCACGATAAGGTTGGAGTTTGTAGTTCAAAGTGAAGTCTCGGGTAGAGCATGTTTGTCCACTGCATAAGCCCCGGGTTGATTTTGATTTGCAAAGTGTGCTGCATTAAATTCCTCAAAACTTGGATTAGAGCAAGCATAATTTCTCTAATCTTACAACAGACCAATTGATATTGTGTATTGACATTTGTTTGAATATGCATTGCATCTAATTAACCTTGCTTGAAAACCCTAGTTGTTCTTTGTTAGATATGTGTTTTTGTTTTCGTTCCACCTACCAAGTAAGTTGTCACTCATTCTTTTATAGTTGTTTTACAGATTTCCCAGTAGATTCACTAGTACTATTTCAAGTTTTAGATTATCAAAGAACGAGATTGGGGGGTAAGATTCAGGATTACCCATTTAGATTTCTATTTGGTTTACCAACAGTATTAACCTCTGAGAAAATTAATAAGGTCTCATCGGGTGACCTCTAGTTTTTAGATAATGAGATTTATTCTATACTTTGTAAGTTTGTGGAATTTAGTAGAATTTTATTAGATACCATATCTTTTTGTAATAACGTAGTTTTTGGAATTTTTACTAAATACAAGGTTTCATCCTTCATACAACTTATAAACTTGATTTTTACTTAGAATTTAAGCTATAGAAATTATTTTCAGTAGCTATTTTGAAAAGTTACACTATTGGTTGATTCTTACTAAGTACTCAATGGGATGCTTTTAAGCAATGGAGTAGCTAACGCCTTATGTAGGTTATATCTACGTTGGTAGCTAAGGCAGTTAGCTTCTAGTGTAAGTTGATTTATATGGTGGAGTTGTTACAACTCTTTAGTTTGAGGCATGATAGAATATATTTGAGTTATCCCTTAGATAGAGGACAAAAGCTAAGAAGGAGCCAATTCCGAAATTTGATTGACAACATGATTAGAAAAATGAATAACCAAAAAGGAAAACTACTATCAATAGTAGGAAGAATCATACTTGCAAGAATTGCGCTACAAATATTATCGACCTATTACATCCTTAAAGCTCATTAAGGATACATTAAAGGAAATAGACCAAATCATAAGGAAATTTATTTGGGGAGATGTAGATGGAAAAAAGAAAATTCACTAATCTCACTGGGAAGCTATTACTATACTTAAAGATAAAGGTAGCTTAAGACTAGACAATCTAATGAAAAGGGACCTAGTGTGGCAAATTAAGTGAAGTTAGGAATTTAAAAAAGCAATCCACAACTTAGGCAATGCTATGTAAGGATAAATACAAGAGACATATCAAGGGAGAGCAACTACTAAAATTGCATTGCTCCTAAGTCTATGGATGGAAATGTATCAAAACCAAACCTGACTAAGGGAAAATAGGGCATATAGACTTGGAAAAGGAAACACGGTATACTTTTAGTGTGATTCTTGGACAAAGAAAGGAAAATTAATAAACATCTTCTACGGTCCTCACACCCTAATTGCATTAGAAAGTTTTATGCGAGACTACAACATAAGTGAGACTAAATGGGAGGAAAATAAAATAGGTTACCCCATATAGAATGGTTGAGGAGAAATATTAGTCCTATTGTCATCTCAAACCAAAAGGAAGATGAATGCTATTTTTTGCTTGAATAAAAAAAAGACATAAAATTAAATAAAATCTATAGGAAGCTAATAGGAGAGGAAGATACAGGAGTTTAAACCTCTTAGATTTGGCATATCGCTGTACAGCCAAAGATTAGACTCCTATTGTGGTGTACTTTGAAAGAAGAATTACCCACCATAAGCAATCTAAAGAGACGAATTCTAGTCATAAACCTAAGTTGCGCAAACTATGGTTCGCTAGATGAGAATATAGATCATGTGTGCAAAAGTATAGCAAATATGGAGCACAATTTAGCTAAATAATAAGGAAAAGAATTTTCATCTATCATAAAAGGCCTGAATTGAAACAAATTGCAGACTATTAAAAAGTGAGAGGGTCTTAGAAAATGTACCACAAGCAATGTCTTTTGTTTTTCCTCTATGGATAATATGGATAGCTAGAAACAATGTAATGATACGGGGGCAAGTAATTGTACAAACATTTACCATACTTGGTAAAGCATGTGTCAATAATATTGGCCAATTAAAAGAATAACTTATAAAGTTAAGAGATTGCCATATAAGGAACTCAAATGGATATAACCTATGAACGAATGGATAAAACTTAATACAGATGCATTGGTGATCAATATAGATGATGAAGCCACAATAAGGGGAGTACTACAAGATGACAAAGGATAATTGATTATGGGATTTATGAGAAGAGTGGGGAAAATGAATATGCTGAATGCAAAATTATTAAGACTATATTAGGGGCTCATGCATTACCAAAGAATAGGGATTACAAAGATAGACATAGCCATGGAAAGATAGCCATCTAACTTATTAAAAATTGCTCAGATTGTCTAAATTCATTCTCATATGTTATTATTATTGTTATTATTTTTTGTGTAGAGAAAAGCTATTTTTCTTTAAAGCCTACAAGATAAACTTTATTGTAAGAGAAGTAAACTACGTAGTAAATAAGTTGGTGACAAAGATCAAGGCTTTTGGAAATATAGAGAAAATGCTACTTTTTGTTCCTCCCCTTAACCTAATTTTGGATATGTGTATAGATGTCACCTATTCAATTACTAGGGAAGTACTATGTAATTTGGAATATGTAGACTCTACACTAGAAGGATCTGCATCAAACTTGTTATTAGTTATGGTGATTGTCTTTAGTTGTATGTGTAGTGCTTGTGTCTTATGTCTATTCGTCTTTCCTACATTACAACTAAGGGTATCCTTGTTAAATAAAGGGAAGTTGGAAAGGGTAATTATTGTCTATTGGAATGTGTATGGCCAAGTTGTATGTTTATGTTATTGAGCAGATGAAATTCCTGTTTCAATTGAAAAATAAAAAACTAAACATGTAATGCCTTCACTTCTATAAAACAAATAACATTTAAAACTATCTATAACTTTATAAATGAAATACATGATGTCGTATGGTTTTATGGCATCTTGTAACACCCCAAAAAGGGGACTTGGTAGTTTTTCCTAAAATTTTTATATCACGTGTACACCTATGATGTAAAGACCACCTTTCAAGTCAAACATTGCAAAACTCTAATTAGTAAGTTTCTAAGAGTGCTTATTCATTTTACTTATGTTTACTTATTTATATAAGCAATTTAGGTAACTCAACAATCTACAGTCCACCAAGACTACAGAGAGTCGGAATTACTTACCAAATAATAAAATAGGATAATTAAACTTCCAAGACATCAAGAGTTACTAAATATTATAAAGATCTAGCTTAACTAATACAATCTACTAAAATAATCTTATCCATCTAATCCAGCTGTTTAAGGAACAATCTACACTCCGATCTTAACCCATTCTTAGCTTTTGGTTACTTGTAGAAAGGAATTGTTGGGGGGTGAGCATACTATAGCTCAGTAAGTTCATATCACGTTACTATTGTTCAAGCAAGTTATCAAGAATTATTAACAAATATACAGTTTAGCTACACACAAAATGAATACACACATGGTGAATGTAGGCAACACATCCATGAGGCTTCGGAACCATGGAAAGTATAGATTTACATCGTCTATATGTAATTATCCTCTATACTTAACTGTACGAGGCATCTTACCTTACTTGCACGAGATTATTTGTGGGTACTATCCTAATAGATGAAACTTAATTATTACCCTAGTCAATAACACTACACTAATCGATTAAGTGGACCTTATCTACGGCTATCCACTATTAACAATCAATACAATGCCCCACAGACTCATTATCAATAAATCTATGTAATGCCCCCATGGGCTAAATCATATCAGTCCTAACTTAGGCTATTCGTTATCAATAAACTAAAGATGGTCTACTAGCTTTGCCTTAACAAGTAAAATATTGTAGGAGATTGCTATGAATACTTACTAAGTTGATAAATCTTTCTTTGAATTGTAGAGCATTTCAAAAATATATTTTAGCAATTTTTTTAGAAAACTTGGCAAAGCTATAGATATTATAGTCCGCAACTAATGGATCACAGACATGCAATAGATATATCCGATTATTTTGATCAAATATTTAAACTTATCAATTTTAATAAGGTGATTATGTGGATGTTGACATACAAAACAACCAGTTACTCAACAGACAACCAAGGGCAAGCAATAGAATATTAAGCAATTATCAAACACAAGCAAGTAGTAATTCATTGAAACTCCATTAGTTAGCTTGCTTACCTACTTGGCCTGAACTTTAGGGTTCGAGAATTAGAAATTAAGCCACTTAAAACATAATAATAATGTATATATAAGTAATCGAAAGAGGGTTTCTTCAAGACCTTAAAAGTCTACTTAATTTTTGAAGCTCACCCTAATCTTCGAGTACGATTAAAACTTGTTTTCACTCTAACTTATTTATTTTAATTCCGTTTTTCACATTCTTATAGTCGATTTTATCATTTTTGAGTGTTCTTTCATTTGGCATTTTGGGCTTTGGGGTCAATAAGTTTTCACTTTGGGTCTTATAAGTTCGTGCACCCAAAAGGCGAGTTTGGTTACTTTAGGGTTTAGGCCTTGTTTTGGGAATTAAACTTAGTTTTTTTATCTCAGGTCTTGCACTTGATATTTTAGACTTCCCTTTAAGTATTTTTAGTGAACTTTTTTCTACCAAACACTCTAAATTTTTATCTTAGGCCTTAATATTGCTTTTATCGGCCTAAACGGGCTCTTTTTTTAAGTTTAAGGCTTCAATTCATTAGAAGCCCTATAGTAGATGTCTTAGATGGGCCTTAGGGTTTAGTAAGCCTTTTAAATGTCTTCCTTTGAGTATTTTTAAGTTAAGTTCAAATCTGGTTATATATTATTTAGGCTTGTATTTTGGTTTTCTCCATTTAGGCTCATTTTGCAATTTAAGGCCTTAGGCCTAATCTTACTTGCTTTTTTGGACTTAAGCCCTAGCTTAAGTTTAGTCTACTTTTTACAAAATTACACATCTGGTCATAAGTGATTAAGTGGACTCAAGGCTCGATTTGTGGGCCTTTTAATTAAATTTATGCCAAGTTTATGTCTTAGGACTCATATCTTGACTTTATCCTAATCCAATGAGCCTAATAGTTTACTAAAATGATTAAATGACTCATTTTATCATAAGTTTTAAATCTGATACTAATGGTTCATTGGGTCTCAAGTGAGTTTTTGTAAACCTAATGTCCATTTTGGGCCTAATTACTCACTATAAACCTTATTTAGTCTCTTAACTTGCAAGATTAAGTCCTAAATCTTAATTATCTTTAATTAATTATGTGATTAACCCATTAATAAGCATTTTACAGCATGTTGTTTAACATGTTTAGGGTGGTTTAAGATGATTTTTTAAAGGTTTTCTACACATTAGATACTTAACTTTCTAGAACATGCATCAAACTACTACTAAAATGCACTTAAAATCATTTCCTATCAAAACAAACATGAGAAATAAAAAATATAGTGGGGATATACATATATACATACATATGTTTTGGCCCTAGCACGGGAATAAAGATATGATGATGATTCTTTTACTTTTCTTCAAATTATCATCTTACTATAACTTATGTGCTTCTAAATTTACATGTAACATGTTTACTACACTAATAATCTAAGAAAATACACATATATAGGTATGTAAACACGGTAAACAAATGTGTTATTTTAATAATTTTTTTCTTAGTTTTTAAGCCTAGAAACCATACTGTTAAACTCAAACTAGAAAGAAGGTTGAAAAGGTACAAGTTTTCTTCAATGGAAACTCAAAGGGTCTCATTTAACTTCATTTTTGGAAAATTAAACAAACTCCTTTGGTTAAGGATGTTTGTCAACAAGAAAGAGGGAGTAAAGGGGATTCAAATACAAGTGGTTTTGTGTCGTTTAGAGGTGGTGGTGGGGAGATATGGCTTAGGACGTTCGGGTGTATGGCTAGGTCTGAGAAGCTTATACTTGTTTCTTTTCTTCTTATTTTTCTTTTGTTTTGGATTGTGTGTTTAGAGAGTATTTCTAGGGTTTTTTCTAAAGAAAAAGATGAAGTAAAAATGTAGATGGAGGGGTTAAAAAGGGGTTGACTATGTGTCGGTGTGGTGGGGGACAAATCTCTTACATTCTTAGTTGCATGGTATGAGCATAAGTAGGGACCAATTCATTTTTCATGATTTTTTCCAATTGAGAGAATAATTTGTCTACTAAAGGTGAGTGGTCTCCTATTTTCCCAACTAATTATCTAGTCCTATATAGTTAATTGTGATTATTATTAGTTAATTATGATGCATGAATGCATGTAGATTATTAGAATGCACTTTAAGCTTATGACTCTAATTACTAGTGTAGATGACCATAATTAGACATAGTTTAGAGTTTTTCATATTTAATTAAGTTAATTAAACCTATTAAATCATTTTATCTAATTAATTTAGGGTTTCTAAGGGTTGGAATTGATTATCGTTAATTGATTACGATTTCAGAAGGCAAATTGAGGTTGTTCCAACAATTTAGTAAATTATTAGTAATTACTTAATAATATGACTGTATAATTAGAGTTTATTAATTAAATTAGGGCTTTGATATTAAATTGGAGTTTCTAATTCGTTTTAGGGCTTCTCACATTTTAGGGTTTTATGAGGATTTGTGGGCTTTGAAGATACACTTACGATTTTAGTGTTACTTTTGGAGAAAATGTATTATTTAGGATAAATTAATAAGCCCATTAATTTATTATCTTAATTGAATTAATTTGATCAATCGTTATCATTTGTAGATATCTCTTATCATTTATTATCGAGTTTATGCGATTTATGTAATTCAAATTAAATGCTTTAATTTAGGATTTTCATTGCGTTTAAAGTTTAATCTAAGTTTTACGACTCGAGAGTTTGGCTTTAAGAGTTTTTATTCCATTTGGATTTTTAATTTTTGGTCACACATAATTGAGTTTACTGTTTTTATACATGATTATGGTTTTTTGAACTTTATCTTTAAGGTTTTTCAAGTTCATTTTTAAGGTTCCAATTTAAAATTTTCTCAGTTTTAATTTCTTTGGTTTGATTGAGCTTAGAGAGTATCATTGGTTCTTTGAATTTAATTCTAAGTCCAAAATATAAAATTTATGGGGTTTACACATCTGGTGGAGAACAACTAAAAAATTTATGTATTAAATTAGTAATTCCCCAACGTCTAGCTCTAATAAGAGGACCAATATGATTCCCATCACTAGCCTAAAGTTTCTAAATATATGTCCTTAAATTTGTCTAGTCTTATCTTTAAGAATGTACAATGATAGATCTAACACATTGAAAATCGTTGATACTCCATAATATATTGACAATAGGCATTGCTATTAATTCGCTATAAATTCTTGAAATGTCCATTTGCTCTCTTGCTTCCTGTTTTTGTGCTCTTTAACCTAGAACTTGTCTTTTTTTAGGCAAAATAGATCACCTCATTGGAAAATGACTTGTTCCCTTATTCTACTAATATATTCTTTCTATTTCTATTTGCTTAGTCAAATGCTCATGAACTTGATAATGAATTTTTTAAACCTTCTTAGCATTAGCCACTTTTGGTTTAACTATCCTCTTTTGAAGTAGGATATGGGAATAACTTTGATGGTGTAGTAGGGTTATAACCACATACCACCTTTGAAAAAGGCTTACTAGTAGAATTGTGGACTAACATACTATAAGAAAATTCTACAATAGGTAGGCATAGGTCTCAATCCTTCATATTTGTCCCAATTATAGCTTTAAGTGAAACTCTTAATGTTTAGTTGACTACCTTTATCTACCTATTTGTTTGTAGATGATAAGCTGTAGTAAATGTAGCATAAATTTCTAGACGTATCCATAGAGCCTTTCAAAAGAAACTAAAGAACTTAACATTTTGGTTATAAACAATACAATACTCTATGAAAGCAAGATGATTCTTATAGAAATGATTGGCAAATAAAAAATAGCATTACTAATTTTATTGCAAGGTATAATATAGGACATTTTTGAGAATCTATCAATTAAATCATTATAGAGTCTTTCCCTTTTTGTGTTCTAGTTAAATCTAGAAGAAAATCTATGCTCAAAGTGAATCGATAGATTTGGCGATGTATACAAAGGCGTATATAATTCATCGGTCTCCCTCTTACTATTGGCTCTCTTACACACATTGCACATCTCAAAAAATCTATCCATATCTCACCCCAGATTAAGGAAGTAAAGTGCTTCTTAAGAATCTCCTTTGTATGTTGTACCCCAAAATAACCCATTAGATTCGTAGCTTACAAGCACCTCTCTCAAAAATCTAGTAGGAGTACATAATTTTCCTAATTGAGACAAATTATTATCAGAAACGTAATATCCATCCATAACTACCCCCACTCACATTCACATCTAATAGGAGCAAAATATTTATCAATATTATATTGCGTAATTAGAAAACCAAATACTAACATCTTTATTAGCATGGTGTTTATATGCACATACTTGCATTGCATGATAATATGTCTGGTACTATGTTCTCATTTTCTTACTTATATTTGATGATAAAAACAAAAGGACTCTAAGAATTCCAGCCATTTCACATGTTTATAATGGTAGCTAATGATGTTGAGTAATGTATTATTCTTAGTAAACTTAAGGTTCAGTTCCATACTAAAATTAGCAAGTAAAAAGTTCATGTACTTAATAGAAAATTACTCAAAATTCCACATGTTCATAATGGTAGCTAATGATGTTGAGTAACGCATTATTTTTAGTAAACTCAAAGTTTAGTTGCATGCTAAAATTGGTAAGCAAGAAGTTCATGTACTTAATAGAAAATTACTCAAAATTCTTGTACCAATGCAATATTATCCACATTAATATGAAATATCCGTAATAATATACTCTTAGTTTATTAATGCAATTTGAATTAATAATAATGATAATAAGACTTTGTATCTATCCTAATGAAGCTTGAAAAATACGGAAAAAAAGTAAAAAGGACATCTCATATGATACACTTTGTTCCAGTTTTGCATAACGAGCTCCATATAATCATACAATAAAAAAGTGACCAAGATGGTTATTGTCATATTTACTTTGATGTCATTGATACAAGAAGTTGCTAGACACCTTCTAAAACATTTTTTTTTTCCCTATTCGTTCGCATTCTAAATTGACAACATTGGAGAAGTTTATTAGTAAAATATTAATTTATCAAAAAGAAATATTGAAGTTGAGTACACTACTAGAAAACTGGTTTTTAAAGATAGAAATTTTGCAAGGGAATGTTTCTATCTCTAGAGGAATTCATTTTTGACAAATTTTTGATAGATTTGCAATGATATAAAATGAGGAAGTTTTGGTAATTTATAAATGTTTTAGTAACGGATTTTGCAATAGATTAACAACAAATTTACGAAAGAATTAATTTTCTCGCAAATCTGTCTTTGATTCTTTAAAGGGAGTAAAAATTTTTTACCGCCTATACTTGTTTTGAAACTTTGTCACAATTCAATTTCTAAAAAGTTAAAGTACAAATATATATATGGGTTTCAAAGATTGATTATATCTATCTTTGATTGTTCTTGACATTTTAACCTCAATTTATTTTTCCTTTTCTTTATCTAACATAAAAAAATGGAAGAGCAAAAATTAAGCTCTAATAATTTTTATGATACCTTTATAAAATATACTTGTACCTTTTAACTTTTTATTTATTACTTTATTATACTTCTAACTTTTAACATTTCTCCGTTGATTTTTATAAAATGTACTTTAAAACTTTAACTTTTTATTTACTATTTTATTAATTTGGTTATTCATTATTTTACTATGCCTTTACAAATATGATATATTATTTATTTTTAACTTTACTATTTTGCTTTACTAAAACCCTATTTCTCATCCCCAATTAGAGCCACTTTCTACTCTGAAATATACCAGCAACATTTCAAAGAAGTCAAAGACTTTGTTTTTCATGGAGTAGACTTTTTTTACCTTTTCAGAGAGGTATTTTTGTATCTATACTAGAACATATTGCTTCTTTTATCATTGTTTTCTTAGGTTTATTTTTTTTAATTATTAGTTGAAAACAAACCTTAAGTTGGAATAGAGTATATAATAGTTGTGAATAATTATTAATTTCTTGTTAGTTTATCTTGGGGTTTTTGTAATTAGATGTAATAGTAAAGTTTATTTATTTATTTATTTGCTTTCCATGGAGTATTTACAGTTTTTAGAAAAACAGGGGAGTAGCCATATTGCTTCCAAAAACAACGGTGATTCCTCCGAAGCTGCGAACTTTCTTTGATAGTGAAACCTTTTCTTTCTCTCTCGTCCAATGTATGAGAAACTTATTTTTTGGTTTTGTTTTCCGAGGTTGCCGATTGCCTTTTGTTTTGCTCTCCGAGGTTGCTGACTCTTTGTTTGATAGTGAAACCTTCTCCTTCTGTCTCGTCCAATGTGTGCGAAACCTAGTCAAAATGGGGGGGAGAGCTTTAGAATGGTGGGGTACCCTAATGTTAAAACGTGACTGGACTGCATTTTTCTATATTATTTTAGAAGGTAATCATGAAAGTTAGGAAAAAAAAAAAGGCAAGAAAGATTGAGAAAAATCTAGATAAAAAAATTTTAAACCATAAGATTCAATACCTTTCTAGAAGGTAATCATTAATGAAATATAATGTTAAAATGTAAATATTAGAACTACTGGATCTCAGCGGTCATTAATTTATTATTGATGGATAACCTTATACTTGTATTGATTTACATAAAGGTTGTAGCTTAGTTAGTATATGAATTTATTTATGCAAGGAGTGATTGCTTTGGAATTCACATGCTTGATTGGTTAGAGTTCAAGGTCTTAGCTGGAAAGGTAAATCAACTTGCTAGCATATTATTTTATTTATATAAGGTAAATGTACTAACTAGGAATAGCGGGTCATTTTGAGCGGACAATGCTTTATTGCTAAATGAAGATCACATGTATTACATGCTTGGTTGGTTGGAGTTCAAGGTCTTAATTGAAAAGGTAAATCAACTTGCTAACATGATATTTTACTTATATAAAATAGATATAGTGGTTAGGAATAGCGGACCATTTTGAGCTGACAGTGCTTTATTGCTAAATGAAGATCACATATATTTTAGTTGAAGGTTATATATATATATCGATCAGATGACCATTAGTTCTGATTCAAAAGTTTTATGTGGTATTGAAGTATATAATCTTCACTTAGTTAATTTTCTATGATAGACCCTAAAAAAGATTAAACCTAAACTTGGCTAAAATGTTTTAAAACATTTAGATATGTGTGTATTTATTTATTTTTAAACACAATGATAAGCTTCGCCCCAAAAAAAAGAAAAGGAAAAAAGAAAAAAGAAAAAAGAAAAAACATTGATAAGTTGTTACACGACTATCCTATTTGTTGTCCACAAACTTATGAGAGATATGTCCATACGCATGACCATTACATATCTTGGCTTTTATTTGGTAACTAATTAAGCAAGATACAACTAGTATTAAATATATATGGGATGAGATT
Source organism: Lumnitzera littorea (assembly GCA_024138015.1). Lineage (NCBI taxonomy): Eukaryota > Viridiplantae > Streptophyta > Magnoliopsida > Myrtales > Combretaceae > Lumnitzera > Lumnitzera littorea. Next base: position 24,897,185 of record JAMXBB010000005.1, on the reverse strand, counting down.
TAGACAGAATCCAAGTCATATAAATATATTCATACAGAATATAGATTTATACATATGTATGTGCGTGCATATGTTTGTATGTATACCAGGCTTGCACAAGTTCTATTACGAATTAATCTAGCTACCAGTTTCTAGTTGAGAATAATCAGCTTTTGTTGCACGAAACATGGGGCATTGTCGTATGATGTATTTCTATTTTAGGAAAGGTGGTTGTAACTGGTTTTCCAATTGTCGGTTTGGATCCTTGAAAATCTCGAACAATTAACCAAATAGCATGGAGGTGCATGAAATAGCTTCTTCGTCAAGATCGAGTTCCTAAACCATTTGAGTTCATAACATTTACTTACACATTTGCAAACTAGGGTTCCAAAGAAAAAAAAGTTGCTTGCACAGCTTTGTCATTGCAAAATGGACCCCAAATTCCACATAGCAATGGTTCCATGGTTTGCAGTTGGTCATATGACTCCATTTTTGCACCTCTCCAACAAGCTTGCTGAAAAGGGTCACAAAATCTCCTTCTTCCTGCCCCGAAAAGCTCAAAGCATGATGGAACATCACAATCTCCATCCAAACCTAATCACATTCCACCCCTTAACAGTGCCTCATGTTGATGGCCTTCCTCCTGGCACAGAGACCGCCTCAGATATCCCTATATCATTGGCTTCTTTACTCGTGACTGCGATGGATCTTACCCGTGATCAACTGGAAGTTTCAATCCAAGCCATGAAACCCAACTTTATAATCTACGACTTCTCTCACTGGATTCCTGAAATTGCCAAGAAGCATGGAATTAAGAGCATATGTTACACCGTTGTATCAGCAGCCTCGGTTGCTATTGCACTCGTACCGGCACGAAAAGCTAGCAAAGATAAGGCACTTTCAGAGGAGGACTTTAAACAACCACCATTAGGGTATCCATCGGAAATGGTTGTACTTCGAGAACACGAAACCACCTCTTTGATGTTTATATCAATGCCGTTTGGTGATGGGATTACGTTTTATGACCGCACAATTACAGCCCAGAAAGAATGCGATGCGATAGCCATGAGGACATGCCAAGAAATAGAAGGAAAGTTGTGTGATTATATTGGTAGTCAATTCAACAAGCAAGTGTTTTTGACAGGACCGGTCTTACCCGACCCATCGACGCAATCGCTAGAAGAAAGATGGACTAATTGGCTGGGTGGATTTAGCCCCGGTTCGGTTTTATATTGTGCATTTGGTAGCCAATACGTTCTGGAAAAAGACCAGTTCCAAGAACTACTTCTAGGGTTTGAGCTAACAGGGCTGCCCTTCTTAATTAGGTTAAAACCACCAACGGGAACCTCGTCGGTCGAGGAGGCGTTGCCTGAGGGATTCGCGGAGAGAACCAAAGGAAGAGGAATCGTTTATGGAGGCTGGGTACAACAGCCACAGATTATTGGCCACCCCTCCGTTGGGTGCTTTGTGACACATTGCGGGTTTGGATCGATGTGGGAGTCTTTGATGTGTCATTGCCAAATAGTTTTGGTTCCACATCTGGGTGACCAGATATTGAATACAAGGTTGCTGGCCGATGAGCTTAAGGTTGCTGTGGAAGTTGAGAGAGAAAAGAATGGATGGTTTTCTAAGGAAAGCTTGTGCATAGCAATTAAGAGTGTGATGGATGAAGGGTCTGAAGTTGGTGAAATGGTGAGAAAGAATCATAGGAAGTGGAAGGAAACACTTTCTAGTCCAGATTTCATGAATGGCTATGTTGATAGGTTTGCCAAACAATTAGAAGAACTTAACAATTGAAGAGACCAAAGTGGGGCAACTTTCATGTAATCCATCCAATTTTTTTTTTTTTTTGGACTCTTGAAACCTTTATCTTGTTCTCAGCTAACTTCAAAGTATAGGATAAGATTTTACTGTTGTTGTTGTTGTTGTTACACATGTATCTTCTATACTAGACCAAAATATTTTCCATTCATTAAATAGCACATGCATGTTACATTGACAACTTCTACAAAGATTATCATTACAAAACTCCATGGGTATCTGGTGGGGAAAAAAAAAATAAAAAAACTCTATGGGTATCTAGGAATATAAATGAAAGTTACTAAATGACAATTAAATTTTACAAATTTTGAGAAGAATTATTTTAGTGGAATCATAAGATATATGGAAGATTATGGAAATGGTAGAGGAGGATTACAAGGATATTAAAATTACTTGAGTGGCATTATGATGAAAATGGTTAAAAAATATATTTTATTAGTATTTATATGTTATATATATAATGTGTGATATGTAATACTTAATGGATTTTTTTTCATCGAGACTGGTTAAAGATGGAAAAAATACCAACAAAATAATCGTACAAATATTATTTCTCAAGATATACACAAGACAAGGAACTTGTGAATTATCTAAATTAGAATAAGTACTAATTCATATAGAAAATTACGAACACGTGAGGGTGCTTCAAAAAAGAAATAAAAGTAGAACACACGAAAGAAAAAATGTATAATGAATTTCAAATCTTTAAAAAAGAAAAAAAATCTTCCAAAGACAAGTATGAGATTTCATTAAATACAAGCGTATCGTTTAACTGAAAATTAAATGTTACATCAATATAAAGTACTTAAAAAGGATAAATAAACTTACAAAATGTAATAGAATTTTACTGTTGATGAACTGATTTACAAAATTTAAGGAAAACTTCAAAGTCTTTACAGTAGTTTTACAATCATGAGGTAATTTCCAATACCTTTAAAATCTCAAAATTGAAGTCGGCATCCAAAACGAAATATTGACATAGTTTTTGAATTATCACTAGTTGTTCCCGTACAAAGTTGAAAGCATTATAAGTTTATAAAAAGATAGTAGATTTTGCAACTCTTAGTATAAAATTGGGGTCACTAGCTGTACCTCTAATTACGGTTTAATTTGTAAAGCATACTTTACATTATGCGTACATTTTTACTTGAGAATATTATATACATTTTGTTTATATTCTTATCTACCCTTAATGGATTAAATCAATGGTTAACGAACTCTTTTAAAAGAAATTGAAAAAAAAAATTAAAAACCATGAAAATAAAAACGAAATACTGAGGATTATGGTTCGCCACCACTATATGGCTAGAGGGAGGAGGGTGGAGGTTGTGATGTAACTCAATTAGGATGGCGGTAACCAATCATAACCAAACTTAATTGGTGGGTGATAACTTACAAGTAGTTTATTGGTGAGTGGTATGATCCAAATTTAAAAAAAAAAAAAAAGAAAGGAAAAAAAAAAAAAACATATCACATGACCTAATGGATCATGGTTAAGTTGTGTGACTAAGCTTTTAACATAGATTAATCTAAAGGGTTTGCCAGTAGGTAGTAGGTTGCAATGTTTACTAAGGTAGATGCTTTACAACCTATTAATCAAATCTTACCATGCATTTAATCACTACTTTAAGGCTCATATCTTACTTTTCAAGCTTCTTCTTTTCTTTTTGGTGCTTGTAAGTATTTCTATTAAACTACTTACTTAAAATATATTCAATAATAGGAAAATGTATATTTTTCTTTGTTAATATATTTCATTTTAGTCCAAAACATGATTTATTTTTCTATCTCAATCTTCAATGTTTGCAAACATTTATTAACATGTCATTTTTCTAACCAACCCTTAATTTCGTCATCAATAGATGACATGTGACAATGGAACACTTTGATCCTTTCACACATTAATTTAAAATTACTAATATAATATTATCTATTAATTAACATGAAAATTTAAAAATTTTAAAAAATAAAAGAGGAAATTTGTTGGGAACTTAAAAAGAAAGAAAAATAGTTCTAGCTACCCATTGCTCTTAGATAGACACAAGGATCTTTCACTAATAGGTTAATCATGATCTACTAAGAAAGGTAGATCATTCAAGCATGACTCCTTAAAATAGCGAGTAACCACTTAGCACCAAAGAAAAAAAAATACAAGGTTTTAGCTAATTTTTCTTTTCTTTTTTTTTTTTTAAGTTTCAACTTGTGGTGTCCACTCACTCACTACCATAAATGTGTCGAACGACCTACTGTTTTAAGTGTAGGTCATGACATACCGTTTAGTTAGAGGCCATTCTGACCATTCTAAGCATGATGGTCTAAACTATTTTTTATATTTCCAACAATTTTTTTTAATATTAATTTTCAAAGTTTTGAATTGTTTACTACTTTATATTTTAAATATATTATTATATTATTTATTATAAATTTATAAACCAATTGAATTACGGCATGTGTATGAACTTGTACTGGCATGACTAAGTTTAGTAGCTAATTTAAGGTATTCAAAAAGATAACTTGATTAGACTAAAAATTTATGAGGGGCTTGAAAATATTAGTCGAGGAATTTTTGTGGGCTCAGAATTAAAAAATATAAATATAATATGTCGAGCTTGCAATTCGGTTTTCTTATTTAATTCAATTTCCTACTTTCTAATTAAAACTAAACCCTAACCTATTCGGTATTAATCCTCGATTAGAAAAATTAAGAAATTTCATTTCTTTAAAAAAAAAACTTTTAGAGTCACCACTTAATCGAAATCGGGGAAAAAGAAAAGAAACTGTAATCAATTTGGTGGATTGACTACGATTTGGCTACCGATTTTTTATTTTAATTTGAATGAAAAACTAGAGGATTCTAAATTTAGGAGCTAACCTATTAAATTTTAATGGGTACCACTATCGATTTTCTGAAATTAGATTTGTTCTTTAAATTATCTTTTTTTTTAAAAAATATTTTTAAGAAAAAATAAAAAAAAGAAAAGAAAATAAGAAAAGAACTTAAGTTTCTATAAATTTTATAGGTGCTTACGTACCCGCTAAACGGGATTACACGACCGTAGTTCTTTTCAAAAAAATTTAATGTATTGATTTATTTTAATTTTAAAACCGATCGGATTTATGATTTTAATCGATTCAATTTATTCAAAAAAAAAATCTAAAAGGGCCCTAACTATTACGTGATTTTGTTTTATAAAAAATACTCTAAAAAATCCTATCTTTAAAAGGGGTCTTTTATTAATTTTTAGTTAAAGAAAAAAAAATGACTTTCTATGTAATGAATTCTTAAACAAGACCAAATCCTAAAAAAATAATCAATCCTAATAACCCCTAAACTAATATATATAATTATCTACCAAAAATAAAAAATTCCATATAATACATTTATATAAGAACTAATACTAAAACTCCTAAATTAACATATTATATATTATTTTAACTAATAAAATATAACAATATATATATAATAAAAAACTAATCTTAACAATTCCTAAACTAATATATATATATTTATATCCATATAACTACTATTAAATAACCATGCTAAAAAGAACAGTTAAGTTAATACACACACACACATTTACATCTCTACTTAGTAAACAATTATCTAACTAAATAAAGTCATATCATATAATATACTTTGCATATAAAAGTACTAAAAATCTCTTAAGACTAAAGTACTCATAATTCGTTATGTTAACCAACCCATAAAATAACAATAATATAATAGTAAAATAGTAATAATAATAAACAGTTAAAGAAAAACTAAACCTGGACTTCTCTTGTTCGATTGTGCAGTGAAGTTGCGATTGTGNTTTAACTAATAAAACATAATAATGTATATATATAATAAAACTGATCTCAACAACTCTTAAACTAATATATATATATTTATATCCATATAACTACTATTAAATAACCATGCTAAAAAGAACAGTTAAGTTAATACACACACACACATTTACATCTCTACTTAGTAAACAATTATCTAACTAAATAAAGTCATATCATATAATATACTTTGCATATAAAAGTACTAAAAATCTCTTAAGACTAAAGTACTCATAATTCGTTATGTTAACCAACCCATAAAATAACAATAATATAATAGTAAAATAGTAATAATAATAAACAGTTAAAGAAAAACTAAACCTGGACTTCTCTTGTTCGATTGTGCAGTGAAGTTGCGATTGTGTATTGCACTGTATGCAGAAGGACAGTCGGCAAGCAGACATGAATGACAGACTGCGACGCGTTCATGTGTGTGCATGGACGGTAGATGGCGTGCGGCTGTGGATTAGTGAGCCGAGGATGAAACTGGTTGCGTCTTCGCTATGGGACGCGTTATTTGTCGAGTGTAGGACGTAGATGGAGCTCGTTGCTCATCCAATGTATGTTGGAGAGAGGCTCGTGGCTTGGGAATTGCTGCACCGTACATGGAAGGATGGTCGTTGAGCGGACGTGATCTTGGCTGGAGTTGTGCTGATGGAAAACTGGATTCGTGTGTAGGAGTTGTTCTCGTATTGGTGCTATGGAGTACTCAGCTTGTGGTGAACGTATATACAGTACGTGAGGGTAGTGTTGCGATGAAGGTTGCAAAGTGTTTAGGGTAGTCGTTGTGCTATTGGTCGAAGTGGAGATAGAGAGAGGGGGTTGGGTGATCACAATAGGACGATGGCGTCAGTTTGAGTGGATTGGGGTAGTTCAGTTGTACTTCGACAGTGGGACGATTGTTGCCCATGAAGGATGGCTGAAGATGGTTGTGTATGTTGTCCTTGGATCGTGCGTTGCAGGCGTGTGACAACAACGATGGCTTGAGTCGGGTTGTTGTAGTGGCATTTGTTTGGAGAACGGTTCAGTTGTGCTTGGGTGATTGTGAATGGCATTGTTGTGGCTTGCTCGGTGTGTGATAGTAGGCGCATTGTTGCATTGGAATGGCTACGTTGTGACTGGAAGTGGGTCAGAGAAGGAGGGTCGTTGAGGTTGAGTATTGGGGCGTGTGTGAGGTTGACGTTGGTTGGATGTGGTGGTCTCAGTATGTTAACGTGCTAGACGTTGGTCGTGCGTAGTTGTCGTGTGTAGATGTGCAGTAGCGTCCGTGTTGATTAATGGGTTAGGTTATTGTTTGCTGTTGGGCGAGAGGGATGTTTGCTATTACGTGAATAGCAGTGGAGAATTGGAGTAGAATCGGACTAACTGAAACTTATTTTTTCTTTTTGGCCAGTGTCCTTATTTCATGTCATGTGTTTTATATTTATAGAATACGAAACAAATTATATTGAATCCTAATAATTTTATTGATTTTATAAAAATCAAATTAGATTTGTATATATATCAATTCAAATTTACTTTGATAAAAATCAAACTAGATAAAAATCTTTTATAATGATTTAAATTCGATCGAATTAAATTCAAAAAATTTGATTAGATATAAATCCTATGCGTTCAACTAGCTTTTTTTTATAAAAAAATAAAAAGATAGAAAAATAAAAAACACATAAGTGTCAAGTAAAATTCAAACCTGTAATCTTAAACTAATCCAATACTTATACTCCAATACTTATCCGTTAAATCATTTACTTATATCTTGATTTTTAATATAATTAAATTATACTTAAACCATGCAACTCTCTAAAATAATAATTTGAATTGGACTAAAACTAAAACTAATTAACCCTAAAATAATTTACTTTCTAAAAAATCTAAAAATCTTTATAATTTTTCCTTTTCTCATTTTCTTTATATTTTCATTATTTATTTATTTTTTCTTATTTTTGAGTTAGGACCCTATTTTAAAAACTAAAACTAAAATTACAACTACTAGGAGTCAAAATCAAGTGTTTACATAATAAATATTAAAAATATAGCTAAAATAGGAGCAAATTACCACATTACTATATAAATGTCGGTAATGTGTAAGACGAGATTTGATAATTAACGAGATAATAGAGATAAATTCTGTAGATTGTATAAATTATAAAATAACATGAAATATTATTTTGAAGTGTCTATATATATATTAAATGTAATTTTGCATATATAAATATATATTCGTACTTATTTAAATTTCTTAAAAACACACCAAAATTTTATTAAATAATTGAGAAAAATGAGGAATAATTTAAAAGAAGAGATGTAGTAGTAGGAGAAAGGTTGAAACGGGCATAACATAAGTATTCCATATATAAGTGTATACCTGAAATAGGGAAATAATTGTATATTATGTAATATACTAAATGTTATATTAAGATTAAGTAAAATAAATTAACTTTTTGCATGGAACAGTTGTAGGTTCATCCAATAACAAGTAGGGGCATGGCTTAATGTTAGGAAAAGGAAGGGACACTGTACAATTGGATTAATAGCCAAGTAGTATAAGAAAATAAGGGAAAAAGTGATGTTTAAGCATAGGAAATATCACCGCCAACTTAGAGAGCTCCCTTAAATCACTAAACTAAATCTGGAAATTTGTTTACACAATTTAGGATCTGAAAAAAATATTAAGAGGCTTTGGAAGTATAAATAAAGGTTTTTGCAAAATTAAGAAGAAATAAGACAATTTATGGTGAAATCCAAGTTCCTAATGTTAGCCACCACCTAGGAGTGAGCCAAACCACTTAGAGATAGTAGAGGTAGCTCCATTATTGGCCAACAAACCCTTACCCCTAAATGGTGGCTAGAGTTACATGTAGTGGTGAGTTTTAGTTTTACTCAATTTTGAGTTTATTTTTCTAAAAATAGTAAATGACCTCTAAAAATTATAATTTTTGGTTTCCTTAGGTAATGTTTTGTGTAGAATCCAAAATGCAACCAAATTCTTCAAATTCCAAGTCATAGTATGCGTTCCTTAGGAAACTAGGGAAAAAAATCAAACCTTAATTCTAATTTTCAATAGCCTAAATAACGTTGTTTTGATCTCGAAATTTATGTACAAATATTTCAATATGTCTAATTTGATTCAATGAAAAGAGTTTTCAAAAATTCACAAGCTAAATTTTAAGGTTTTTCCTATCTAATATGTATGTGGTTGAAATTTCCTAAAATGGGTGTTTGATTGAGTAATTAGGTCATCAAATACTAGTTTAAAACTGTATTTGAGATTTAGAGTGTTGGGCCAGAATGTTGGAGTAAGGAAATAAGGGTGTGAATGTTGGAGTTGTGTGATTTGAGAATTTAAAGTATGGTTTGTGCAAGTTAAAAGGTTCGTCAAAATGTATAGTAGAGGGGTATGAGAAATAGTCTATAAGCAGAATGTATGGCAAAAATTGATGTAGAGGTGGATTGAATTTTGGATATGTATGTGTTTTTATAGTAACTTTTTATGTCCTTTAGGTGTGGTTCGTGAAATAGTTAAACTAATCAGTATAATATAGAAAAGTGAGCATTTAATAAGTATTTTACTAAAGCTTATATATGAGAATTAGAATGTGCATAAACTATATATCTTTATCAGGATCAAAGCATGAGTCAAAAGTTACTCGGACAATAAACTATGCCCTAAGGCTAGGTTAAAACCTAAGTCAAAAACTTAGTAAAAAAGTAATTTAATGGAAGATGCAAAATGTAGGAGCAATTGGCAATTTGAAGATGATTGGTACTAAATATTGGATCATTGGGAGTTAGAGAGTAGATTAGAAACTCTCCTAATTATGCCTTCTTAGAATTTACTGAAGTCAAAACTTGGTTCAGAAACTACTAGGCAACAACCTATGTCAAATTAGAACCTTAGTCAAAATGTACCTTATTTAGCTAATACCTAATAAATACCTTAGAAAAAGTCACCTAACACAATTGAAAACGTATTTAAATGTTCACAATGAACACATGTTATATATTGGATGGAAACTAAAAATGTCATGTTAAATTTTAAGGATAATAAAGAAAGACGAGAGCGATGCACGAGGAGAGCAAGCATCGGTATCGAGGTAAATGGGATCAATGCTTCATTGCACTTTAAAGTATTACTTAAGAATACTTAGAGGCCTTAATATGTCTCTTGCTTGTGATTGTAAATTATTAGCATGTGCAATGTGTGCGTTTGAATATTGTATTATTGTTATGGAGTGTCAGATTGTATGTATTAGTTGTTTTATGATATGACTTGCTTTGAACCATTTGAAATTACTTGACCACTTCGAAAGGAATCCAATAGAAACTTAACTTAACTACTAACCAGACTTGTATCACAAGCCATTATGGGAAATGATTAGGATTCACAAGCCAAACACGGATCCTTAGATGAGGATAGCTAAAATGGTTATCTCCTCACCCTTAGTCGAATTAAGTAATAAGAAAAGAGGTTGCGATAAGGTTGGGGACCGCATTTTAAAGTGAAGTCCCAGGCAGCGTATGTTTCTCCATTGTACAAGGCCTAATTTGATTCTAATCCAAGAATTGCATTAATGTCAAACTCCTCAACTTGAATTAGAGTAAGCGTAATTTCTATTATCTTACGATGAACTAAATAATACCGTACAATGAGATTTGTACATGCATAACATTTAATTAAACTTGCCTGAAGGTTTATGTTGAATATGTACTATTGTCTCTATCCTACTTATCAGGCAAGTTATCACTTATTCCCCTATAACCGTTTTGTAGGTTTCCCAATAGATTTACCGGTACTACTTTAAGTTTGAAAAGATTAGAGATTGGGATTAAGGAGTGAGATTCAAGACTACCCAACTAGATTTCTATTTGGTTTATTAACTGTATTAACCTCTAGTAATCCCTAGTTTTTAGGTAATGAGATTTATTCCATACTCTACAACTCTATGGATTTTAGTAAAATTTTAGTTGACGCTTTATCTTTTTGTAACAAAGTAGTTCTTGAAAATTTTATTAAATTAACAGTTCCATCCTTTATATGATTTATAAAACTTGATTTTTCCTCAAAATTTAAGTTATAAAATTTATTTTTAGTAACTATTTTGAAAAGTTACAACACATGTTAATTCCTATCAAGTACTAAATTGAATGCTTTCAAGTAGTGGAGTGGCAAATGCTTTGTATAGGTTATATCTACGTTAGCGGCTAGGAAGGCTAGCTTCTATTGTATGTTGATTTACACCACGAAGCTATTATGATTTCTTAGATTAGGGCATAATAATGTGTCTTTCCCTAGTAGAAAAGTATTAGATTTAGAATAGAAAGAATTTGTTTGCAAATGTTTAGAAACGTTAAGGTTTTATAAACATCCCATTTTTGCTCATTTGTATTTTTAATATTTTTAAAGAATAAAAAAGTGGGTCACAATTCCAAAATACAAAAAAAAAATGGGATGTCATGTACGACCTTCTCCTGCACTTACCATCTCAACTAACCCTTTTTCTTACCTTTCCTTCAATTTTTTTTCATATTTCACATAATTAATGGTGGAATCATAAAGATCTCATGGGATATTATTGAATTAAGCCCAAAACACATCCAAATTCACCTAAATTACAGACCAAAATTGACTAGGAAATCACCTACAAGCAAGAGATCAGAGATGCTCAAATTTACCATTAATGGTAGTTTTTGCTCGTTTGAGCTTAGAACATTATAAATAGACCCTCTAATGCTCGTTCTAGGCATGACTCAACTCTCAAACACTTAAAAACATTATTACCCAACTTCTTTCTCTTTGTAAGCCATGGCTACTCTCTCTCTCTGTAAAATTCCAACCATTGCAACTACTTTTAAAGCAAAAAATTGCCATAGTAGCGTTTCCTAAACCCTAAGCTTGTAGTAGATATCCTTCATGTCCTTTACTATGCCTCTAAGCTCCATTGCTATTAACCAAGCATTTCAAACCCTCGGCCTCCTATCGCCCCAATACCCTTGGGTGGCTATCTCTCCATAGTGAGTTTACGGTTAAGCTTGTCGCCTGCTAGAACCTTAAGACCAATCCTCCTTTCATCTCTAGCCACCACCTAAAGGTGTTCGTCGGGCCAAATTAGCTTAAAACTGGCCCTAAACCATTAGTTCATGGGTCGATAATGAAGTGAACCTAGCCCAACTCTTGAGGCTACAGGCTTGGGCTAGTTTAGTAAAACCGGCAATTCAAGGGCTAGTTCAATGGCTCTTGATCGGTAGGTTTTGATTTTTTTTTTTCGTATTTTTATTAATTACTATAAATAATTGATTGCCTATTTGTGTATTTCTTTTTTTATTTATCAAATAATTATAAAACTTTATGTCAGTAAGTAATGATGTGTTAATGGAAAATTTTGCTTTTGGTGCAAATTTTTTTCCATTTTTTAATAATAGATTTAGATCGCATAAACATGTTGTTTTATTACATTGTTGAGTAAGATTGACCAAAACAATAAAAATTGCAAAATGGGAAGATTTCTTATTTGAATCTTGGAATACACTGTTAATGCTAAAAGAAAAAAATTACAACACAACTATAAAGTGTATTTTGTAATTGTATATTACAAAATATTATTTCTCATATTAGAGTACAATTATTGAATAAAAATATAAATTATAGTGCAATTTATAATGATACAGAAAAGCCATTTCACACCTAAAGAAATTAGGGGGTAATAGGAGAATTTTTTTTTTTTTTTTTTGTTTTTAAGATTGCCCCAAAGGTGCCCACGTTTGCAAGTTCCCTTATTTGTCTATACCTTTACGAAAATATTTAGTAATCATTTTAGATTTACCACGTTTAAAACGCTAACCTAAACGTAAAGGTCTCGATCCTCTAAACAATTGACCAATCTATTGCTCTTCAGTCTCGAGAATTATTTTGATATCATATTCCAAGTATGTTGGTACATCCTCGAATTATTGTATTGTAGATGACAAACCCATGGCCATAGCCTTCCCCTTTCCTTTCCCATGGAAAAGTTTTGGTTTTTAGAAAAGGAATGTTGGAAGAAACAATTTATGGAAATATTTTGATTTTTCTCTTTAGAGAGGAAAAGAATTTACGTACAAAAAAATTTACATAAAAAATACGAATTATTTTTAAAACAACAAAAGCATGGTTACTCAAACGAATTATAACATCAAAAACATGAAAATTGAAACAAGCAAAAATTGATGCTTGAGAACGGGAGCAAAGTATGGAGAGCAAATATTGAATGTAGATAGATAACATGTATCATGTTGGATTAATGAAATTAAAAGATTTTACGAAGGAGCATTTTTTAGTTTGCATGTTAATTTATATGAAACTTTAGTGATGTGAGCAATACATTTAAAATTTTGAATGTTTCAAAAATTTTCCGTTCTGTAATGGAGCTAAAGGACAAAAACCAAAGCTTATACTTTGAAAATTTTCTCATCACAATATACATTAAGCCTAAGCCTAAGCATGAGCATCCACTTTCTTTCACCGGTTGAAAATTGAAGTACATACCTTCTTTTGTTTGTGTGTATTGTTGTTAAATGAAAGTGAAGCTTGGTGTTTAACATTACGTTATGAATGTATGTGTGTGACTAAGGAAAAGACTTAAGAGTGAGAGCAAGTAGGAAGTGTGTGGGTGTGGATTTGTTTGAAAAAAGTGGAATGGAAAAGAGAAAGTATGAAATAGTAAGCTAAAGCAGAAAAGTGTAAGAAATTGTAAGCTTTAAAGTTAAGCCAATTGACCGTAGGATTGAACTTAGAACACAAAGTTTAGGGCGATCGGTTAAAGAATCCGATCAAACCCAAATTATAAATTATTAATAGAAAAACTAGTAAAAACGACTCCGTAAGTTTGAATTTAAGAAAATAAGTAATAAAATAGGAGACTATAAAATTTTCAAATTTTAAGTATAATAATTGTTAATTATCGAAAAGGCGAAAAATATAATCTAATAACTAATAAATTACTAAGGATATATTATATGTATACCAAAAATTATAAAATGACCTCAATAATAATTAGGAATGTTCACATGCACCCTATATGTATTTACATGTAGATAAAAATATACGAAATTTCTTAAATTGTCTAAAAACTTATTAAATAATTAAGGAAAATTACTAATTAATTAAAGAAAAATCAGAAGAAAAAAATTAGAGGGATAGGGAATGATGTATATCTGGTCGTGGTAAGTTAGGAGTTTAAGAAGAAAAATTAGCCAATTACATTCAAGCAACACAAAAGCCAAAAGCTAAGGGATTTGAACAATGTCTTATCTAATTTAATGCACATTAATTACCACCAAGCTTTATAAATAGGGAAAAAATTTATAGAGCTCCTTTAGACAATTAGGAATCAGAGAGAAATAGAGAGCTTAGAAATTCAAGAGAAAAACTAGAGAAAAAAAGAAGAAAGGAAAACTGTGCAGTTAGGGCTAGTGAGCCAAACCCATATACCACCACCACCTAGGACCGAGCCACCACTACCACCCCATTCCAGACCCACTGTCTAGGCCAGCCGATATACTTGGTCCGGAGTTGGATGGCCAAAAGGCATCGAACCAAGTGAGTTTCTTATCTGTCCTGATTTTGTATAATTTCTTAAAATTAGTTATTTTACTTAGAAAATTATAAAACTTGTTATTCTGAGGTTTTATTGTATGTAGATTTAGGAAAAAATAGTGATTAAGTTTAATTACGTCTGAAAATATAAGGTTCTTAACAAATTAAGCAAAACCGAACATAATTAGAACTAAAAATAAATGGGTTTAGGAGTATAATTTGGAGCTCAAATTTTTTCTGTAGAATGCTTAAGTGATATAGAATAGTGCTATAAAGCCATTTTTCTAAAATTAATTTTTGAAAATTTTAAGTAAATTTTTAACCCTAAAATGATGGAAAAATTAGGTAATTTTGGGTTAATTAAGTGATTAAGTAATTAATTACTGATTTAGATAGTAATTAGATGTTTAGGGATGTTAATCTCTATTGTGGAAACCTAATCCTAGCCTTTGGAGTATTAAGTGCAATTAATTTAAGAATTAGGTAGTAATTGTAGGAAATTAGGAATATATGAAATTGAATATTTAATAAATATGAAAAATTAGGGTTATTTAGATAATATTATAATAAAAATAAGAATATACTAAATTTGAAACAAAATTTAATTGTATAAAAAATGTAAGATTTCCTCACATCGGAAATAAATCTGGTATCCTAATTAGGATTAGTGTGTACTGAATAGTTTAAAATACTAAATTAAGACCGAATAGGATATTAGAATACTCGAGCTTAATATGATTAATTTCACATTAGGATTCGAGCATATTTAAGATTTTAGAATCTAATTTAAGATTCGAACCTCGAAATAGGGTAGAAAGAATTATTAGTACATAATAGGTATACATGGAAAAAATAAGTTAAATTATAACTTAGAATATGAATCCTTAAAGTATAAGTAATAAAAGACTTATTTGTATTATATGATACCAAGAGATGAATCAGCTTGCAATTAAGTGATCGAGTGACTGAAAAATTCCAAGTAAGTTGGGTTATTACTTATTGTATTAGAGTAATATTTTTATGGTACTCGGAGACTTAGGATTATATATGGTTGTGATTGTAAGTAATTTACGCATGTGTTTGATGTATCTAAATTTATGTTGAAATTTGTGATATGATTGATTTTATGTTATGATTAAATTGGTGTAAATTGTTTGAAAACCCTAAATGAAATTTAATTTTATTCAACTCTAATGACCTAAAATGTCATACGTTGCAACCCATTAGGAGATCATTAGGATTCTCCAACCAAATACCGACCCCTTTGAAAGGGATAGCGCAGGATTGCATAATGGTCCTTTCTTCATCCTTAGTCGAACTTAGTGACAGGAGAGGAGGTTGTGGCGAGGGTAAAATCAATGGTTCGAAGGTAGTTGCGGGAGGAGCGATGTCTCTATTGCATAAGCCTGGGTTTAGTTATAAACTGCTGCATAATATGGAAACTCCTCAACCAGGATTAGAGCGGGTGAAATTTCTCTGATTTCACAACATACCGGACTATGTTGTGTGATGACACTTGATTGTTGCATTGTATGAAAATAATTGTTCGATAATCTTGTTTGTATTTGTATACATTCATGAGTCTCCAATTCAACTTACTGAACTATAGTTGCTCATACCTTTATAAATCTTTTTGTAGGTCCTAATTTCTGAATATTTCAAGTATTATGTCGCCTTACAATTATCTAGAGGTTAGTTCTTTTGAAGCTAGGGGTGTGAGGATTAATTTACTTAGTAGTGATGTGTAGTTAGAGTGTCCTTTATAGTTTGAGGATGAAAGACTGATTGTTATTATGTAAATTAGTGAACCGTTGTGTTTATGTAGAATTTCCTGGGAAGTTCTGTGGACTTTATATATAATTATATATGTTTATTAAAAATTTGTGATATTTACCATAATTGTAGTTAAACATTTAATTGGACTGTTTATTTCAAAGCGACGAGTTGTCGACGTCTTGTGTAGATCAAGTTTATGGTAGGTACTGTAAGACTAGTTATTATCATAGAATGGTTTACACGACGGGACTGTTGGGACTTTGTGACTTCAGGACATAACAGAAATGGTGGGGGATAGTAAGAGTTGAGGGAAGCAAAGTTTTTTTACAAAAAAAAAAAAAAAAAATTTATGTAAACCACTCTAGTTCAAACCCACCCATGACTAGACTAAGCTAGTTCAATGGCCCTTCAGACTGATTCACGATTCAAAACTGATCTTTGTACAGGCTTACCTCTATTGAGGCGTAACTGTCACCACTACACTTAACTTACCTCCTACAACCAACACAAGCACTACCTCACAATG
The DNA here is from genome assembly GCA_024138015.1 of Lumnitzera littorea. NCBI lineage: Eukaryota > Viridiplantae > Streptophyta > Magnoliopsida > Myrtales > Combretaceae > Lumnitzera > Lumnitzera littorea. The sequence continues at coordinate 24,880,683 of JAMXBB010000005.1, read as the reverse complement.
AAACATCACCATGAAACACCTTTTTGTCAAAGAAAACCACATGAAAGTAGTTTTTCCTACATAAAATTTCGTTTAGAGTTGCTTGTAGAGCACTACTAGTCATGGTTGTCTTCTTCACCTTTGTCCTTATGTGAGACACACATGACTAGTTTAGGCAACCAAAATTAAGCTAAGAATTTGACTTAAATATCCCGTTCTAACCTACGTGTGACTCGAAACCCAAGTAGGTTTAACCTTCTTTTCTTTTCTTTATTATTATTTTTTATTTCATGTATTATTTATATTATTTTATTTAAATAATTGAAAAATGATTTCCTTTTAATAATAATATATTTTCCTCTTGTTTCCTTTTCCTTTTATTTTTGCCAAATTTTTTAAAACTCTTCTATTTTTTAACGTATTTATGTCTTCTGATAAATAAAAAAGATATGTTTTATCACTCAAAGAAGACTTATTTAAAATAAAAAATTAATAAACTCTTTTTTTTTTTTAAATTATGTTCTTTTAAAATTATCCAAAAATAAATACTCCTAATTTAGGATCCCTTTTTAGAAATTTTCCCAGTAAAATTAAATGGGTAAAACTGTAAACTTGATCGTATTCACAAATTAAAAAAAAATATCAACAAATTAACGTTTTACAAAAAACCAAACTACAGGAAGTCTAATTCCTATTAGAGGATATGTAGCTATCAAGGGGTAACTTAAAATAGAGAATTTTTTTCTCTTCTATAAATAAATTTAATTTCTTATTATTATCTTCATTTTTGTAAATGAAATTATTTTTCTTTATTTGTAAATTTAGAATTATTCTTTCTTGTTCAGAGGTTATTTTGAAAAATAAAATTGAATTCGAAAAGTTAAATGGTACTCATTTAGGGTTTAACAAGTTAGCTCCCAAGTTTAATTTCTCTACTTCTTCGAAAAATTATTTTTTTAAAATATTTTTTTGCTGACCAATGGCTAGGTTAAAGTCAATTGGATTGATTTTAAACTAGTAACTCTAATTTATTTAAATTTTTAAAAAATATTTTTCTTAATTCTTAATTGATAGTTAATATTGAATGAGTTAAGGTTTAATAAAAATCGAATTAAGGAAAATGAAACCAAAAATTTAGGCTCGATAAGTTTTGAATAAAAAAAAATTGGTTTAGAATTAAAATAGAAAAATAGTGAAACATTAAGAACTAAAAATGTACTTTTTACTTAATAATATATAATTTTTATAAATTATTTGTTATGTACAAATCATAAACTAGCATGTATCGACTTATTAATTTAGGTTGATAGATATAAAGTATATTCAAATTATAAAGTGTTAAAGTGTGAAAACTCTTATATGTAAAGTTAAATTCATAAAAATATCTAGTATCTATAGTTATTTATAAATATTTAATTTTATAATAACGTAAACTTACAATATCAATAATTCTATAGTGTAGAAGCTTTTAATAACAAATTAGATAAATATCATGATTAATTGCAATCTTAGTGCCTGTAATTCATAAAAATTGATTTTCTTATTGTTTTAGAGGGAAAATTTATGGTAGAAAGAGAAAATTGAGTTTAGGAAGAATTATGTGGTAGAAGTTGAAACAAGAAGAAAAGATGAAAAAAAGAAAGTATAATAAGTTGATGGGTTGGAAAGGTAAACTGTTAAGCATGTTAAGAAGAGTTATTCTAATTAAGTCTATTTTAAATGTTATTTCCCACTTATTATATGCAAGCAGTAAGCATACCATCTAACACCTTATAAAGTATCGACAAACTCACAATATCCTTTCTTTGGAACGGAACAGACCATACTAATAAAACATACTGGCTTAATTGGGAACAAATTTGCAAGCCTAGGAAATGTGGAAGACTTGATTTCATAAATTTAAGAGTGCGTAACCATCTCTATGAAATAAAGAGATCTTAGGTTTTCCACCAAAAAGCTACCTTACGAAATAAATATTGCTCTCATAAATACAAGAATTACGTATTAGGCAATACTTTGCTAATGGTACCAAACTTATCTCCTCTATAGAAGAGTGTAGTAAGAGGAAATTCAAGTTTGTTGGAGCGTAGTCCCATCCTATTAGATAGTAGTGATAAGATAAGTTTTTGGCATGATAAGTGGATAAGACCTTGGTCTCTTAGAAGCTACATACAAGGCCCATTGGGATGAGACAGGGAAACACTTATAGTTGCTTAGGCTTGGAAGAGTATTACTTCCTAGAAAGAAGATGCAATTGGTTTTGAAACTTCTCAACTAGTTTTTGAAAAGGTTGGACCATGTTGTCTACAAAATTAGATAACAAATATGCGAATAGGACTAGACCAAGGCACATGTTTCAATCTTAAGGAATTATATGGTCTAAGATAATTGTATGTAACAGGAAAATTATAGCTAGATATGGAAACTATAGGTGCTATTGAAGTTAGAAGTATTTTTGTGGCGAGCTTGTCTTGACGCATTGCCTATAACCACTCAATTGGTATGACATAACATGGAAGTTCAAGATTGGCCTAAATGCTTGTCAGTAGATGAAAGTGTTTTGTATGCTCTTATTACCTGCCATGACACAATATGGTTCCTACAACATAAAGGAATTCATGTACACTTGGAAGGTTCACTAAGCTAATGGCTAATAGAGCATTCTACCATAAATAGGAAAATAAGAAATATCTTGCAAACCTGCAGCATTTATCTTCTTCTTATGGAAAATCTAGAAGTAAAGAAATAAACCGATTTTTGAAAATAATATGGAAAAGGATTTGTCTATGGCATGGGCAGTAGCTAAAAGTCTCGCAAATGAGCATTAGGCTACAAATTGTTTCAGTAAAGCAAAACTTAAGCAATAATATTATAGAAATGTATCTTGAAGTACTCCTTTAGAGGATTGGATGAAGCTCAACTCTGATGCTTCTCTCTTAACTAAAGACAGCAAGGCAACACCAAGTGAAACTATAAAGAATGATAGAAGACAATGTGTGGCTGGTAATATGTGTAAATTAAGCCAAATTGATACATTAAATGTTGAGATATATGAGCTATTTTGGGGATTAGACATTTGCAAAAAGATAAGGGTATAAAGACTTCAGATACAAATGGACACAAAACTAGTCATAGACTTGCTAATAAGCATCTTAACTAATTCACTCATTGCTTCACACATAATTTCTATATTTAGGGAAAGGATGGTAGAGTTCCGAGAAATTATAATGTTTTTTGTACCAAGGGAAGCTATCAAGGTAGTAGCCTTTTTGGCTAATGAAGCGAGGAAAAAGTTAACACAAGAAGCTGTCATGTTAGTTCCATCGCATAAAGTTTCACTATTTTTGCAATATGACCTCATGCCTTTTGTTACAACTAAAAAGACTGTTGTAGTTTCAGCCTCTGTTTTGTAACTCTTACTTAAATGGATATATACTTCGTCTATTCTTAAAAAAAGAAAGAAAGTATAGAAAGGTGTTTACTTTAGTTTAAAATTGAGTGGCAAAGGCATGATTAATAAGCTTAAGAATGAATTTCTATTTTTAAGTATGGTTTTCTTTTATTGATATATAGAAAGGGAAAATGAGAGGTAAATAAAAATGATAGAAGTGAAAGTGAAATTGATTCTCCAATAATATAGGATGGAGAATACCCTTTTATTATGTACCTTAAGTTTTTAATAAAGATATGTGGTTCATATGCACCTTTAGTATAAATATAAGAAAAATTATACCAAGGTATTAATATTTGACAGTAAATTCAAATAAGGATTAAGATTTCAAAATGTTTAAATAAAGGATTAAAGTTTCATTAAAGGTTTAAAATAAGGAGTTGTTGTAATAACACTGATGGCTTCTTTTGATATGGTTGTTTAAGTGACATATGTTGCTCACATAGTATGATGCTCACATTTATATTTACATAATAAGTAAAGAGAAAAAACTTAAAAATACTAAAAAAATAAAGAAAAATTTGAAAGATAAAAGAGGAAATAAAAAAAATATAAAAATAAGAAAATTAAAAACTAAATAGTAACATACATTGTTATTATTATTAAATTATAATAAAAAAAGAATAAAAAATAAAAAAAAAGGGAGGAAAAAGTTTAAAAAAAAAAAAAAAGGGCCACTCCAAGACCTAAGGATGGCTACGTTAACCTTAAATTTATTCTGGTGGTGGGTGATTACTCTATAACCAAAGTAAAGAAAAAAAAAAAAAGGAGAGTTGTGTGGGGGCGGGTAGGGGCGAAGGCGAAGGGTAGTATTAGGGGCAATGGTTGGTTTCTAAAACCTGATGGAGAATTAATGGGTTTTAGACTATTTTTTCTTTTTTTAAAAAAAAATTTGGCCATTGAGTTGACTACTATCCTTTGGTAGATTTATGACTTAAGAATTTAAGGTAAATCGACCAACCAAAGGGTAGGGATTAGTTTTATTTTTAATTTTTGAACATTTTTCTTTTCTTTTTTGGATTTTTTATTATTTTAATTAATTATATTATTATATATATTATATTTATAAAATAACAATCCATTTTTAATTTTTTAAAATTTTTCATTTCCTCTTTTATCTTTTAAAATTTCTTTATTTTTAGTAGTTTTTGTAGATATTGTAAACCCTATAATTAGCTACTTAGGATTTGGTTCATACAAGTTAGGATGATTGAGTGAATTATTCGATCTAGTCCAAATTTTACGACAAAGTTAGTAATATTAATAGAAGTGATATTTTGAGTTTGGATTTTAGAAAATAAATAATTAAATAATATAATATTGAATTATATGTACATTATCGTTATTTATTAAAAACGTATAAAACGAGTTTCGATAACTAATAAATCGATAGAAACAAATTTTATGAACACTAAAAATCATGAAATAATATAAATAATATTTAGAAAATTTTCTTTGTATTTTATATAAATTGACATGTAGGTAAAAATATGCGAAATTACTTAAAATATCTGAAATATACTAAAATAATACTAAATAATTAAAAAAAATTTATAAATAATTAAAGAAAAAATAGAAAAAAAAAAGGAAATGTCTAGAAATTGGTTATAGCAAATTGGAAATTAAAGAAACAAAATTAACCGATTAAAATTAAATAAATAAAAAGTGGAAAAGGATAAAATAAGGCCAATGTCAAATCAAATTAATGCGAAAAAAAACTATGCAGTTCTATAAATATCTAAATTAAATCAGAAGCTCATTTGGTTTGTTCAGAGAGTAAGAAAAATTAAGAGAATAAAAAAACAGAGGATTAAGGTTTTTTTTTTTTCAAAATTAGAAAAAAATGTGTAATTAAGGCAATTAGGCCAAACCTATGACCCACAGCCAACTGGAACCAAGTCGTCGCTATCACCACACCCTACACCTACCGCTTAGATCGGCCGATACCCTTAAGACTGCCGTTGGTAGTCGGAAGTCCAACAGTGAAGTGAGTCTAAATTCAGCTCGATTTTGTATAAATTATTAATTTTATCTAGAAAATTGTGAATTTTATTATTTTGATATTTTACTGTATGTAGATTCAGGGAAAAATATTTGTTAGATTTAATTATATCTGAAAATATATGGTGCTTAAGAAATCATACAAAACTAAACGCATTTTAAATTAGAAATAAATGACTTTAGGAGTGTAGTTTTAAGTTCAAAATTTTTGTATAGACTAATTAGAGCATTTAAAATAGTGCTATGAAGAGATTTTTCAAAAACTTATTTTAAAAAACTTTAGATGATTTTTAAGTCTTAAAATGATGTATAAAATGGGTAATTTTGGGCTAATTAGGTAATTAAAGGCATAATTGCTAATTTATTGCATAATTATATATTTTAAGATGTTGAAATTTGATGTAATATGATATTTGTAGCATTTAGGGTGTTAAATGTAATTATTAAGGTATTATGTAGTATACATGTAATAGGTAAAATGGTATATTTTATGTTAATTTTGTAATTTAAGGTAATTAAGTATAAATTATGATTTAGAATGAATTTAAATATTTTGAAATGTTATTTGATGTTGGGAGATGATATTTGAAGTGATGGGGATATTAGATGTGTATATAATATACATATTACGTGATAATGTATAATATGTAAGTATAAGAAATTTATGAGTAGAAAAAATATTAGGTTAAAATTGATATTATACTAATAATAGAAATAGGTAATAAATTTGGTAAGAAACTTAAATTAGGGTAATTATATGAAAAATGTAAAATTTTCTTATATCATGAGTAAATTTGGTAGTTAAATTAAGATTAAGATATACCGTACAAACTAAAACATTGGTTAGAAACTACAAACGATATTTATGATATCTAAAAATAATGTGATTAATTTTACATTGTCGGTTAGAATGATTTTCTAAGGTTTACGTATAAAATTTTTAATAAAAAACTAAGTTAAAAACCTAATTTGGAAACTAACTTCAAAACTGAATCAGAATTTAGCGTAAATTAGGAATAACTTTAAGAAACTTAAAAACCTGTATAATTAAGTATACTAAAACCCTAAACTAAAGATAATAAGTGTTATAGGATAAAATTAATCTATGGCAGTTATGTGAAAATTAAAATAATTTTTATATTATAGAGATTATTGGCGATGGCTTGTGCGAGTTGCATATTGAGTGAGTAAGTGAAGAATTAAGGTAAGTTGGAATTAATATATTATTGTATTTCGGACTACTAATATGTAGTACTTGGAGACTTAAAATTGTACCTAATTGTATATGTTAGATAGTTAGCTGTACGTTTGTGCTTGTTTCTGAGTTTGATAATATGATTTTAATTTGCTGTCTTATCTTGTATTTGTGTGATTTGTTGAAATGATTAAAAACTTTAAACCAGATCTAATTAATTATATGATTTGAAATTCTAAATCGAACATGCATAACAATTCATTAAGGAAAACTTAAGGTTTTCTGGCTAAATACTAACCCATTTGAAATGGATAGCGCTAAATAGCACAATTGATCCCTTCTTCATTCTTAGTTGAACTAAGTGACAAGTGAGGAAGTCACGATAAGGGTGAAGTCAATAGTTCGAAAGTAGTCGCGGGAGGAGCGATTGCATAAGGTTAAGTTTGATCGTAAGCTGTTACATTAAATGGAAACTCCTCAACTCGGATTAGAGCGAATGTAATTTCTCTAATCTTATGATGAACTAGATAACGTCGTGCAATGATATTTGCTTGTATATGCATAGTATTTAACTAATTTGGTTGATAATTGTATTTGTGAATGATATATAGTTTTGAGTTTCCATCCCAACTTATTGAGCTATTAGTTGCTCATATCCTTATAAATATTACTGCAAGTACTAGTTAGGAATCAACCTATATTCACCTTAAAACTAGCAACTACTGGATCTTAAAGAGTAAGGAAATACATTTGACGAATAGATATATTTTTAAGGTCTTAGCTCTTATTTTAGAATATTTCATTTTCAAATAATGTATTATTTAAGAAATATAATACGATGAAACTTTATAAACATTATTTGTAATACTTGAATCCTAGTGTATATAAATATATTTTCATACTTTCTTAGGTACATAATTTATTTAATTTACAAATTATTTACTTCAAGATTGGTTAGTCGTATATGTTTTATGTTAATCGGGTTTAAGATAATGGCTGAAGTGTTAACTTCTATCAAATAATGGTTTGTACAACGGAACTATTATGGCTGTTGTGTTGGGGCGTGATAGATATTCTAAAGTTTTTTCTATTTATTTATTATTTAAATATAAGTGTAGTGTAAGCTCTACATTAATCCCATGTATGCATCATGTGAGTGTTATGTGTCACTTAATGCCATGTTAATCAAAATTAATAGTATTATAATGGTGGCTTTTATTTTAACCACTCACTAAAATGTTTATATCTAATTAAAATCGATTTGATTTACGTTTTGAACTGTTTTTATAAAAATTTTCTTAATTATTTTTATTTCCAATAACATAATTCCGTTTTCATTAAACTTTTATATATTTTTAATTAATTTCTCATACATATATCATGTGTAATGATATTTATAAAAAAGTTATATAAGATTTTAACAAACCTAATTTGATTATATAATGATAAGAGACTTTATTCCAACAAACAACAATAAGATGGAAGAGTCGAGTTATCTATCCAAAGGCAACATGAAAAAGATAAAAGAAACACAGTAAAAACTAAAAAAAGAGATGTAGGATATACATAAAGAGCACCAACATTAGTTTTAATTTAAAAACCTATAAGAAAAGAAAAATTTCTAAATGTGAAATTCTGTATGGAACTCACTCAACAATTAACTCAAAAATAAGATATGAAAAAATTTGAAAAAATCCACAAAGATTGACAAAAAAAAAAAATGTACAAAATAATTGAGTGAATTTTTTTTGTTTAATCAATCGGTTTTATTCGATTCAAAATGGTTCTATTCGGTTAGATTTCTTGAATTAAACAATGAACTATTTATATATAATTAAAACGAATTGTGAATCAAACTATTTGAAAAAAATAATCGATTTTTCAGTTTGATTTGGTTCATAGTTTTTTTTTAACCTTAATGATTGATACTATTACAATTTAGTGCCACATCTCTTATTTTTAATTGAGATGAATTAGAATTCAAATCTCTTCTCCTCTACTCAAATTTTAACATCATTGAAAAAAAAAAATGAAAAATTGGTTGCGTGTGAAATGGGTTTTCAAGAAGCTCGTAAACGAATTATCTTTAAAAAGACTATTTTTAATAATTATTTTATAAATAATATAATACACCGGGTAAACGGACTATCCATATCGGACCGACCTATTCAAGCGGGTGGGCTGTGTCTTGGATATCGTCCCGTGTTGGAACATGACAAGGGAACCCAAGACCTCCCGTAACATAACAATAGGTTTTAAGCAGGGTTTAGAGGCGGCTGTCTGCTTTGGTAGTTTGGTTCTTCTTCTTCTTTAACTCTTTTCTTGGTTCTCCTCCCAAGATCCACACTCCCATTTGCATGTCTCCACCCTCTGTCGAACCCCATCTTTCAAACTGACTTCCATTAACACACACAATAACAGAGATGTGGAGGAATTTGGCCAAACAAGCTTCTTCAAGAACCATCAGACCGTTTTTCGCTTCTCAGACTTCCGCCACCATTCATAAAATCATCCGAAACACCTCAAGTCCTAATTTTTGCAGTGACCCGTCACTAGCTTTTCACCAAATTGGTCATTTCTTATCTAAAGATCACGGCTTAACTCCACCCAAGTGCGAAAACTCAACTGGGTCGATTCATTTTTCAGTCTTTAGTAGGTTTTTGCGCAGTTATGGTAGTGTTGCGGAGGCAATTGCTTCCGAAGAGGACTTATCGGGGTCCGATGAGTTACATGAATTAGTAGAGGAAATGAATAGAAACATTGAGGAACAATTTCAACTACAATCGCAATCACAATCACAATCACAATCACGATTGAAGTCACAGTCTTTTGCGAATAAGCCTAAGAAAATGGTGAATGGTATGACGGTGCTAAAGTACAATGCCTTAAAGAAGAGGCAAATCAAAATGGAGACGGAAGCATGGGAAGAGGCAGCTAAAGAGTATCAAGAGTTGTTGATGGATATGTGTGAGCATAAGCTTGCACCAAATTTGCCTTACATGAAGTCATTGTTTCTTGGTTGGTTTGAGCCTCTTAGGGATGCAATTGCCACCGAACAGGAACTGTGTAGGACCAAGAAGGTTAAGCCATCTCATGCTTTGTACTTTGATGTTTTGCCGCCTGATAAGATGGCTGTTATTACAATGCATAAGTTAATGGGGTTGTTGATGACTACTGATGGCGGGAATGGTAGTTGTAGGGTTGTCCATGCTGCTTGCCAAATTGGGGAAGCCCTGGAACAGGAGGTGTGTGAATTTAGCATTGGTAAACTTCTCACGTTTTTTAGAAAGTTTGTTTATGTATTTTCTTCTGATGGAAGTTGTTGAACAATGGAATCCTGTGCTTAAATTGATTAGTATTGTGAATTGTTACTAGTGAGGATTGTGCCAGAGGGGTTCAAGTGTAGCCAACTCGTTTGAAAGCCTAATGCCTTAGATGTAGGTATGGACTGTGGTATTGATTAAAAGACACAAATGGTTGGTTGAAATAGGGTTACAGGATTTGAACACAACACCCTTCTGCCTAGAGGCTAGATTAGAATTTAATGCCATGAAAACTTATTTAAACCTAACCTTCAAAATATTCTAAATGTATCTATTTAGCTCAAGTTACTGTATTGTGTAAGATTGTTATTGTAGGAAGGTCACTAGCTCTTCAACCTATAGGGGACATGAGGGAAAAGATAGGGAAATAAGCCAAGGAACATAGGCTAAAGCCAATTTGTCCTGGGTAAATATGATACATAATGATGGATTTGGTATGGTGAGATTATGTTGTTCTCCATCTGTATATTTCATGCAACGTTTGATCAGACTGGAGATAATCACATTGGATCTTGTGAATTTGTTGTTAGGCTAAAGCCAATTTGTGCTGGGTAAATATGATACATAATGATGAATTTGGTATGGTGAGATTATGTTGTTGTCCATCTGTATATTTCATGCAATGTTTGATCAGACTGGAGATAATCACATTGGATCTTGTAATTTGTTGTTGAAATCAATTGGTTTTATGCCCTTAAAATGTTATTTCAATTGATTAGGTTGATTGAATTTACTGCTTTTGGTTGTTTTCTATTGACATTCCATCAAGCTGTTGGTCTATTGAACTTTTTAAATCATTTTGTTGATTAGGCTATGCTACACAAGTTTCTGGAGAAGACAAAGAAGAAACCCTCCAAAAATAAGACTGCTGAAAGTGAATCTGATCTTCAGAAATCTGATGATCAGCCTCAGCAGGTGACTGATGAACAGGAGAGACTGACAAAAAGGGTTAGTCATCTCATGAAAAAGCAGAAATTGAAGCAGTTAAAGGGGATAGTGAAAGCACAAAATGAGTCAAAACCTTGGGGTCAGGAAAATCATGTCAAGGTCTGCTTGTTCCAGAGCATAGTTTTCCTACCTGTTATAATCGAGTCTGATGGATCATGGTTCTTGTCTTCTTTCAGGTTGGATGCCGTCTGATTCAGTTGTTAACAGAAACTGCTTATATACAACCCCCAAATCAGCCATTAGGGGATGCTCCCCCGGATATCCGTCCTGCATTTAGGCATACCCTCAAAACTGTTATGAAAGATTCACAGTGAGAAAACTTGGCTCACCTCTCTCTCCTCTGTGTGTGTGTGTGTGTCTGTGACCATACTTTCTCACCTTCTATAGCAGGTGATTTTTCTTTATTTTTGTTTTGTCTAGGAAAGGAAGCAGGAGATACGGCATTATTGAATGTGATCCACTGGTTTGCAAAGGTTTAGAAAAGACAGTAAGTTGCATATTTCGCTTGGACATTTCTTGCTCCTAGTTTGTCAGTCAGAAACATTCTCATCCCATTTTCATTTCCTTCACTTTATGATGACTGAGACTAATTTGAGGTACTTCTGGACAGGCTAGGCATATGGTAATTCCTTACATGCCCATGTTGGTGCCACCCTTAAACTGGACTGGGTACACTGTTCAATTCTTTTGCTCTGGATTACTGTTAATTCTTTATTTTCTATATGTCAGCAATGGAATGTCTTTTATCTTTAGTATCTCTGCATGGACAAATCTTGGTGGCTTTTTTAAAGTGCCTTGGGTTGCTATATTGCTATGTGCAGGAATGGATATCCAATCCTATTTCCTCTTGTAAAAAAGAAACAAAAAAAACTGCCTGTGATTCTGGAATTCAGTATTTGCCCTGCAAATAGTTTGTTGATCACCCAGTTAATTGCTGATTAATTCTTTTATGTCAGGTATGACAAAGGTGCTCATTTTTTTTTACCATCTTATGTCATGCGAACCCATGGAGCAAGACAACAACGGGAAGCTGTTAAAAGGGCTCCTGGGAGTCAGTTGGAACCTGTTTTTGAGGTATGTGAACATTAATGTTTAATCAAAGTTAGCTTCATTGATCTTAGCAAAAATGGAAGACTTTTTCCCTGTTAAGCTAAATGGATGAGAGAACCCATTCATGAGGTTTTTTGGCCATTACTTATCCTTTCTTACCAAAACATGCATGCACTTTACAGTTTATATATGTTGTGCTGACGATGATTCTATGTACTTTTGGACTTAAGGCCCTGGATACTCTTGGAAATACCAAATGGAGGATAAATAAGAGGATACTTTCTATTGTGGACCGAATATGGGCTAGTGGAGGTCATCTTGCTGGCTTAGTTGACCGTGAAGACGTGGGTGTCTCCATCTGGGAGAATTTTTATCTATCTTCTTCTTCTTTTTGTTTTTCTCTCGCTCTCTCTCTCACTTTTTTTTTGTTTGCTAATTTTCACAATTTTCCTATAAAGATTCCTTTGCCAGAACAACCAGATACAGAAGATGAAGCAGAGTTGCGTAAATGGAGATGGAAAGTGAAGAATGCAAAGAAAGAAAACGGTGAAATGCATTCACAGCGGTGCGACATTGAGCTTAAACTAGCTGTAAGAAGCTTTTGGTTGAATTGTTGAGCAGTTGTTTGTTATTTCTATGAATTGCAGCAATCATGTATTCGGTTCACGCTGAGCAGGTAGCACGGAAAATGAAGGATGAGGAGGGCTTCTATTATCCACACAACCTTGATTTTCGAGGTCGTGCATATCCAATGCACCCATATTTGAACCATCTTGGGTCGGATCTGTGTCGAGGCATTCTGGAGTTTGCAGAAGGATGCCCTCTTGGAACATCAGGCCTACGCTGGCTGAAGATACATTTAGCAAATTTATATGCTGGTGGTGTGGACAAGTTATCCGACGATGGTCGAATTGCATTCACTGAAAACCACCTAGATGATATATTTGACTCTGCTGACCGGCCTCTAGAAGGAAGGCGGTGGTGGATGGATGCAGAGGATCCTTTGCAATGCTTGGCTGCTTGCATGAATCTTACAGATGCATTGAGAAGCTCATCTCCTAAGACTTTCCCTTCACATATGCCTGTCCACCAGGTATGTACTACATGCTCTGTAAGACTTAAATGGTTGATTAGATGACTTTTTAGACTGTCTTGATTGTTGTGAACTGAGCGATTAATTTGCTGTTCCAAGCAAAGGATCTTTCTGAGCTGATGACATGTATTAACTAATATGCCTTCTAAGGGAGTACTGGTTAATCACAAACATTTCTTCTCAGTTAGGGTATAGAACAATTTTTTTGGATGAATAAGGTATAGTATACTTGTGCAATATAGATTGAAATCCTTCCTTCTGAGACTAGCATTTCTGCAACATGCACGCATTTACAATTAGCAAATCAAAGATTTCAGTCTTTCATCTTGGAATTCGCAGAATGTTGTCTATGGTTCTTAAGGGTTCTGTATTAGGATCCACAAAATTAAGAAGGGCAGACATGCTAGAATGTTATGGAAACTTCCATGCCAATGCCCACCTGTTCTTGGAGTAGAAACAAATAACTTGGTATTTTTAGTGTTTCTTAAAGAAGGAAAGACATGTTAGAATGTTGCATTTCAGTCTACCATAACTTACATGCAAACATCGACTTGTCCTTTGAGTAGAAATAAGCACCTAGGCATTTCCTCTCTGTATAAACCCAAATGTGATGACTTAGTTTTCTTAGGTGGTCCTTTTTGTCCTTTCTTTATGAACCTCAGATGTAGATGGATGAAGGCACCAAATGTTTTCATGATATGAATTCTCATTTATTTAGTGCTTTCATGTTTTGCAATTAATTAGCTAAGCTGCATTTGAATTTGATAGGTCATAAAGTATCAAAGAAACCATTTGTTGAGTCAAGTGTATACAGCATGTCCACTTCATCTTTTGTTTGAATATATAGCTAAAATAGACCTGGTTCTCTAGGATTGTCCAGACTGGTATGCATTGGAGCTTCTGAGTCTTTGAGTGGAGGCACAAGGATATGCTTTTTGATTCAGTACTTTTATGCATATGATAGTCTATTGAGCCCCTCCTCCCTCTCTTTTTGTTCCTTTTCTTTTTTCTGTAGGTCATTGTTGCATCAAATCTTCAAGTTTGTTAGTGTGTTTGAGCCATCAAATTGTGAGACTTCATCTTTGTTTTGGATTGACTTTATTGCATATTTGCAGGATGGATCATGCAATGGCCTGCAACATTATGCTGCACTTGGAAGAGACAAGGTATATGGGTTCAGAACCCATTATTAGTGAGTATTTACTTTATTAATGCTGATTACAAAAGACTTGTTCTTCATCCTTCTGACTACTCAAGGCCTCCATCTAATTAGCTTGCTATTGGGGTTGCTGTGTTATGTTCAAACCAATTGGAGTAGGAGATGCATACATGAAATATATGAGCATCCTGTGTCCTTTAAAAGCATGTAACTGAGATCGATACTATCTGAAATTCTTGAAATTACAAACTGAATCTTATGTCATAATCTTTATTTGGCATGAGTTTTCACTTATTATTGTTATTCAGTTATTTTATATGTTATGCGACTATAAGGTACATGTTCTGCTTCACTTGTGTGCATTAGTTGTCGATCAAACATGCTTAATGTATGCTACATTTTTTTGCTGAGCTACAAGTTACAACAAAGACAACAGCAGTGCCATAACCGAGCTTATCAGTTAAGATATATAGTTAGTACATGTTGAAGTGGTGCTCAAATGAAATTTTGTATAAGTTCTTTTTTCTAAGTACTTGAATTTGGAATTCTTACCCAAATTGGATTTGGCCAATGTTTATCTTCTTTTCAATACTAGTGGACTATGCATCTTGTGCAAATTAGCTAGACTTTTTTGGCTCAATAATTTTAGTTTTTTATTTTGTGGAGGGTGGCTTTTACATTCTTGTGTTTTTTCTTACAAAAGCACTTACATTCACTGTAGTTGGGAGCTGAGGCAGTCAATTTGGTGACAGGAGACAAACCTGCAGATGTTTATTCAGAAATCGCTTCCAGGTAATCATAAGTTGCTTTCATTTTTCATGCTTTTGTGTATGTCTAACATGCTTACGTGGTATGGTTAGTGAATCTAAGATGTAGTAGTGTGGGTTCACATTAATGAGAGATGTTATCTTTAATCATTTGAAAAGATTTATGACTTTTAATGTTGTTGATTCAATATATAATGGACTATTTCTTTTTTTGGTAAATATAATTGACTATTGGATTCAATGCTATACAGAGATGATCCTGAAAATGATCTCATTATCTTAGTAATGGTAAGTTGTTGATAAAGGATATTCTGCATGTCAAGAAAAAGAAATGGAGAACGTTCGATTTATTCTTCCTTAAGTTATTGTTTGCAACAGTTTGTGTATCCTTGGAAGAGTACTTATTCATTAATCTTAGAAAAGTATTGTTCTTTCAAGTTGTATGTGACTTCAAATTGCTTTCTTTACACTATGCACATTTGGTTGGGCATGTAATGTGCAGCTTCTTACCCCATCAGAAAGTATTGTGAAAATATGAAGAGCAGGAGGAAATCCCCATATGCCATTTTTCTCTTTAAAAAACTAATATGCATCATGATTTGTGAATAATAAAGGGATTTAATTTTACAAAAGAACTCATCTCAACCTTTCATCTTACCTGTGCAATATTCCAGGGTTCTTGACATCATGCGGAGGGATGCAGAGAAAGATCCTGCAATTAATCCACATGCGCTGCATGCAAGGCAATTGGTTGATCAGGTATTATTGATATTCTTTCGCAAGCAAAACCAGCAAAGTGGAAACTGCTGAGACAAATATAGCGTACTTTGTTTTTTTTTTCCCCCTCTTGGTTGCTTCGTGTATATATATATATATACTCATTTATTGCAAGTATGGTCTGATGTTGAACAGGTTTAGGTAGCCATTTTTTGTGAACTTACGAACTAATTTTTATCTTTTTGATAAGTTTCAATATGAGAAATTTTGTTTCCAGGTTCGGTATTCCTTGGTTCCTTTGCAATGAATTTATGTGTTTCTATTTGGGGGTGGGATGGAAAATAATGTTGAACAGAACGAGTTTTCATGCATAGGCTACTTGCGGGGTTAGTAGCAAGTAAATCTATCATGGAAAAGTAACATATTTCAGCTAGCTTCTTGTGCATATCTTCATTCTTTATTGCTGAAGGCTCTGGCTATAATCTAACCATTACAATTATAACTTGATTGTAGGTGGACCGGAAATTGGTTAAACAGACAGTGATGACATCAGTGTATGGAGTCACTTACATTGGTGCTCGTGACCAAATTAAGAGGAGATTAAAGGAGCGTAATGCTATTGCAGATGATTCAGAGCTGTTTGCTGCTTCCTGTTATGCTGCAAAAGTAGGTAGACATTTGTGATGAAAATGTGTTTGCTAGAAGCATGCTAATTTTCTAACCATGCAAAACAGACCACATTGACTGCTTTGGGAGAGATGTTTGAAGCTGCCAGAAGCATCATGAGCTGGCTGGGAGAATGTGCTAAGGTAATTCTAACTTGCTTGGTTTTCGTTTTTAATGTCTTTTAACTAGATTATTTTTCCAATCAAATCAAGTAATGATAACAGCAAAATGTTGTGTTCCAGGATCTCTGGATAAGTAGGATTTACCACTTGCACGGTAATCATATAGAATAAGTTGGCCAAAAAAGTTGGTTTCATTTTCTTTCATTTTGTAGGGTATTTCTTTTATATGTTTTGTGCAATTTCATAATCATTTATCCCAAAAAAAAAAGGGCCTAACACCTGTATGATAATGTGTGTGTGTGCACACACAAATGTTTTTTTTTTTTCTTTTGCGGTGGGGGTGTGGGTGGATGATGGTGGGTGTGGGGTTGAGTTGGGGTTTGGGATTTCTGGTGTCTAGTAATTAGAGGGGCTTTGCCTCTATTAATTAATAAAAGTGTGGGCTATGGACCAAAAAATTGTAGTTTAAGTATAGTGGAAGATTATGGCAGAGTGTATGATAAAAAAAAAAGTAAGACTAGGAGTTATTAGCTTTTCCTTACTGAAGTGGTGTGTTCTGTTTACTTAGCTTCATTGGAATAAGGGTTAGATTTATTCAAATTATTATTATTTTTTCTAAAAGCTACAATTTTGTGCCATTATATTGTCTTAACTTTTTTGGACACGCTTTGCATATGTGTCAGTCTTCTCATGTTTCCTTTTTGAAAATGACTTGCTTTTCGTATGTCAGACACATAGTGTATTAAGCATGCATTGTGTCACATGAATATAATACAGATGATTGGTTGGTTCAGAACTCTTAGGAAACTTGTTTGGATGTTGTCATCATTCAGAATTTATACCGGATTTTGCATTCCCTAAAAGTTCTTGAAACTATGGGTAGAAGACAAGGAGTAACCTTCCAAAATTTTATTGCCGTGATTGAGAGTAACCCAGGCACTCAATAGACCTCATGCTAGCAGGCGTGTTATTCCATTACACAGAACTAATGATGGTCATTTGTTGTGCAGTAATGATTTGATGGTAGGTGATTGTATTGGCCAACAATTGGTGATGATGCTTAACTTAGAAGACATTCTATAAAATTGAGGAAACTACTCTTTTTAGTGATGAAAATGAGGAGATAGTTTTCTTTCTGCTCACTTTCAATAGCTAATCTTTCACTCCATTTAAGCATTAACATCAATCATTGGTTGCTACCATCATCTCCAATCATTTCTGACCTTTGAGCTCTGCTTGGTTAATACAAATATTTTCCATTATTATTATAGTTTTCGATTGATATAATTGCTAACAAAGAAATAAAAAACATGCTAGTGGTACATTCTTCTTGCTAAATGTAACAGGAATGTAATAGAATTTCTATTCATTAGAAATAGGATCAAGTTATTACTTTGTTTAGTTGAACAATAATATACAACATTAAGTAGACAATGAAAGGAATTAAAATTACAGAAGTACCCAATATCTTTGCAAATTAAAAAGCTGAAACCTTGGCCCTTAATACTATCCTTAACCTCAGACCTTAGCTGCCATGAAATTCCAACCACCAACCTATACCCCGAACTGGTGTAACAAGACAACCGGAATTCCTCTCACGGAGATATTGGCCGCTTTAGTGTGAAATGCCATATGGTTTTGTCCTTTGGTATAACAATTTTCTAGGAGATCATCATTCTGAGATTGTTTTAGGTTGAGCACATTTAACTTCGAAGTTTTGACGTACTCTGAGCTTCTGCACAAAAAAATACTGCGATGATTAAAGTTTATTTTCTAAGTATGTAAGTGATATTATAATTCACCTTTTTTACAGAACTGACGTTCTCGTCAATTTTGTCTCTTAGTACAATAGCTTTCCAGAAGGTTATTATCCTGAGATTGCTTTATGCTGAGCACGCTTAATTATGGAGTTTCGACGTATTTCGAGTTGTTACATAAAAAAATCTTTGATGATTAGAGTTCATTCTCTAAATATGTAAGAAGTATTACAATCTACTCTTTTATAGGACTAACGTCCTTGTCACTTTCGTTATACAAGTTCAGAATCACCACCAGGTAGGGCTTCATTTTTTAGGTTGGTAGATTGCTCTGATAGCATTTGTAATGATCTAGTTGAAACTCCTTCTACTAAGGTATTGTCTGTTTCGGTATAGAGCGCCACACGGTTTTGTTTTTTAGTATAGTAGCTTCCTAAAATATTATCTATTTTGGAATTACTCTAAGTCAAGTACATTTAACTTCAAAGTTTCAACATATTTCAAACTGTTACACCAAAAATCGCTTTGATAACTAGAGTTTATTTTTCAAGTATGTAAGGGGTATTACAATTGGCCTAACCAATGACCACCATTGCCACTAAGTTCATGAACCAGCAAGGATGAGCTACTCTCCTGTGAGAACAAGTTTCAGACTCGGCTCGATGTGAACCACAAGCCATTGGTTGGCCCTATGAGTTGAATGATCAATTGTGAGTCAAACCACAAGCCACAAACCCAACATAACTTGAATGAGTACATGGCCTAGATCAGGGAACTACTTAGATGAAGGAGTGACCTGGTTTTAGGTATTGATACCCCTGTGGTGATAATGTGGGGAGATTGTGGTGTTGGCTCATGGAGGTGGTGGGTTTAGTAGGGCTATGGTTCATTGCAGTTGGAATGTGGGAAGGAATAATGGATGAATTACCACCAATAGCCACTAATATTATCCTTAACCTCAAACTTTAGTCACCATCAATCTCCCTCCACCAACTGTATCCACTGCCACCCATAGTTGCCACTAAGTTCACATTCCATCATGGATGAGCCACTCTTTCTGAGAGCCTCAAAGATCCCAAACCATAAGCTATTGGCTGGATCTTGTAGGCAAACCATCAATTGCAAGTCGAATTATGAGCCACAAAACCCCACACAACTTGAAGGAATGACTCAGTGTTACGTATGGTTATTCCTGTAGTGGTAGTAGGCATGCAGATCTTGGTGCTGACTCAGGGAGGTGGTGGGTTTGGTGGGGCTAGGTTTATAAGTGCAGTTGGGTAATGGGGGAAGGAATAAAGGATGAATAACATGTGAATAACTTGTCATTATTTGGTGGGATTTTTCCATATTCACGTTGTTTATGGAATAGAGGGGGAATAACCTGTGTAGCCATTCATTATTTAGCAGGATTCTACCATCCCATTGAATTGCTATTAAATCAAGTAGAAATAGTAATAGACATTGTTTAAGGAATAGAGGGGAAATAGAATTACTATTCCCCTCTTAGTGAGTGACATGAACACATTGTAAAGCTTCAAGGTTTTCAAGTGTCTATCGTCTCACCTTATTCCAGGTAGCACAAGTTATGGATGCAATTGTGGTATTATGACTTTTATGAGAATTGGTTTTGTAATTCAGAATCAAAGGTCTTCTCAGTTCATTATTATGCAGTGACATGGGCAATATGTTTGGGTATGCCTTGTAACATACTGATTGTGTGATATTGTTGGCACATAACAAGCTAATAGTACCTTCTCCAGAGGTTAATTATGCTTCTATGTAGTACAAAAACCATATCTCAATTTCTTCACCAACCTATCTTAACCTTTAGTCTGTACCCCAAAAGATATCTTAGCCTTTGAGTTCTCTTATATTCATGAGCTCCTGGAGTATACCTTTTCGCATGCTACTTGAACTGGGGGCAGACGCTTATGTTTCTGTATATATTGTTAAGAACCATCCTGAAAATTGCTTCCTGCTATTGTTTAGTTGTTTATTATAGAATGTAGTCTTCTATTTGAGAGCTGAAGGCAGAGTTGCATTTAAACAGTTGATAGCTTCAGAAAACCAACCAGTAAGATGGACAACTCCTCTTGGACTACCTGTTGTTCAGCCATACCGTCAAGTAGGAAGGCATCTGGTAAGATTTGTAAAGAATGTGGCATGTTCTGATTATCAATTTGCTGTAGCTGAACAATATAAGGAAGCTGTTCCTCTTGGATGCTAAATGATAAATGCTTTATTGAATCTTTTGCAGATTAAGACTTCCCTCCAGGTTTTGACATTGCGTCGAGAATCAGATAGGGTGAGTCATTACAAACAATTCCTTCTCGTCTCCTTTAGGGTATTTGGACTCCAATTTTGATGGCATAGCTCCAGTAGGTGCTACATTATATGCAATGTTGTCACCAATGTATTTATTTTGTCCACCATCACTAAGAGACTTCAGAATCACATAAATTTTTTGAGTTTCAAACATAGCAAAGACTGAATTGTCTTTGGATAGGTGATATTTATCTTCTTTTAATCTTCATCGTTATATTAAAAAATTGCCTTAAGTTTCTAATTCTTTAGTTTGTTTTAAAATTGTGTTAGATCATGGTCAAAAGGCAGAGGACTGCTTTTCCTCCAAATTTTGTCCACTCTCTAGATGGTTCACATATGATGATGACAGCTCTTGCATGCAAAAAACGTGGCTTAAGCTTTGCAGGTCTGTAGTTTCCTATTGTTATGAACTCCATTGCTATATTTTCGTTATCCAGTTCCATATTTTGCTTTCTTATTTGATAACAGGTGTCCATGATTCCTACTGGACGCATGCATGTGATGTTGACGAAATGAATAGGATACTCAGAGAAAAATTTGTTGAACTTTATGATGCACCAATCTTAGAAAATGTAAGTATGATTTCATTGAATAGGAAAGCCTGTTCATTTCATTGCAAGCCATGTTCTGTTTTTAGTGGAAATTCATATATAACCTTTCATCTCTTTTACTTCTTGTTGTCCTCTCTGTTTCTTGGACAACATGTGTATCATGACTATATGAACAAAATCATTTCATGATGGGCTCTATATTGGTTCTTATTTTGCTAATTGGTTTTAGTCCATCGTGGTTTCAGTTTCTGTGCTGCCACCTGGATGTGTCACCTATACAAGTACCCTAGTCATCAAGAATACTTAGTTTTATTTGACGCTTTCTTTATATTTGTTGCTTAAATAATGGAAGGTTGAGAAGATCAGTATGTGTATGTGAAGCTAAAATTCATTCAAGAGGTTATCAAATGGTGAAGCGAAAACAGTCACATCCTTCCATAGTTTTTTTTCCCCAAATAATAGGCCAGAGATTGTACGAGTACAATTCTGTTCATAATCTGAGTAAATTTTTAATAAAATCTCTAATCATTATATTTGTATGTGCAGTTATTGGAAAGTTTCCAAAAGTCCTTTCCTAAAGTGGAGTTTCCTCCTCTGCCTGAACGAGGAGACTTTGATCTAAAAGAAGTTCTGCAGTCGCCTTATTTCTTCAACTAGCTTGGATGTTTGTTTGCATTGGCAGTATTCTACGACTTGTTACTATATTGTCATTTATCCAAGAGATGGTGGCTGTTTGCATTCATTGGTCAGTGCAGATTGTTCAGCACATCATCCTGCTGAACTCAAAAGATAGAGTTGAGAAAAAGACAGCTTCAGGCTTCTCCCCGTTGATGATGAAATTCTTGTATATATATCGTGAAAAGAACACCAGCATATCTTACTTAAAGGAATTTTCAATGTCCCCATACATGAGGATTGGTATGACCGAATGGCTCATTCTGCTGTAGATATATGAGAAAAATAATGTTCATCGTAGGGTCTGATGGGTAGATTTCTGATTCCTTGAGCAAGTTGCACTGGCAGGGTTGACTTAAATTGAGGTGCCCTGGGGGGGGTGGGGGAAGCACTCGTGTGATGAGGGTTACATGATTAGACTAGCAGGGTGTGGCAATTTTTTTGGGTGGTTTCAATTTCAATTCAGATGAGGAAAAAATTGAGTAGTTCTGCTCTTCCAGATAAATATGGATGCACACAACATCCTTTTTGAGTAGTTATTTATCTTCTGTACCAAAATTTTGTAGTATGGATCATCTGTTCACACAGGAACAAGATATTGGTTATCAAAGGTCCTGCTTTTCTTCCATAATTCCACGTGCATCACAATTCTGAAGGAATTCTTGTGACGGGTTAGGCTTCAATGGAGGTGCTGTAAATGGCATCTTCTGTCTTTAATTGTATAAGGAAGGCGCATAGATGCATCAATGATGGAGGGATTCATGTTTTGGTGCGTTGGCTATGGGAAGAAGACTGCTACAGTACAGGTGCTCATCAATGAATTAATTTTAATGCCTCTAGTTCTACCCTTGACATAGTATTACTTTGCTATCATCATCATTGTCTTGCCACCTTACATTGATTTCTGAACATCTTCGTGTGTCCCTACAGCTATCACATGGTAGTTATGCGGTTGCTGTTTCAGGGATTTCTGAGGATTTATAACAGCTGGAGGATCGGCATTAGGTTTCGAATGTCGCGGTTGATTGAGGAGGAACTCAGCATCTGAAGGGGTTTATCCGACTGTGAACAAAAGGATGATATGGACTATTTAGAGCCGATTCAGTGCCACTCCTGGAGAATCTTATGAAGACTCTATCGACAAAGAGTGATTTGTTGTATCAAGCGACTTGAGTTTGAGAAGCAATAAGTGGTTGAGGCAAAGCTACATCACATTACAGGCCGAACCGTAGTGCCATGGAATTGACAACCTCCACGGATGATCCTGATTTTTGTTAAATGGATTTTGTTGGAGGAGATTTGATTTTTTGATAACTCAAACCTCAAGTCTGGTTTGCGGGGCTGGATTGTATCATTCAGCAGGTCATATCTAAAGCATGACCCAGGAGAAAAATATAGCATGGCAAATTGCCAGTGTATAGAGAAGGAGAAACATTCTCTCTCTACAGAGGGCGTTACATCGAAAGTTTCAATTAAGCAGTAAATATGTCATGCTACAAGTTCATATAATTGATTAAAATCGAGGTGCTCCAAAGCTTTTGATATTTAATTCAAAGTCATCCCTCTCAGATTTTTATTTTTTCTTTTCCATTTTTTTTCCCCTCCCGAAGCAAGTCCCATAACTACCGATTTAAATGGTTATCGTATAAGTTGACAAAATTCCAATTAAAATGTACTACCTTTAGGGATTTGGGTGTGTTCGGAATGAGTTTTGCAAAAATTTAAATTCGTTCTTGACCTGCTACCTCTTCTCAAAACTTTATAGGGTATCATGAAGGGTTTTTACCCTGTGTTTAGGTACTGTTCTTATGAGGTTTTATGAAATTCATTAAAAACTCGATTCGATCCGATCCGATTCGATTTGTTAATATTAAAAAAATAAATAAAAAATTGATTTGTAAGTATATAAAATGTTAAAGCGAGTAATATATGGATTGTTTTAAATAATAAAAAAATGATATATGATTATTCCACATTAAACTAATTTTTTTTATTTTAAATTAATACACACTTAATAAAAAAGAGATGCATAGAAATTGAGAAATGCAATCGATTGGTTGAGAGGGAGCAAAGGTGAGAGAAGAGAATTGCAAAAAATGTAAAAGAAAGAAAGATATGATGTTAAAGTTTTCTTGAAAACTAAAGCTCGAAAGTGATAAGATATTTTTTATTAATTATTATATTTTATTATTTATAATTAATACTAAATTATTAATACAATATCATTATTTTTAACTGGGTTCGAGTTTTCTATTGAGTTTTTCTAAATCTCAAAATTCGACTCAAAATGCTATAGGGTTTGAGAATTATTTCCAAAACCCGATCTAAAACTTTATAGGGTCAAATTTTATAGGGTTTTTAAAGGATTAGACGGGTCGAAAATTTTATGATGATCTAACTAGTGGCATCTTTTAACAACCTTTATATATAGTGAGATAATGTACATTATATAGAATACATATTAAGTAGGAGTATAATAATATATGTACGTCCCGACTAATCTTATTTCATTTAAAGTCCGGAGAAGTAAAATTTGAAAGTGGGAATGTCTGTATATCTCGTTTCTCATTATGTGTGTATGTATATATACATATACATATATTGTGTGTTAGGGAGAATATTATACATGTCAGGAGAGAGATCTTTTTGGTATCCTGGACACACCAATCAAAGTCAATCTCAACAATCAATGAGAGAAGTAACTTCTGAAGCTAATAAAGCATCAGTAGATCAAAATGCATGGTATCACGAGAATGGAGGTTCTTTTCCCCTAATGCTCGTGTCGCATTCGATCATTTTTAAGTTCTCATTTGCACTCATTTTGGATGGTGGACCAGTCATCTCATCCTGTTTACCTAGATTCTTTTTAAGACCTTCCTTCTTATTAGGAATGTTTTCTTAACTTTGTTACAATCTCTCATATTTTAAGAAGGTTTAACTTATTACGTTAGTCTTAGCTTGTTATGATCTCATTAGTAGAGAGCGATATCAACTCTTGACCAGTTCACTCATGCTAAACCCACCTTTAAAGTATATTAATTCTAGAATAAATCACCTTGCTAATGTTGCATGCTACACAATAAGCCCAACTCAAACCCCTTAATTGACTATAAACTTTCATACTATGATATTTTCTTCCACCTAAATTCATGATATCCTTTTCACGAGGATGTGTGTTGCCACTACTCACTCATAAAGATCACTAATCCTATACCCTTTCTTGTCTAACTCTACTTGATATTATCTTTGCCATGACATTGAGTCTCCATAGGCTTCCTCTTGTCCTCATCCATTTTTCCATCCTTCGGAGATCACCTCTTACAGAGAGGCCCAACAGTAGGGATTACCCATAAAGCACACATATAAGGATTTGGACAGATTTTTATTATAATCCAACTCATATCGTAACTACCCTTTTATTATGATGTCTTTTCTCTAGTGATCATTTCTCATTTTAAGTTTTTACCTTACATAAGTTAAGGTTCACAACGAGATTACTCTTCTTGTAATGATGTTTTTCTTTATTGGACAGGAGGTTCATTCTCTTTACGATACCTATATGATGCCTGAGCATGATTTGTCAAAATTGTGATTCCATTGTTACTTTTAACATATAAAATTGATAGAATTATATAAAATTATACAAAACTGTTATAACTACCCTTTTATTGTGATGTCCTTTCTTTAGTGATTATTCCTCATTTTAAGTTTTTACCTTACATAAGTTAGGGTTCACAATGAGATTGCTCTTTTTGTAACAATGTTTTTCTCTGTTGGACAGGAGGTTCATTTTCTTTACGGTACCTATATGATGCCTAATCATGATTTGTCAAAATTATGATTCCATTGTTACTTTTAACATATAAAATCGATAGAATTGTATAAAATTATACAAAATCGATAAAATCATAAATCTATAATATTATATATCAAAACTCATAATTCTACTAAAAATTTATACCTAAACAATTTTACATTTATTTTAATTGAGAAAAATAACACTAAAACATAAATTGATAGAATCAAATAGTTAACTTGCAACCTTAGCAGCTATGTGCTTGATTATTCTTTGATTTCTTACTTTCACTCATATTTTGAATGGCGAGTCAATTTTATCATCTTGTTTACCTAGATTTGTTCCCCCATCCTTCTCATTAAGAGTCCATTTTAGCTTTATCATAGTTCCCGATATGTTAGAGATGTTCAACTTATTACACTAGTTTCGATTTAGTATGGTTTCATCAAAAAAGTGATATCAACTTCTAACTAGTTTGTTTAAAGGAAGATAAACACTCCTTTAGAATATACCTACTCTAGAAAAAACTACCCTAGTACTACCACTCACTACACATGAATATATGAAACAATTGCTTGGACTAGGAAGACAAACACTCCTTTAGAATATAACAACCCTAGAAAAAACTACCCTAGTATTGCCACTCACTACACATGAATATATGAAACAATTGCTTGGACAAATAATAACAAATATAAAAGGAACATCTCATCGAATAGCCAAATCCACACACTCTATAGATGCAATTAAACAATTTAAGAAAAGAAAATATCATTTTGTTTGATGTCAACAACTTCAATATGCAATATCAAAAGCAGCACGGCCATGTGGCATGCTAAATAGCATAGACCTCGGCTAATTCGCAGCTCAGCAATGTTGAACCTCAGAAGGCAAAAAGTTTCCGGCTAGAAAAGTAGCAGAAACGTCTTGGCAGATTCTTTACTCTCTCAGCTGGTGACTTCAATCTAAGCTTCCAATAATGTCCTCGACGATTTGACTTGCTTTTGGGATCATGTCTTCTTGGTCCTATTTTAGATCTACAATGCAATTTTGATAGTCATATTTCCTTTCAGTTGGAAAATGTAGTCAGATGTTTGGGGGAGTATAAGTGATCATGGGGAAGATGACTTTGTTGCGCTGCTTCACTGGAAAGGTTATAACCCAAATCTTCTAATATGGCTTGAGACATGTCGCATGAATGACAGGGTTGACATTGATCCAAGTCACTGGCACACTTTATATGGTGCTCTTACAACACCCCAAGTGACTGCAATGTGGGATTTCCTGAATTAAATACAAATTGAACTCTTTAGAAGCTTTCTATTCAAAAATTCCCACCAGTAATTTAACAATCTTAGTAACAAATAGACTTCCTCACAGATGCGGTAGAACGTTTAGATTTAACTCCGACCACTCTGTCACTGCTCCTTCGAATCCTTGCTGACATTGAATCCAACATATTTTTTACAACTACACACCATAGCCATAACACAATGAGGTTAATATATATATATATATATATACTCTATAAAAGAAAGAGACATCTTGTACATAAGCGCATTTCAGTAAACACTTACTAACATGTACAGGGAAGCATAGTACTTGACATGAACTTATGAAATACATGTAATGCAATATATATAATGCCCCTTGCTATATAGTTATAGATGCTGGAATAATAATTTATTATCATATATTTGTAATTCCCTAAAGATGTTATCTAAACCAAAAATACTCACGAATGAGTTACTTACCTCTATTGATCCCTTAAATGTGAGGTTATTGAGATTGCAATCCCCATCCATATCTAGAATTTGCATTGCTGATTACCTGATCAAAGATGTAGAGTCTTAGAATAAGATCAAGTTATGATTTGAAAAGCATATCACCTATTATCCATCCTCCACTAATATATATTATATTTATCAAATTTATATCTTATGTCCTACATTTTTCTGTGCATCGTCATATTATAGGTTCTTTTTCCCCAGAAATCACATCTTAAATAGTGCCCACCAGTTCATGTCCATGTGGATTTTTCAAGGTATTGACTGGTAAGAGATCAGTACCCTACCTCTGATCTCTAAACATTCCATGTGTGATGCGCATCTGTTGTATAAGAAAAATTTTGTTCAAGCTTCAGCAGACGTTTTTGAAGGACATTGACATAAATCAGGGATATTCAACAAACTTTACAAATTCATGCAATTCTTCTGTTAGGTTTTGACCTTCTTGTTTTACCTGATGCAAAGCCAACAAAAGGTTAGAGCCCACCAAAAGTAAAAGTATAAAGCGAAGACTTTTCAACTGTTTCATTCTGTTTGGATAACAAGTCAACACAAAGGAAAAGATATCTTTCTGGTAACAATTGAAGAAACAATGCACTGAAATTAAAAAAGAAGAAGATGCAAGGTACAACTTCTGCAAGCAAACGTAGAAAAAACCTCAGGTTATCAACTCTTTTGCTGTTGCAATTCTGTTATATTATTTTAATTGAATACCATTAAGCCAAACTTCTAAGAAAAACAAACATTGCAAAATTCTTTTCCAAATGAAAGTTTTGGAAAATGACTGCAAAAACAAGACAGCAAATGTAAAACTGAAATCAAGGTCCAGATCAAGGGGTGCTTCAGTTTCATGTTGAACTGGACGGAAATGATTACCTGACTCCAGTACTAGCAGGTGAATGAGGAATTTTGACACAAGACAACTACTAGAGATTAAATGGGCACCAAATTTCTTCTTGCAATGTATGCTCTATTTTGGATGGCAAACTTGATGCGTGAATCTTCAAAAAGAACTGATTTCACACCAAAACTATTAAACAATCTTTCCTGATATTTTCTCAGATTGAACTTCCAAGGCTCAAAGGTATAATTTCGATAAAAATGGCAGCTAAATTCTGAAGCAACTTCCTATCCATATACCATCTTCTCTTGGTCAATCATTTGATGGCATGGAGGGTATCATTCATTTCAAAAAACTTTAATTTCAATGGAATGAGATCACCAGAAATCTCCACATGAACACTTTCCATCTATAAAAAGATGATAGCGAACAGCATCTCTAACCAGAATTTCCCTTTGAGTGACCAGTGAAATATATTTTGTGGCGTTGTGACAGTCCCCACACACCCTAAGATTTTTTACAATGCGTATAGGATGGGCAGGAGGAAAATGAATCAATCCAAAGGCAATTGCAAGCCTTTCACTGTGGTGATTTAACATCTTTATCTTCTCTGAATCTGCAACATCATGGAAAACATAGCTCATATCAGGCACATAACCTTCCTCCATGATCCTAGAATTTAATCTATCTAGCTCAGCCAATAAGTGATCTGAATATCGACTCGACTTGTCATCTGCAGAAAAGACATGTACTTTATTTTTGTACTTGATCCAACTATAACCAGGGTCCTTCTTTACTCTTCTGTCCCTCATTTCCCCTCTTAATTGTGCCACCTTATCCCATTCTCCTTCAGTGGCATAAATTTTTGTAAGAAGAATGTAGCTAGCTGGGTGATGGGGCTCTACCTTAATGAGAGAGTTAGCTGCCCACTTCCCAATTTCCGTCCAACCATAAATCCTACAAGCACTTAGCAATGTAGCCCACCCAAAAGCATCAGGAGCATATGGCATATTGTTTATGAAGTTCTTTGCTTCTTGTAACCTTCCAGACCGGCTGAAAAGATCAATCATGCAAGTATAATGTTCAGGAATTGGAGTTATTCGATGTTCTTTTGTGATAGATTCAAAGTACTGTTGTCCTTTCTCCACCAGTCCAGCTCTACTGCAGGCCAAAAGTACTCCAATAAATGTAACAGCATCGGGTTTTAGACTTTGCATCAGCATTTCTTCAAACAAGTCAATTGCCTCTTTGGCTTTGCCAAATTGAGCATAAGCTGAAACCAATGCTGTCCAAGAAACTTCATCCTTTACACTCATCTCATCAAATAGCCAATGAGCATCTGCTAAGTTACCACATTTACCATACAATGTTACCAATGCATTTGAAACTGTTCTAAAGGAAATAAATCCTGAAAGTAATGCTCTTCCATGGAATTGTGCACCCTCTTCTAAGCTTGCTAGGTTTGCACATGAACTAATTACACTACCTAAAGTATATTCATCCTCCTCAACATCATGTTTCTGCATACTATGAAACAAGTGAAGAGCATCCTCATTGTAACCATTTTGGCTATAACCCACAAGCATTGCAGTCCACGATATAACATTTTTACGGGTCATTCTCTTAAATACTCTCTCTGCATACTTTATACTTTTACACTTGCAGTACATATCAACAAGAGCACTACCAACAAAGACATTGTTGACATGATCTGTCCTAGTTGCATACGCATGGATCTGCCTGCCTTTCTCCAAGGCGAAAAGACCACCACAGGCAGTCAAAGCACTTCCAAATGTGAACTGATCCATTGCCAAGCGTTCCAATGTCATCTCTCTAAACAAATCAATAGCCTCTCTCTCTAAACCATTTTGTACAAGTCCTGTAATCATTGATGTCCATGAAATAGAATCTCTCTCCTTCATTCCCCTAAACAACTTCTTAGACTCCTCAACCATCCCACATCTCATAAGCCCTGTGATCATGGTATTATACACAACCACATTCCTCTTAGGCATAACATTAAAAACACTCATCGCATCTTTCACCAACCCAGCTTTCGAGTACATATCTACCAAAGGACTCCCCACAAAAACATACTCCACAAATCCAAACTTCACTATATGCCCGTGTATCTGCCTCCCGAAATCCATATACCCTTTACTCGACGCCAGTATCACCATCGTCGAAAATGTAATCCTACACAAATTCTCAGTCCCATTTCTCACCATTGCTTTATAAACTTTCACTGCCTCCACCATCAACCCATTACTCGCATACCCTGAAATGAGGCAGTTCCAGGACACCACATCTCTCTTAGGCATTTCATCAAACACTTTTCTCATATCTGAAACATACCCAGATTTAGCATAAGCAGAAAGAATGGTATTCCATGAGAATAAGTTTGGTTGGGGAATTTGGTCGAACACTTTACGAGCATACATTGTATTGCTCAGATTACCATATGTCTTAATGAGGGTGTTTGACAAAATGGTTTCTGGGTGTGTTAAGGATTTGATTATGTGACAGTGAAGCTTCTTTACTTGTTTTTGATTAACGGTTTCACTGCAGAGCTTTAGTAAGGAACAGTAGTAGTTTGTGTTTGTGTTTGACGACCCACGCATTTTCGAGCATGGTAATGCATGCAGACTAGCTTTTATATGTTTCTGCTTCTGCTGGAATTACGGGCCCTTGTGCGGTTTATTGAAATTTGACATGCTGGCTTGGTGTAGAATTTGAAATTATGGAAGTTTCTAATAAACAAATCCATTGATAATTAAATGATTATGTAATTCAACTTACAAGCATACAAGTGGAGTTTAGGTATCCGTGTATAAGAAAACTGGAACAAAAAATGGGACCCGAATCTGTCGCGGGGTAATACGAAATTTTTTATACGAATTCTGATGTGACTTTGGAGCGAAGGAGCCATCAGTAATTAAATAAATTAGAATGAATTGAATGGAATAGTATTAGAATCGGAACAGTAAATTTTTCCCGTCATTGGAAATATTTGTTTTATTCTATAATCTATTACTATTTATTAAAAGATGCATTTTAATTATTAATTATTGAATAAATAAATAATTTTCAATTAATAATAATTAATATGCTAAAATAAAATTATAACTTTACCCTTCAAAAGTGAAATTAAATTTTCTATTCAAACAGGAGCTTAGCAAATCATAAAACATAAAAAAGACACGAAACTCAAACTTGTGATTTTATGTTGATATCATATATAATATGAGTTTCTTTTAATTTTACTAAATATGATACTTATTAAGATTATTATAATATAATATTATGAATATGATTTTCTAACTAAATGAATCTAAGTTTAAATTTGCATTTTGGGAGGTTGTAATATAATCTGGCCCAACTATGCTTACGCTCTTTCTCTCTTATCCTTTGTTTTCCAAAAGGCAAGACAAAACTTTACCCTTTGCTAGAGAAACCTAAGGGCTAACTTTTCCCTTGCTGGCAGCCCCACCTTAACAATGGTTTTTCCACTTTTTCTCATTTTCCCTTTTTATCTCCACCCTCATAAAATCCAATAAAGACCCCCTCTATCCACCTTCAAGCTGTTGGCCCTTCAAATTCATCTCCATCTCCATATCTTCAGCAAACTCGTTGGCTCATCACAGGAGATCGCCC
Source organism: Lumnitzera littorea (assembly GCA_024138015.1). Classification (NCBI taxonomy): domain Eukaryota; kingdom Viridiplantae; phylum Streptophyta; class Magnoliopsida; order Myrtales; family Combretaceae; genus Lumnitzera; species Lumnitzera littorea. The sequence continues at coordinate 24,848,826 of JAMXBB010000005.1, read as the reverse complement.
CGTGTTGCACTGCCGCACCATCCCCGTTTTCAGCTCCATGTGCTTCATATTTCCATCTACATCTTGCACTCTTTTATGCGAGTAATATGGGTTTGTTTTTTGTCTTTTGTTTTATTTTAGTCTTTAATCATTCAAGTCGTATTTTCCCCAGTCAGAGTATGAATTTTTTTTTTTTTTTTTTTTTTGAAAACCTTTTTCTGTCAAACCTGGGTCGCTCGATGTGACCTTTTGATTTTGGTCTAGAACCCCATTCTATATTTTACTTCAGTTTACTTTCTTTGAATGTTACGTATTTTATCTTCTACGAATGAAACGACTTGCTATTACCTAATCTAATCACAGTTACTTGTATGGTGAGTGCGGTTCGGTTTTTTTATAATCGTGACTCAAAATTGTATGAATTTTTTCGAGCCATAAAATTTTGATTTTGTTCAGCTTAATTTGCGAAGGGAACCATATCTTTTCAGTTTAGGAAAATATATATTTGTCATATGTAATATCATATAAACTGTATTTAATTTATTTAATAATATAATTGATACATAATAGAGATTGATGAAGTTAATATTTATGTGACTAAAGAATTTCAAAATTTTTTTAATAATTAATTTCTTTTTAAAAGAATAGTATATAAATAGTTAATTTTATTTATAAAAATAGTATATAGTATAAATTTTAAGTTAAACTATATATATAATTTATAAATTATGATAATTAAAAGGTTCAATACATATTCATTTCAATAAATATAAATAAAAATTCTTTGAAGTAATATATTATAATAATTTTTTTTTAATTGTAAGTAAAATATTACTATTTGTTTTATATAAAAAGGTTTGGTTTAATTTTATAGATTGATTTTGTTTACTTTTCAAAACAAAGGTTTTGTTTAATTTATAGATTAGTTGGATTTGATTAGTTTTTTTGTTTTTCACCCCTCCTCTCTTGGTTCAACTAGTCTAATAATAACCCTTTAGGAAGGTTGGTTTGATCCCTTATAACCCATGTTAATAAAGTATCCCAACTTGATTGACCAAAACGGTTGTTACCTTAAATCGAACACCTAAAATGAAATGAACGATCATAATGCATATAATTCAACTTTGTTTTACTTTTGAAATATTATAAAAATGAAAGTCGTATCACATGACACGGCATTGAGGCCAATTTGAGAAGATTGGAGTCACAAGGAATATGAAACCACCTTGTACGGTCAAGGAGGTGCAGGAACTCATCGGATGAATTGCCGCCTTCAACAGATTCATGTCAAGAAGCGCAAATAGGTGCGTAGAATTTTTTAAAATTTTGAAGAATCTAAAGGAATTCAACTGGATCGACGATTGCAAGAGAGCTTTTAACGAACTCAAGGAATTTTTTGCATCACCCCCAATACTTTCAACACTCATTTTGGGGGAAAATTTATCCTTGTATTTATTAGTCAGCTATACTTTTTTGAATTGACAGTAGGGAGCACCGGCCCGTTTATTATGTGAGTCATGTTCTGTAGGGGCCAAAGCTTCGGTATACAAAGATTGAAAAATTTGTATTAACAGTGGTTCTTTTGGTAAGAAAGCTAAAGCTGTATTTTGAAACTTACCAGATTATTATCCTCATTGATCAACTATTGCGGCAAGCATTACAGCGGCCTGGCTCCTTGGGGAGGATGATGAAATATGCCTTAGAGCTCAATGCCCATGGTGTGTAATATAAACCCAGAACAGCACTAAAAGCTTAAGTACTGGCGGAATGGGTGTTGATGATGTGCAATATAAACACCATTAATACAAAAGATGCAAAGGACATTGTCCAATAGCGTCCTCAATGCCAGTAGCACGAGTCATCGAGTAAGGGACCTGTAACTAAGCTATGTAGGCTAACCGGCTCTTAGCCATTTGCCTAGTAAAGGCTAGATATTCTTAGATCCTTTTCGAAGTTTACCACTCAGCGCCAATTCGTCATTGTCATTGTCATTGTTAACTACTTTACTAAATGGGCTGAAGTCGAGGTTGTGGCAAAGATTACAGAGCAGAAAGTGGAAGCTTTCGTATTCAACTCCATCATATCAAGATTTGGAGTTCTCTACATGATAGTTATAGATAACGGCCTGCAATTTAACTATTACGCCTCGAAGTCGCAGAGTCGCAACAGTCCCACCGTGTAAACCATTCTATGATAGTAACTGGCCTCATAGTGCCTACCATAGACATGATCTACATAAGGCGTCGATGACTCCTCGCTTTGAAGTAAACAATCCGATTAACAGTTATATTACAATTATGATAAATATTACAAATTTCTAATAAACATATATAATTATAAGTAAGTCTACAGAGCTTTCCAATAATTTTTACATAAACACAACGGTTCACTAGATTACATAATAACTATCAGTCTTTTATCCTTAATTACAAGGTCACTCTAGTTACACGTTTTACTAAGTAACTTGATCCTCACACCCCTGGCTTCAAAGACTAACCTCTGGGTAATTGTAGGGCGGCATAGTACTTGAAATGTTCAGAAATCAGAACCTGCAAAAGGATTTATAAGGGTATGAGCAACTACAGCTCAGTAAGTGGAATTGGAGACTCATGAATGCATACAAGCACAAACAAGATTATCAATCAATTGTTTTCATGCAATGTAACAATCAAGTGTCATCGTACAACGTAGTATGATCCGTTGTGAAATCAGAGAAATTTCGCTCACTCTAATCTGGGTTGAGGAGTTCCATGTTATGCAGCAGCTCATAACCAAACCTAGGCTTGTGCAATGGAGATCTCGCTCCTCCCGCGACTACCTTCGAACCATTGACTTCACCCTCGCCGCGACCTCCTCTCCTGTAACTTAGTTCGACTGAGGATGAAGAAGGGACCATTTTGCAATCCTACGCTATCCCTTTTGAAGGGGTCGGTATTTGGTTGGAGAATCCTATGATCCCCTAATGGGTTGTAATGCATGATATTTTTGATCCTTAGAGTCGAATAAGATTAAATTTCATTTAGGGTGTTCAAACAATTTCACTCCAATTCAATCATAACACAAAATCACTCACATCACAATTTCAGCACGAATTCAGATACATCAAACACATGCGTAAACTACTTACAATCACAACCATATATAAGCCTAAGTCTCCGAGTACCATAAAACTAGTACTCAATTAGAATAAGCAATAACCTAACTTACTTGAAATCGCTTGATCGCTCGATCTTTTAGTTGCAAGCTGATTTGTCTATGGGTGTCCTATAATACAAATAGGTTTTTTTAGTACTTATATTTTATGGATTCATGTTCTAAGTTATATTTTAACTCATTTTTTTTCGTGTATACTTATTACGTACTAATGATTCGTTGTACTTTATTTCGGGGTTCGAATCCTAAATTAGCTTTTAATTTTGATTCCTAAGTCTTAAATATGCTCGAATCCTAATGTGACATTAATCACATTACGCTTGGGTATTCAAATATCCTATTGGGTCTTAATTTAGTATTTTAAACTATTTGGTATACGCTAATCCTAATTGGGGTGTTGGATTTATTCCCGATGTGAGAAAATCTTACATTTTTATACATTTACTTAAAATTAAATGTTATTTTAGATTTGTTATTTTTCTGATTTCTATTATAATATTATCTAAATAACCCTAATTTTTTTTATTTATTAATTTTCAATTTCACATATTACTAATTTCTTACATTAACTACCTAATTTCCTAAATTACTCATACTTAATACTCCAAAGGCTATGATTAGGTTTCCACATCAGAGATTAGTATTCCTAAACATCTAATTACTATCTAAATCAGTAATTAGTATCTTAATTACCTAATTAACCCAAAATTACGCAATTTTTCCATCATTTTAGGGCTAAAAATTAACTTAAAAATTTGAAAAATTAATTTTTAAAAAAAGGCTTCATAGCACTGTTCTATATCATATGAGCATTTTACAGAAAAAAATTAAGCTCCAAACTACACTCCTAAGCCTATTTATTTCTAGTTCTAATCATGTTCGGTTTTGTTCAATTTGTTAAGGATCCTATATTTCCAGACGTAATTAAACTAAATCACTATTTTTCCCTAAATCTATATACAATAAAACCTCAAAATAACAAGTTTCATAATTTTCTAGGTAGAATAACTATTTTTATGAAATTATACAAAATCGGGACAATTATGGGACTCACCCGGTTCGATGCTTTCTAGCCATCCAAACCCGGTTCATGGTTATCGGCCGGCCCAAACGGTGGGTCTAGAGTAGGGTGGTGGTGGTGGCTCGGTCCCAGGTGGTGGTGAGATGTGGGTTTGGCTCACTTGCCCAATCTGCACAGTTTTCTTTTTTTTTTTTTTTTTTCTAAATTTTCTCTCAAATTTTTGGGTCTCTCGATTTTTCTCAGATTCCTCACTGCCCAAATGAGTTCTAGAAATTTTTCCCCTATTTATAGATGATTTTTGTAATTATTATGCATTAATTAGACATGACTTTGCTCAATTCCCTTGATTTTTGGTTTTTGTGTTGCTTAATTCTAATTGGTTGATTTTTATTTGGCAGATCCTGACATGCCACGACCTGATTTGGATCATCTTATCCTCTTCTGATTTTTTTTTTCTGATTTTTCCATAATTAATTTATAATTTTCTTTAATTATTTACTTAGTTTTTGGCCAATTTAGGTAATTTTGCGTATTTTTATCTACACGTAAATATATGTGGGGTACACGTGAACATTCCTAATTATTATTTAGGTTATTCTAAAATTTTTAGTATATATATAATCTATCTCTAGTAATTTATTAGTTATTATATTACATTTTTCGCCTTTTTGGTAATTAGCAATTATTATGCTTAAAATTTGAAAATTTTATAGTTTCCTATTTTATTACTTATTTTCTTAAATTTAAGTTTACGGGATCATTTTTATTAATATTGCTCTCAATAGTTTATAATTTGGGTTGATCGGATCCTTTAACCGATCGCCCTAAACCTTGTGTTCTAAATTCACTCCTATGGTCACTTGGTTTAGCTTTAGGGCTTACATTAATAACAATAAGTTCTAATCATTTTGTAAGAGGCATGGCATTCGACTCAATTATACGTCTGTAGCGCACCCTTAGACAAATGGAAAAATCAAGACCATAAACGAGATCATACTGTACAGCCGAAAATGGAAAGTAGATCAAGTATAGGGGACGTGAGCCGATAAACTACCAAATATCCTATGGGGATACAGATCCACTCATAGAACCGCAACAGGAGACACCATTTAAGTTAGCCTATGGCACTGAAGTCGTGTTGCCGAGTGAGCTGGAATTGCCTGATCTACGGATGCATAATTTTGATGTTATGCTTAATCGAGTTGGATTGATAGCGAATCTAGACACTATTGAGGAAATTCGAGACGTTGCAAGAGTTAAGGTCTCGGCATACCGGTATAGAGCAGCAAGATACTATAATCAAAAAGTGAAACACAAGGTTTTCTAACCCGGAGATCTGGTTTGCCGTAAAATGGAAGCAATTAGTGTGCGAGTAAATCAGGAAAAGCTTAGCCTAAATTGGGAGGATCTTGTCAGGATCTAGGAAATCGTTGGTGAGGGGGCCTATTGACTAGAAAGGTTGGATGGATCCATCATCCCTCAAGCTTAGAACGCCAAGAATCTGAAATTTTATTTCAATTAATGCAGGATGATTTCTACCGTCTCTCATTGGCGACGGCCAACATGTTTGTAAGATTGGTACTTGTTTATGATAATTATATATTTGAAGTCTCCTCATATTTTGGTTACGATTGCTGAACTAACAAGTTTCTTGCTGTCACGCCCCGAAGCGGCAGAGTCGTAACAGCCCCCGCCGTGTAAACCATCCTAAGATAGAAGTTGGCCTTACAACCGCTATCTTAGACCTGATCTACACAAGGCATCGACGACTAACCCGCTTTGAAGTAAACAGTCTGTAATTTATATAAATCATTAATCTAAGAAAGTGAGGAAATATATATGCGCTATAATTCAGCTATTGTAATTAAGGTTTACAATATTTCTCTGTAATATATTTCCTAGTCGTTACATCATTCGGAAATGAAAAGTAATTCTAAAATAAAAAATTAGACCTTAAAATATGTGTTTATTCTTCAATGTTTTTCCTCATTCCTCAGGATCCAGCAGTTGCTAGCTTCTGAGTAATTGGTTGCCGCTTTTTAGCCAGCACCTGCACGACGTCTATAGGGATGTGAGCAACCACAGCTCAGTAAGTTAAGACGGAGGACTTAAAACTATACCATACACACAACAAGGTTTTCAATCACTTATTAGGTGCAATGCATGTGCAAGCAAATGCCATCGCACGACGTTGTCCGGCCCATCGTGAGATTAGAGAAATTGCGCCCGCTCTAATCCGGGTTGAGGAGTTGCCGTTAATGCAACAGCTCACGACCAAACCTAGGCTTGTGTAATGGAGACCTTGCTCCTCCTGCGACTACCTTCGAACGACTGCCTTCACCCTCGCCGCGACCTCCTCTCCTGTCACTTAGTTCGACTGAGGATAAAGAAGGGACTATTTTGCAATCCTGCGCTATCCCTTACGAAGGGATCGGTATTTGGCCGAAGAGTCCTAAATCCCCTAACGGCTTGCCATGCATGTTCGATTATGATTACTGGTCGTATATTTGATTAAGTCCAGTTTAGAGTGATTAATCATTACATACAATTCATACAATATGTGTCAGAGCAACAAACAGAATCATAGCATCACCCATAATCAAGCACATGCACACATTCAACTATCTAACAAGCACAACCAAGCATAATCTTAAGCCTCCAAAATACAACATCGTATTAATCCCAACTTACCTCGACTCCTCGCTCACTCACTCGTGGTCCAATTTGCTCAGGCCATCGCCGATCATCCCTATAACATGAACATGGTTTTAGCTTTTCATATAAATATTACAAGTTCATTTTATTCTATAACGCTTATTGTTAGGTTTTGTTTAAGGTTTAATATATCTAATTATCTAGGTATCAAGTCTTTTACAATTATTCTAGGTTTGGGGTTGGGTTTAGGTTCGATTTTCCACATTGATTTCTAAATTAGATTTTAGTTCGATTTTCTAAGTAGCGTTTTATATTCCAACCCTATAAATTCGTTTCAACCCATAATGTGAAATTAATCACATTATTTCCCGATACCCTAAATACGATCACTACCCCTAGTCAGCATTTTATTCCATCCGGTACACTTAAATCCCTATTTGTGTACCGAATTTACTCCTAATGTGAGAAATTTTTACATTTTTCATATAATTACATAAATTCAAGTTTCTTATCAAATTTATTATATACCCCTATTATTTATATAATATCAATTTTTATCCTAATATTTTCTATTTATTATATTTTCAAAATTTACACATTATGCATTATTGCATATTATGCACATAATGCATTTCTAATATTTCTATTAGCCTAATTACCATCTTTAAACAGCAATTATTATTTCAAAATGTATAAATTCATCCTAAATCAGATTTTACTCCAATTTACCCTAATTTACAAAATTATCTTAAAATGTACTATTTTTCCATATTACCTATTTACTACATAATTAACCTAATAATTACATCTAACACTCTAATTGCTACAAGTATCATACTCCATCAGATTTTAACATCCTAAAACATCTACTTATTCACTAAGTCAGTAATTAATCTCCTAATCACCTCATTAACTCCAAATTACCCATTTTATGCCTCATTTTAGGGCCTCAAAATTATCTAAAAATTTCGAAAATTAATTTTTGAAAACAGGCTTCATAGCACTGTTTTATATCATCTAAGTAATCTACAGAAAAATTTTGGGCTTGAAACTGCACTCCTAAGATCATTTATTTCTAAACCGAAACATGCTCGGTTTTGCACGATTTCTTAGAGACCATATATTACGGAACATAATTTCATCAAAATAATATTTTTCCTACAAACTACATACAAAAATATCCTAGAATAACAAAATTCATAATTTTCTAATTATATTTACTATTTTTACAAAATTTCACAAGAATCGGGCTGGAAATTGGACTCACCGGTATGGATGGCTCCGGCCACCACGGGCCGCCGTGGCCTTGTCGGCCGGCCTGGGCGTTGCCACCACCGTGTGGTGGTGGTGGCCGTCCACTTCCAGCTGCTCGTCTGGTAAGGTTCCCTTTAAATGCCTTAACTGCATAATTTTTCTTATTTTTTTTTTATTTTCTGGATTTTCTCTCGAATTTTCGACTCTCCCTAATTTTCTCACTTTCCAAATTGTCCAAATGAGCTCTGTAAATTTTTTCCCTATTTATAGACATTTGCTGTAATTAATATGCATTAATTTGACAAGACTTTGTCCAAATTCCTTAATTTTTGGCTTTTAAGTTGTTCAATTTTTATTGGCTAATTTTTCTTTTTCTTATCCTGACATGCCATGACCTGATATTGATGCATCTTATCCTCTTCTGATTTTTTCTGATTTTTCCATAATTATTTTATAATTTTCTTTAATTATTTGCTTAGTTTTTGGCCAAATTAGGTAATTACAAGTATTTTTATCTACACGTAAATACATGTGGGGTATACGTGAACATTCCTAAATATTATTTTGGTCATTCTAAAATTTTTAGTATACATATAATCCATCTCTAATAATTTATTAGTTATTAAATTACACTTTTTGCCTTTTCAGTAATTAGCAATTATTATGCTTAAAATTTGAAAATTTTATAGTCTCCTATTTTATTTCTTATTTTCTTAAATTTAAGTTTACGGGGTCATTTTTACTAATATTCTTCTCAATAGTTTATAATTTAGGTTTGATCGGATCTTTTAACCGATCGCCCTAAACCTTGGGTTCTAAGTTCAATCCTACGGTTACTTGGCTGAACTTTGGGGTTTACACTTGCTACATAGCAAATGAACTGATCTAGGTTCTAGCCTAATGCGGTTAACGATCTATACAAATTAATCTTATGGCTGAGTAATGCGGCTAGTCCACACCTCAAACAGTTAATGGATAGTATAAAAAGATGAACGTGTGAAATAAAACATGCCGAGAGATAGATAGGCGTATGAAATAAAACATGCCGAGAAATAAATGGTATGTGAAATAAAACATGCTGAGGAAAAATGGCGTGTGAAATAAAACATGCTGAGGAAAAATGGCGTGTGAAATAAAACATCTCGAGAAACAAATGGTGTATGAAATAAAACATATCGAGAGATAGTTGGGTGTATGAAGTAAAGCATGCCAAGAAACAAATAGAGTGAAAAATAAAATATGCTGATGAATGAGAATGCGAAGCAACATACATATACCATACAAATTGAGAAAGTGCAGTAAATAAAATTAAATGTTACAAGAACTTGGCATTGCCTCGATTATATTCCAATTAATAAATTACACTAGAATATAATGTGCCAATACTGTAAGTCTTATGGCCTATCTTCAGATTCAGCAAAAGTGATTTTTAAATCATCAGCTGGGGCTTTCTCGGCAGCTGGGTTCTTAGAGCGGGCAACTTTTTGGGTATGAGCTTCATTATCACTTTGATCCATGCTTTCGGCACCTATCTCATTGCCTTCATCTTCGTCGGTGCTATTAACTTTGTTATTGATATTAACAAAGTCAAGACATGAGAGATCATAATTGGGATAAAGCTTTAAGACCTCTTCTCTTGCCGTTTGAACTCCTTCCAACAACTTTTTGCTTTGAAGCTTCTTGTATTGCTGACTGGGAGTGAGTATATTGAGAGCCTCTTCAATAGATGGCCCCCTCCTCACAGTTTCCTCCAACTCGGCAACACAGCTCTGTAAGTTTGAGTTGTTGGTTTCTAACTCCTTTATCTACATCCTGAGCTTATCTTCATTATCGCTTATTATGCAAATAGTTCAGCCTAAGCTCCAATACTCTTCCTTTTTCTTCTGTAGCTCCTCTTTCAAGCTTTCGGACTCTTTGTATTGTTCTTCTATTTTGGTCTTCAAGCTAGAGATTTCATTAGCAGCGAAGTTATGTACCAATTTCTTGGTAACAAGTTCCTCCTTAAGCTTTCTCACCTCCATTTTAGCCCTAATCTTCGCATTCTCGATAGTAGCAGTATGGGCCTTTGATGCATTGTACGCATCCTCAACTTTCTACAGCAAATTCATTTATTACAATCAAAAGTGGTTGGGTATTACACATACAACTGAAGATATTACCTTCTTTGCCTTTTTGTCAGCCTTGTCCAATGCTGTCAGAATGTGGTTGCTCATCTGGAAAAGGAAATGAGTCAGTTACCCGAATGAATTCGATAATCAAAAGCAATGGTCATGGATACTCACATCGTACAATTTGGTCGTGATATAGGCCTTATTGCAACCGCTAACCTTGTTGACATCATTCTTGGCAATATCTTTGTCTTTCGAAAGGATGATCTCTTCCATTAAAGCTAAAGATTTTGTACTGTCTCCCAAGGTTGAGTCGGTGTCCAAAATTTGGTGGCTTCAACAAGGGATGAAGTACTCACCACAGTCTTTGTTGGGGATAAATTCGACGCTACTGATGTTGAGAGATTTGGAATGCATAGCCACCTTTGCCTTTTCGTCTAAGTCCTTAGACTTCTTGATAGGTAGTTGGCTGGCGAGCTCTTTCCTTAGTCTTTTGTCACCACTCGGAGCCGTCGCAATCGCCAGCAATGTGCCTTTTGCGACAATGGCATTTTCATCCTCCTTGTCGGGATGTGTCTCTTAACGCTTGCCATCCCTCAGCTCGACAAAAGTTTAGATAATCACAACTGAAGGCTCCTTAAAATGAACAACCCCAGTCGGTTGTGTTTTCTCTTTCTCCTTCAATCTTTAGGCAGGACGAGAGATCTTCTGTACAGCCATTTGCTTCACTGTAGCTTCTTTTGCTGGTTTATTTATTATAACAGGCCGAGTGGTAGTTGTTGAGGCGGTCGCCCTCTTATCAACCGTGGATTTTTTTGCCTTGGCTTGGGAAAAAATATGAACTTACATTTTCCAAACCAAGCAAGGCTCAAAGTTCACTATTTCCCCCCCAAGTCTTGAGAATGGCTTTTCTTGTAGCTATACTTGGCATGGCAGAAACACATTGGCGTACCTTCTTTTTTAGAAAATATTGGTTCTCCATTTTCATAACACCGTATAATTCTCTCAGTATCTTAGAAGAATATTTTGTTTCTCCTTCTCTCTTGAATTTTTTTTGCTGTTGCTGCATCATTCGGCATCAAATCTATGTCTTATTGTATGTATCGACTCGGTCCATTGGGTCCATAAGTCCAAGTCTTTGTCAGCTACTATTGACATGAACTTGTCGTGCTACTTGTGAATCTTGGATTCTAACTTGTCCATGAACTTACGCCTATGCCTCGCAGCAGTAAAGTACCACCCGTCAGGTTGCCTTTGAATAGTGAAGAAATATTGAAACAGTTGAGGCATCGCCCTGACTTCCAATTCTTCGCAGATTATCTCAAAGGCCACCAGAAGCCGATATGTATTGGGTGAGAGCATACTCAGCGCGACTCTAAAATAGTTGAAAAAGCCCTTGACAAAAGCCCGAAAAGGAAAGCGTAACCCAAAATCCAAATATTTCAGGTATATATGGAACTCTCGCTCGAGGAAGCATATCCTCTCCCCATCTCTTGGCCTCCTTAAGTTCCACATCCCGAGAAGATCTCGCCAGTATTGATTATATTTTGTGACGAGAACCCTATCAATGGAATTGGCGGTTCCATATGGAGAATCGCAAAAATAGGCTATTGTGTTGAACATATATCTTGCCGAAGACCTTCCTTCCTTATCCTCGAGATAATTATCTACGGAAAGCTAGTTGATTCGAGCAAGTTTATCTTACCTTTTCTCCATACTATTGGCTGAACTGCCTGAAGAACAAGCTACCTTGCTCCTTATTTGGGGGGAGGAGTGGCCTTAGTCTTCGTTGCCTCGAAATCGGAAAGCACAAGTCGACAAGTAACTTTGCGAACTATACCTGAATGGTTATGTGAAATGATACAATACAAATCGAAGAATTCAAGTTGAAGATAAGAAAACGAATGAAAGTTTAAGATGCGACTAGAGAAGCCGATTCTGACTGTAAATATTACTTTATATCAAGATGATTCATCTTCATAACTGCTAATTTGCTTTTGATAGTAATAATGCATTGATATGGTAATCCTATAGATCGTTGATGCGTGTTTTGTGATAGAAATTTGACGGCTGAAAACTCCTTGACAGTTATTAGGCTTGCCACAAAATAATAACCTTGGCAACAAATGTCATGCTTCCAATTTCTTGGTTTCTTGAACAGGCGAGAGTTTAGAAATGGTGACCTTTCAGCTGGGATGTGATCTGTTCTGCTTCCCGTATTATTCGACATAAATTTAAAGAATCTCTCCCTACTCATCCTCTAATACAATATACATGTAACTTCCTTTGTTGATTGCTTGAACACTGGAGTTGGGAGGCAAATGTTGATAGTCAGTTTTCGTTCATTTGATATTCGGCCTTTTGTCTGCTGAGAAGCCATGTAACCAACTCTCTCGGTGTTCGCACTACCTAGATGATGGACGACATTTATGCCGAGTAGAAGAAGCACTCTTGGTTTGAATTGAAGTCTAACATGAACAATTATTATAAGTATAGTTATATTACACAACCATCTGCTACTCCTACATATGAGGGGAGATGTCGAGGGGAGATGTCGAGTTAAGAAGCTTCCACGTATCTTAACAGTTATCCAAACAACTACCTTAAACACTACAACCATTTATAAATACCGGAAAGAAACTCTGTAAGGGGTTCTAACACTTCTTATTCACATACTTACTCTACTAAGTTACCTTACTAACTTAGGCATTGGAGTGATCGCACCGGACTGGCCCTGGTACCAAGTATTTCACTTTCTTTTGCAGGATTTTTCCTCATCCAAAATTCAATAACAATGGATGGCGCCAAATGACTAGTTCCAACAACAATTGCAAAATAAAATAAGTCTCCACAACACTTCCCACTTCAATTCTCATTATTATCCTAAATACTATTGACTATCATCACAATAATAGTCTCCATAATCGTCATCTAGGTAGTAATAGTTATCATTACAATCCTCAACTCTAATATTATCATAATTAGTGAAATCTCCATAACTATAATCCTCATAGACATTATTCTAATCTATAGTTGGGGAAAAAGAAATGAAAAGGTAAGTTGAAGCTCAATACGTAACACATAACCACATGAATGTGATCAAACAATACACATTCACATGCATATAAATGCAAAACAAGTGATTCATGCAATTTATTTAATTATCTTTACCTTTAAGTTGGTCCTACAACACACAGTAGTGGTTCTTATGATCCAATCACATCATAAAGTATTTTACAACCTAGCATTTAGGCATGTCTCTTTGGGGCTCTCTACAACCTAACATTATGCATGCCTCTAAGTTGGTCCTACAACACACAGTAGCAGTTCTTATGACCCAATCACATCGCAAAGTGTTTCACAACCTAACATTTAGGCATGTCTCTTCAGGGCTCCCTATAACTTAACATTGGGCATGCCTCTTCAAGCCCCTCTACAACAACCTAGATTTACTCTAGATAATTTCCATATGAAACTATAAGGAACAACACGTTACATAGATCATTGGGATTATCCCTTAGGGATATGCTGCTAAAGGCCCTCAAGATGAGCCAAGTACAAGTAATAAAGAGATACTTAAGCTGAATATACATTTAATTCATTTTAATTTTTGCTATCTTAATACTCATATACAACAAGCAAATGTCATGTACCTAAATATTTGGAATCCATTACCAACAAACCATGCTTAATTTTAGAATCTAGAAACATTATATATCTATTAAACTCCTTAAATCTTGAATAAGTAATTTCTCTCTAGTTAAAAATCACTTTTAAATTATTTAATTCTCTCTAAATTCACTTAATGAAACACTAAAGAGTTTTACTTTAGATGTGACAAAGAAATAAATCAAAAAGAGGAGAAAAACTAGACTTGTTGGGACATGGCTTATGACATGGTTTGCGATACGGTTGTGTCAATTAGACTACATCACTCATTGTGTTGCACTTCTAGTCACTGCAAGTCATACGACCTAGTGACACAATCGTGTCAAGGTGGTTGTGTCACTTCTTTGATCGCCACTTTTGGTCACCCAAAGAGACATGACTTAGCGATATAGTCATGTCAAGTTGATTGTGTCACTCACTAGTCTCCACCAAAGAAATGCTGCTGCTTGCAACATGGTTTTGTGACATGGTCGTGGTACCTTAACTATTTCACATTCTGTTCTTTGAAAAAAAAAAACTCCCACTTCTATTCACCCAACTTCTTTCTAAACTCAATTTGATCTCCAAAAACTTTAACACATGTTTCAAAACACCCTTAGTTTGTTAAAGAAAACAACTCAACTCTACATCAAGACCCCATCAACAACACCCCACAACTTCCACATCTCTAACTCTTGATTTAATTCAACATTACCTAACAAAATTCCATTATTGCATTATTTAAACAAATAAAACATTACCAAAACTTATCAAAAGAAACAAGGATCATAGAAAATATACAATAAATGAGATACCTTATTTTCGACAATCTTTTAAGGTTTCTTATTTTCCCTTAACCAAACTATGCACAATCCTAAAAGATCAAGATAAAATTCTTAGATTCAAATAGAAATCTTGAATTTCGCAATTGAATCTTCACTTACCAAAGTTCCTTAGGGTTGCGTAAACCTTATGTTTTCCTTCTTCATACATACTACTCTTGTACTACCATAAGATTCTCAAATTAATCTACATTTCTCTTCTATAATCAATAAGACTCAAAGGAATGCCCCGCTTACCTTAAGGGTTTCTAGAGTTTGCAAGAGGGGAGTCCAATGAGTACTTGAAAAAAAAGAACGTGACATTTTGTGCACTAGTTAGGTTAAGATTTCATTGAAATTCTAATATTACCCTTCATTAAGCCATGATTTAAGACTTTAATACCTTTTGCTCAAAACTTAATTCTCTTATTTTATTCTATGACTTTTATTATTTTATAACCTTTTTCTTCTTCTTCTTTTTTTTTTTTCTTGGGGTATTATACTCTCTCCACTTAGAAAAACTTTCATCCTCGAAAGTTACCTAATTCTTGGAACAACTTGGGATACTTTTTTCTTATCTCTTCCTCTAACTCTCAAGTAGCTTTTTTGTTTAGGTTGGTTTGATCACTACACTTTGAGATAAGGGATTGTCTTTCTTCTTAGTACATGATTCTTGGTATCTATAATCTTTATAGGTCATTCTTTTGAAGTTAGATTAAGCTGTAACTCTAATGACTCCAACTTAACAATCTGTATAGGTGGCTGTTTTAGCTTTTACTTTAGATTTTCCATAAACTTCCTCAATATTGAAACATGGAAGACATTATGAACTCTTTCTAGACTTGGGGGTAGAACTAACTTATAAGCTATCTTGCCAATTCGTTCTTGTACTATATACGGCTCCACATATCTTAAAATCAATTTTCCCTTTAGTCCAAACTTGCTAATTCTATTAGCTGGAGAAATTCTTAGCATTACTTTATCCTTAACCTAAAATTCCAAATGTTGCGAACCATAACTAAGAACAGACAAGGCTGGTTGTTGGATGGGTTCGAGCTTACAGAAAGCTTGAAAAAGGATCAATAGGGAAAGTGTGAAAGGGCAAGATGAAGATCGAAATAGTAAACAAAACCTAAGAACAGCTCTAAAGGATATAACGCACCAATGGAACTTTCGAGGATTTACGGACCAATTCGATATGATGTACGAATTGGTCCGGTGAAGTTACTCGCTACTTAATCTTGCTTAAGGAAAAGGATAAGAGTGATGTCAAAAGTAAATAAACAGTTTTACACAAGGAAGAAAAGTACTCAAAAGTGTATTAAGAATGATCTGATGTGATGCCTTTCCAGCTACAAGTATAAGGGTATTTATATCCATAAGTTAAGGAAACTTGCCTAAAAAGGAAAAGACAAAAAAGACATTTTCTAAGGAAGTAATTTATAGATACAAAAGGATAAAAATGAATATATAAGAAAAACAATCATTGATGTAACAGATTCTGCACATGATACTATATACGTGGTGATGCTACATTAGCGAGGTCGTTAGAAGATATAGACAAAAAGTACGGATAGATGGCTTGTCTGAGTAGGGACAGCTTAGTCAGTCCGAAATCTCTCTCTCGGCTTCTTAGCAAGGAAGATGCTAAGTGATTTGTTGGTTAAGCGCTAGTGAGTAATCCTTCGTTTGGCATACTACAAAAGAATGGGCAGTCATACGACTCGGCATGAAGGATGACTTGACAAAAAAGTACTCGGCCTTGAAAGTGATTGGTTGGAATAGAAGGATTCGTTGTACCAGCCCCTCTAGTCTTCGAGCTTGGTTGCAGGTTAGAGGTTCGGTAACCTGATTCCCATCACCAAAGGTCATTGTCGTTTATTTACATAACTTTTTAGGTGACTTTGAGCTATTTGCATTCTCTTTCTGATAATTTTGACTTTCTGTATCGCCTCTTTCACTAGCTCTGGCCCCAAAAGCAATATTTCTCTTACCTCATCCCAATGAAGGGGTGATTTGCACTTTCTTCTATATATAGCTTCATATGAAGCTATTTGTATAGTTTCTTAAGAGGCAAGCCAAGAGAAAAGGGTTAGAAAGAAGGATGGAGAAAGGAGAGCCTAACCGACCAGTTCATACCAAGAAAGAGAAGGTATCCTGTAATAAGGCTTGAGAAGTAAAGTGCTTAAATGCTTAGGCTATGGACATATTACTTCTCAATGTTTGAATATGAGGGTCATGGTCTTGAAAGGCGAAGGAACTAATGCCCAAGTAGAAAGTCAGAGTGATAGGAGTTTGGAAGACCAATTGATAGAAAAAGATGTCTATCCCAAGGACCTAGACAAACTCTTAGCTACGGCCACATGAGCTGACTTGAAGGTAGATCTTAGACAGAGGGAAAATTTATTTCATATACAGTGCCTAGTGAATCGGAAGACCTGTTCCTTAGTTATCGATGGAGGTAGCTATACCAACATTGTCTCTGCTGAAGTAGTAGAAAAGATGAAATTGCCGACCTACCCATACCCTTTACCTTATGAATTGAAGTGGTTTAATGATAAGGGTATGGTCCATGTGTATAAGCGAGCTCAGATCGCATTCAAGGCAAGACAATACGAGGATAAGATCGACTTTGACGTAGTGCCTATGAGTATTATGAATCTACTTCTTGGCCGATCATGGGAATTTGATCGGAAAGTGATCCATGACGGATTCCTTAACACTTACACTGTTTGGAAGGATTGGAAGAGTTGTCTCTTAACCCCGAGAAGCATTAAGGAAATCTAGATACACTCAGCACCCATGGTAAAGTGAAAAGGGAGAAGGAGCTTATTCGACATCTTGGCCTGTGTCCAATACTTAACGTCGAGGATGACTTCCCTTCAGACTCGCGATAATGATGAGAATCAACCTCCGACTACGTCTAAGTTGAGACCGACCTGTCTGAAGCCGACGCTGACCCTCCAGTAGAAGATGCCAGCCTGTTCTAACTCGAGGCCGAACAACTTTCATCGAGGTTGAGTAATTGACAGAAGACCGAAGGGAAGAAAAGGAGCCATTCGGCAATAGGTCTGTCGTTTTCCTAGAAGATGAGAAAGCATGTAGCCGAGGACTTAGGACCAAAGAACCACTCGGAATGGTCCCAAGAGACTAGTGTTAACTAATTCTAGCACTCGACAACTATGGGCCGACTTTTTTAGTGTCTCGGTTAGGCACTGCGAGATTTTAGGAGCTCCTCCTTGAACCCGTACATCCAACTACTAACCCCATTCGATTCGGGTACTACTCTTTCTAAGACATGCCGAGTAACTACATGCTGACTTCCCTTGTAAAATGCACAGTTTTGTATTCCTGTACATGTTTTTCCTTATTTTATTTATGGGCCTAATTCTTTAGGGTTTAATGCCTTATACATTATTTACATTTTTGCCACTAGGGTTTAGGACTTGCTATAAATAGTAACATCTATAAACATCAAGAGGAGATAGATATATGAAATTAGGCAGAGAAGTATATTCCTGCATTTTGGAATCTTTTCCTTTTATTTTTTTTAGTAAGGCTACTCTTGAACTAGCATTTACTGGATTATCGAGTATAGACCAAGCTCTTTAATCTCTCTTTGATTTTGTATCGATCTTAAAGTTAAGATTGTGGAGAACCCTTTCATTTAAACCAGTTAGTGAGTTGTATCTAACTTTCATTTGAATCCTGATCGAACCTTATTTTGAGCTTAAACACCCGATAATGTTTGTGTCCTAGTGAGTTATATCCATTCATATTCATCGTTGAAACCAACCATCTCACTTCCTGTTTGTCAAACCCATTTGACCTATTCTGGGTTTTTCGAGATCCGTTGTCGTTGGATCCTTATCATTTCCCCATATAAGTAATGTCTTTATAGTTTTAAGGCTAAAATAACTACTATTAACTCCAAGTCATGAGTAGGGTAATTCTTTTCATATGGCTTTAATAGATACATAAGCAATTACTCTTCCTTCTTACATTAATACACACCTTAATCCTTGACTAGAAGCATTGTTATAAATAATGTACTCCTTGCCCCTTTAAAGCAATGCCAATATTGGGGCTATCACGAGTTTTTCTTTCAGTTTTACAAAGCTTACCTCACACTTTTTATCCCAAACAAACTTTACTCCCTTCTAAGTTAATCTAGTAAGTAGTGCCGTTTTCTTAGAAAAAAGCATTCAACAAATCGTTTATAATAACTTGCCAATCTAAGGAAGCTTCTAATTTTAGTCACTATCGAAGGTTTAGGCCAATCCACCACTACTCGAACTTTTTCTAGGTCAACAGAGATACCTTCTTTATTTATTATATGCCTAAGAAAAGATACCTATTTAAACCAAAACTCATACTTCTTGAACTTAGCATATAATTTTTCTACTCGCAACTTGTTCAATAGCATCCTCAAATGCTTTTTGTGCTTTTCTTGGCTTTTAGAATATATTAAGATGTTGTCTATGAATATGATCACAAACTTGTCTAAGAAATCTTTGAAGATTCTATTCATTAGGTCCATGAATGCCACTGGTGCATTTGTTAGGCTAAACGACTTCACTAAAAACTCATATAGACCATAACAGATCCTAAATGTTTTCTCCTAAATATCTTCTTCTTTGATCCTCAATTGATGGCATCTTAATCTTACATCAATTTTAGAGAATACTTAAGCTCCTTGCAACTGATAGAACAAGTCGTCAATTCTGGGAAGAGGATACTTGTTTTTTATAGTCACTTTATTTAGCTCTCTATAGTCTATACATAACCTCATGCTGTTATTCTTTTTCTTAATGAAAAGCTTTGCTGTACCTTGTGGCAACATGTTGAACCTAATGAAAACCTTCACATGTAATTCTTCTAATTAAGTCTTTAATTTCACCAATTCAACTGGTGCCATTCTATATGCAAACTTTAAAATCGGCTTAGCACCTGGTATTAAATCGATATTGAACTTGATCTCACTAGTTGGTGGTAAACTAGATAAGTTGTCTAGAAATACATTGATAAATGTGTAGAGTTACACATTTATCTCCACTTAAATAATACATTCATGCATGTATTTGCACATTTATTGTGAATTTTATGTAAAAATTAGAAAAATACATGTTTTTGGGATCAATCATGCATAAATGTTTTAAAATGCATCAAAATGGACCTAAAATGATTCATGTAATGTTGGCATGTTTTTGAATTCAATCCCTCATGAACTATCATACTTCAAGAGTTTAGGGTGAGATCTTTTCAATTATTGAGCCAAGAATATAAGCGCTTTTATTTGTAGGAGCATATGAAAATGTGCACTTATGAGGCACAACCGCCGAACCCAAGCTCCTTGAACCAGTCACTAACTGCAGAACTGAACTGGGAAGAGGTCAGAACAGCAGCTGAGGTGCGGACTTCTTTGATCATGCTTCTTGTTGACAGCAGCCTTGTGACGTAGCAAGTGCACTCCAAACCTGGTTAGCTCCTATCATAATAAAGCCTAGGAGCTCATTTAGAGACTAAAGAAGACATATTACAACTGGCCCAGCAACTTCTTGAATAGGGTTGAATAGCTGAGTAGCCTTGCTTTCCCTTGAAGCTTGGACAGGGCAACCAAGGAGCAGCCACTGAACTCCAATCAAGCGGACATCCTGCTCACTTGAAGACCACAAACTAAGCTTCACTTAATTTCAGCAGGCCAAGACACTTGAATAGATAAGTTCTAAATCAATTCGAGCATCTAGCAAGTCAGCAGCAGGGCACAGAATTTAGCAGCAGCTTCAAATGGCCGTGAACTCCAATGCCGTGCAACGTGCTTCACTTATGAGCTGCAACATTCCAAAGCCGAACAGAGCAGCCACTCAGAATAGCAATTCACGTGATTTCCCGGGCATTGAGCTTTGCCGTGGACTGCAAACAACAACAACAAAGCAACAGTTCAAATTGGCGCTCCAGTCACTGACTTGAGCGCTTACTTCAACCTTCAACAAAAGCAGCAAACGAGTTGTGTTTCTTGTTCAAACCAATCACCTGCAGCAAAAGCTCACAACAGAACCGAGGAGCTCAATTGGAGAAAACAAGCAAACAGCAGCCGTGAGACCAAGCAGCTAGCAGCAATTTTCTAAGCAGATTAGGACTGAACAACTCAAGCACTAAATACTTCATCCTAGCACGTCCAAATAGTAGCTCTGAACTTGAATTTGATAGCATTTTCTATTTATTGAAAGAGCTATGTGCCAGCCAACATTCCTAAAGCAATTGTGTGAAAATTGAGAAGAATAGACTAATATTTGGGATTTAAAAGTTCCAATTGTGGATTACATGTTTTGGCTACAACTTGTACTAAATTTTTAATATGTTGCTGAGTTTATTGAAACATGCAAGGTTTTCACAATTTTTCAGTTTCATTTTGTTAGGATTGCTGCTGCACAAGTAGTCTATGAGCTCGAGCCAAGGCCAAGTAGTCATTCAGAAAAAGAAGAATAACCGATCAGCAGTTGATCAACATGACAAGATGCAACCCAAGAGCTTCAACTTGTTCCAAGGAGCCTCTTCAAGTTGTAGCAGTTAATGTCTTTTCTTCGTGACAGCAGCAGAGTAGAGAACCACCAACAGCAGCAGCCTTTTGATTCCAAAATCAAACAGCAACTTGAACTCCCAGCTACAAGGCGTTCCAAGTAACTTCACCAACAGCAACTCCACGCAACCAAGTCAGCAGCTACTCCTTTTCAAAATTGGTCCCCAAGCTAGGAAAATTGAAGGAATGCAACAACTTTGACTTAGTTCCAAATCAGAATTGAGGACCAAGAGCCGACTTAGGTGCCTCACATGTGAAATCAACTTCAGTTGAGACAAAAGAAAACCGAGCGGCTTTGCTTCTGCTCAAGGTAAGACCAAACAAGCCGAGAGCTCTACAACAGCCACCGAACAGCATTATGCTCGAGAAGCTTCAGCAGCAACTTTGAACGACACATCACGCGACAGGAACCACCCGCTGATGGACCTAAACACGAGCAGCAGCTGCTGTCCACTTACGCTTGAGCTTCACCATGCCGAGAACACAAGCAGCAGATACAGGTTAAGCTGATGCCGAGTAGCCATTGAACTTAAATTGAGCAGATTTTTTCGTGCATCCAAGACCAAGCTGAGTTGCCCAAATGCGCCCCTGAGCGAGTAAAAATCAGCAACTGTGAAGATCAACACCATATATAAGCTTTCAACCGTTATAATGGTCAAAGCAAATTCACAGGGGACAATTGATCAGCAGCTATACAGTCCTTAGTGAGTTGAAATAAATAAAAAAAAAATATATATATATATATGTAAAAAGGGCAGACCATGAAGTTAAAGGAGTTTCAGCCCATTGCCTTATTTGATGGCCCACGTGGAGAGAAAGTGACAAACATCACCGCATACTACAGAAAGTCTGGCAACATGTATATGGAAAGCAACGTCCGTGACGGAGAGATGATATCACATTGGTTTACATTTTCTCATTTATAGATTATGTTTCCAGTTTGGGCCTTTATTGATCGGCATCATTACTATCTAGGGGTCCAGTTTGTTTCACATGGGAGAGGCACATGTGAGGGCATGGGGGCAGCTGAATATAGCCGAACAGAGAATAGAAGAGAGGAGGGGGGAAGAGAATAGTCGAGAAGAGCAGTAGCTTAGGAGGATAATAGAAAATAGCTTTTGAGAATAGTAGCTTTTTTCTCAAAAAACAGTAGTATCGTTTATAGAATAGTTAAGAACAGAAACTACTTTCATTATTAATTTCAGTATCTCGATTTTATATTGAGTGTTGGATTTGAATATATTAATTGAGATATTTTCTTTTACTTGTTATTTCAATTATTATATCTTTTGATTCATTTGGGTATTATGATGCGATATTATACTTCGTATATATTGAGTTTTATATTAATGGATTTAATGAATTAATGTATTTTCTTATATCAATTTTGAGTATTTTTCTATTGTGTTTATTGTCTTTTTAATTAGTACTTGGCCAATATTTTTTAGTTAAATAAAGTTAGAGGATATTCTGGAGGGTTTCGATAACTTGCGATAAATATAACTTAAATTTAAAAAAAAAAAACTCGTTTTAAGGATATACTGATTTTAATTAAATTCATGAATTTACACATTTAATGTTGGTGGAAATATGGTTTGGGTCATAAGGACATACTCAAACCATATTTCTAACTAAATTAGTGATTCTGGTATATGCGGATCATTAATTACTTGATAGTTATAGATAAATTACCTTAATGAATGGATTTATGCTATAATTAAAATTCCATTGCTTCAGGAGATAGGTGAGTTGCAATGAATTTAGTTAAATCCTGTTTAGTCAATTTTAAATATCACATTAAGGCATTACATTGACTCAAATGAGAATATATTTGCAAATCCCATTTTGATTCTCTTTATCTCTTAGACCTAGAACCCTTGTAATGTAGCTAGGATATCTGGTTTAGTGTTCATTTTATTAATTAGCTTTTACCCCTTTTTAATTCAATTATCAATAACTTAGCTTTGGGAAAAGTTAGTATGGTTTAGTACTTAGCATTTAACTCCTTATGGAATACGATCTTGATTTACTATTTATACTATTTCTACGATTCGATTTACTTGTCAGTTCATGCTCTCTTTGCGAGTCACACATCTATCAACTCATTCACTATTGGAACTTCTTTAATTTTCTTATCATCCCTTGCCTCTACAGTCATGGCAGCCAACCTACCTTTACCCCATAATTCATATGTAGGAATAGTTATTAACCTTTGAACTTCTAACTTTAAAAAGAACTGCTCTTCTCCTAGGGGATCAAAATACACCATCATATTATGGCAATCTTTGGTGGCATAATACTTAGATAGCCAGTTCGCTTCATGTATAACATCAAAGTCTATTATGTCTAAAACCCATAAGTCTACAGGTAATATTTGTTCCTAAACTTCTATGTACACATCTCTACAAAGTTGATCTAGCATTTCTTGTACTCTTAAAGGGGTACCAATACTTAAGGGATTACATAGCAATCCATGTTTCAAGCTACGTGTATGCATAAACACATCGGTTATTCATGAATGCATGATACCCGTATCCAACAGCACAAAAGCACCAGTAGAGTGTACAAGGAGCCAACTTGCCATGGTGTCTTGTTCAAGATACTCTTGGTGCTATTGCTATGGAAAGGATAACACTTAGGCTGGAGCTCTCTATCTTGACTCTTGAGGTTTAACAACTAATGCTTTGACTTGTAACTCTATTGGGTGCTGCATTAGAGCTTGTTAGGGAACTATAGTTGCCTGTTCTCTTGCTATCCCACAATTAACCGCCTTATGGCCTCTTTGCTTACAAGTGTTGCAAAAGATCTATAGGATGGATTTCTCATTAATGTCTAACTAGAATGTCCAACCTTATCATATGAGAAACAAGCCCTTTCTAGCCAACTGTACAAGCTTACATCATGAGGCCCCATACATTATGGACATCTCCGTACTGGGGCTATCACTGGGGGTGGAGGCAGAGGCAAGAATGGATAAGCTAGCCTAGGCTTGAAAGGCCTAACTAGAATGGCTAAAGGTCTAACTAGCGACATCGAGTACATAGGTCTTTCACCCTGATCCTAATGAGCGATACTTGGTCTAGGTCTCTTATTAAGGATCACACCTGCCCTAAGGGACCTCTACTCCTCTCTTCTTTTCATGTACTAAGCTCTCTCCACAACATCTGCATAAGCCATTAATTGAAAAGAACTTACTTCATATTATAAGTCTGCTTCTAACCTTCTTAGGAAACGATGAGCTCGTCATCGGTTATCAACTCGAATAGCTTCTGACAAAAACTGGCTCAAGTGGTTCAACTTTACCTCATACTTAGCGATAGACTTGTTGCCTTATTAGTAATTATAATATGTATTCTCCATAGCATCCTTTACATTATTCGGAAAGTACTTCTCATAGAATAAGTCTATGAATCTTTGCCAATTAAATGGTCCTCTAACCAATTTGCTTTCACTAGTCCACCACAAAGCTATTGTACCCTCAACATGTAAGTAGCATAACTAACCTTTTTTTCTTCTAGCACTCTAAAAGCAGTAAAGACCTTATCTGCTTCTTCCATACAATGGTGTGCTTCAATTGCATAGGGTTGAAGGGGTTAATTTGTTTAGCAAATTTGTGTAGGGTGAATTGTTCTTCTTGCCACCTTTCTAGTACCCTTAATACATTTTTCATAGTATGAAGCAATTGGACGCTATCCATTACATCCTGATCTTGACCTCCTTAGGGCAACTGCTCATCTTGTGGTAAAAACTGACTACCTTACTACTACCTTCCTATGTTTCTCTCTATTGAGGCATCTTGCCTGGTTTCAGCATTATTGTTAAGTACAGGCATTTTCTTAGGTGGCATTCTACAAGAGGTACAAGAATAAAAGTAGATAAACAACTAATTTCTAAGAAGAGAAATGGAAAGATCACATAGAAACATAAGTAGAGAAAATACTTAAAGAAACATAGATATTAAAGAAGGCAATAGAACTTAAGTTGAATTACTATTAAATCAATCCAAAGTTCTACTCTTTCCCAATATGTCTAACTTCTTGAATGATCCATCACTTAAATATTCTATAAATCTTTAACCTACGCTATGATACCACTTAATTCGTAAAGCCTTAAAGCCTAAAACGCCACAAACCACTATTTGTTCCTAGTCCTCTATTGACACATCAGACTTTAAAATAAATATCTTAAACTTAACATTAATCACCGATATCAGTATTCTCATAAAACTCCCATTTCATATTATTCCAACTCCTCATTAAATATTCCATAAGTATCAACAAAATTAAATAGCTTTCATCTCTCATAGTGGAAATAACGTAAATAAAGTCAAACAATTAGTTCCAACAACAGTTGTAAAATAAAACAAGTCTTAACAACACTTCCCACTTCAATCCTTATTATTATCCCTAATACTGTAGTAATGGCTATCTTTTCAATCCTTAATTCCAATATTCTCATAATTAGGGAAATCTCCATAACTATAATCTTCATAGACATCATTTTAACCTGTAGTTGGGGAAAAAGAAATTAAAAGGTGAGCTGAAACTTAGCACGTAATACACAACCATATGTACATGATCAAACAATACTTATTCACAGACATGTAAATGCAAAACAAGTAATTTATATGATTTATTTAATTATCTTTACTTTTAAGTCAGTTACACAACATACTGTAGACACTTAATTCTCCTCCCCTCTTTTATATTTTAGTTTAGGTTATAGGGTCTTAAATTAGAAAATTTTCAAAAAATAGGAAATTAAAGAAAGCCCCAAAAAATGAAGAAATTTAGAAAAAAAATTGGAATTTTAGAAAAATAAAAAAAATAAGAAAATAGGAAAAAACACAAAAAATAAGAAATTTAGAAAAAATACAAAAAATGAAAAATTTAGGAAAATATATAAGAAATTTGAAAAGTTACAGAAAATTTAAAAAAAATAAGGAATTTAGAATATAATAAATTTTTTAGGTCATTTAAATAAAATAGGATTTTAATTTAAATAAATTTGAATAAAGGATCGTTTGACCTAGGCCGACTTGGGCTATATATACTTAATTACACATATAGACAAGGCACATGCCAATGACCTAACGGTAAAGTATTTAAACTAAGGCATTAGGCTTGGTTTGAGGTCAGGAGTTTGAAACTCACTGGAGTTATAAAAGTTGGTTTTTTATCTTTTTCTTGAACTCTATGTGTAGCTACATGTTGGGCTGTCATTGGGCTACGTGTCTGAAATTGACACTTGGCGCATTGTGATTCGCTTGGACAACATACATTCTTTCCTCCCAATTTTTTCTCTCCTTTTCTTATTCTTTTCCCTTTTTATTAAAACACATAGACATGTACAAGGGGGGAATTTTTTTTTTAAAAACTTACGCACGGTGTAAAGGGGGGACACATTTGAAACTGGGGGGGATTTTTCATTGAGAAGTGGAGGGGGAAAATTTTCGAAAAAAACCAAATGCATATAATAAAGAGGGTTTTGATTTTGAAAAAGAAAAAAGAAAAGAAAACACAAACACACACAGTGAATTCTTTATGGATTCTCTTGGCTTAGACAGCTCTCTCTCTGCATTGTCTCTAACTCATTGCTAAAGATACATACAAAGGGACCCATATGACTCCCGCTCAGCTACCTCTCTCTCTCTACTATATCTCTCTCCCTCTCCTTACGGTAATCTTTCTCTCTCCACCAACTTCCCTACTGTCAGTCTCTCACTCTCTCTCAAACCCCCCAACCAATCAAATACATTCTCGCATAGCTCACCCTCACTCTCGGTTGAATCCACTCACACATCACCATCCTCTTTCTCTCTCATCATGCATTATACCCTCACAACCCACTGTCTTCCATCCGAGCCACCGTATGAGGCTACCTACTGACCCACTGTCCTCTTTCCCTTCGATCCACCCCATACACGTATACGGCATCTCTCTTGGTCATTCATTACAATGGCCACTATGGATTCCTATCCTCACTGCCATCCACTCGAAACATCATCTGCAACCGCACCACCAACGCCACCACACTGAATACCCACAAGCTACCATCAACTACCTCGATCTCCATCTCGGCCTTCACCCAAACACAATAGACCCCCAACCAACAACTCACGAACAATCTACGACCACCATTCATCGTCCAAATACCAACCACCTCCTAAATAGCCATTGTTGGCCTCGGCGTGACTCCTACCCCTATTAATCCCAATAAAATACCCACGAAAGTGGGTTCACCCACTTCAAAGACCACAAGAAATCATGTTTGACTACCCATCGCGGCAGCTTCTACTTGTTCGTAGTTTTACATGTGTGCAATACGTGGACAGGTCAGCTGACTTGACTTGTGATTCAACTCGATTACCCAATCCAGTTAAGCCGATCCGAAGCCTCAATTTAACCTATGTGCTTGATTATTTATTTGGTTCGGCTGTTTTGTTTTTTATTTATTTATTTGTTTCTTGTAATTGTTATCATTGTAATTGCATATAAAAGAAAAAAGAAAGAGAGTAGAAAGAAGAAAGAAAAAAAAAAAAAGAAAAAGAGAAAAACCTAAAAAAAAAAAAAGAGAAAAAGATGAATAGTTTATTTTTTTTTATTTAAGCATAATAGAAATAGATAAAATAATAATAGTAATAACGAAAATTATTTTTATTACTTAGAAAATAACTTTTCAAAAATAAAAATAAATCACTCATTTTCCAAATTAGGGCACTTTAGATTTTCCAAAAATAATCTAATTTAAGACCTTTTGAACATTTTTTCAAATAAATCAAAATGGGTAAAAATGTAAATTTGGATGTTTTTCCAAAATTAAAATTAAATCAACCTACTATGTTTTTAGTAAACAAACTACGGAAGTTTAATCCTAAATAGTGAGTACGTAAACACCTATATGTTAGTATGGGGCGACTTAAAATATGAAAATTTTATTTTTTTCATTTTTAGATATTTATGTAAATTAATCAATTTAGTCGTGTGTATCATGATTAGCTATTTTTTTTAGAAATTAAAAATGATATATTTAAAAAGCAAAGTTAAATTCAAAAAGTTAAAAAGTGGTACTCATTTAGGGTTTTGATAAATTAGCTCTCGAATCTAGATCTGTGGTTTTCAAAAAGCTGTATTTATAAATAGGTCTTTTTAATTGATAGACCGGCAGTTAAGTTATAACTAATTCACCCAATTGATTATAACTTAACCCTTTTTCTCGACTCCGGTTGGATGACGACTCCAACATATTTCAAATTGAAAGAAAATAGTTTTCTTTAAACCCCAATTGAGGATCGGTATTAAATGGATAGGGTTTAGTGCTGATTAGTTTAAAGAAAACCTAATTTTATAAAAAGAACCAGGAGGGTAAAAAATCAGGCTCGACACATACAGCAGCAGTTGTCATTACCCGATCACATCACAAAGCATTTCATAACTTAGCGTTTGGACATGCTTCTTCAAGCCTCTCTATAACAACCTACATTTACTTTAGATCATTTCCATATAAGACTCCACAAGAAACAATATGTCATATGGATCATTGGGGTTACCTTTTAGGGATATGCTATTATAGGCCACGGGGATGAGCTAAACACAAGCAACAAAGAGATCTTAAGGCCAAATATACATTTAATTCATTTTAGTTTTTGCCATCCTAATACTCACATATAATAAGTACGTATCACATACTTGGATTTTTAGAATCCATTAACAATGAACTGTACCTAGCTTTAAAACCTAGAGACATTAGATACCCATTAAACTCCTTAAATCTTGAATAAGTGATTTCTCCTTAGTTAAAACTTACTTTTAGATAATTTAATTCTCCCTAAATTCACTTCACAAAACACTGAAGGGGTTTACTTTGAATGTGACAAAGAAATAAATCAAAAAGAGAAGGGAAACTTGACTTGTTAGGACATGGCCTGTGATACGGTTATGTCAGTCAAATCGTATCACTCACTGTGTTGCACTTTTAGTCATTGTAAGTCACACGACTTAGTGATACAATCGTATCAACATGGTCATGTCATTTTCTATGATAGCCACTTCTAGTCACTTAGAGTGATATGACTTAGTGATACGATTGTGTCAACTTAGTTGTGTCACTCATTGTTCCCTACTGAAAAAATGCTCCTGCTAACGACATGGTTTTATGACACTATCGTGTCAACTTGATTGTATCACTTCATATTCTTCAAAAAAAAAAAAAAAAACTCACTTTTATTCACCTAACTCTTTTCTAAACCCAATTTAACCTCCAAAAATTTCAACACATATTTCAAAATACCTTTAATTTTGTTAAGGAAAACAACTTAACTCCACATCAAAACCCCATCAACAATACCCCACAACTTCCACATCTTTAACTCTTGATTTGATTCAAAACTACCTAGCAAAATTCCATTACTACATTATTTTAACTAATAAAAAATTACCAAAACTTGTCAAAAGAAATAAGGATCATATAAAATCGATGGTATATAAGATACTCACCTTATTTTCAACGGTCATTTATGGTTTCTTGTTTTCCCTTAACCAAATTACGCACAACCCTAAAAGATTAATATAAAGTTCTTAGATCCAAATAGAAATCTTAAATTACAAAGTTGAATCTTCTCTCACCAAAGTCCCTTAAAGTTGCATAAACCTTATGTTTTCCTTTTTCACACAAACTACTCTTTTACTACCATAAGATTCTCAAATTAATCTACATTTCTCCTCTAATCATTAAGACTGAAAGGAATTCTCGCTTACCTTGAGGGTTTCCAAAGTTTGCAAGAGATGAGTCCAAACTTGTAGTATACAAGGAGTCTAATGAGTCTTTGAAAAAAAAATGGGTGATATTTTGCGCACTAGCTACATTACGATTTCCTTGAAATTCCATTATTACCCTTCATTAAACCATGATTTAAGACCTTAATACCCCCTTGGTCAAAACTTAATTATCTCTTATTTTATTATATGACTTATTATTTTATAACCTTTTTCTTTTTTTTTTCTAGGGTATTACAACTAATAATAAACTAAAGTTGATAAAGATCAAGGACGGATCACATACTCCCGAGCCCGAGGGCTTTCTTAGGTGGTTTACTGAGCTGCTTGAGTTGAGTTAAGCCTTGAGAAGTAGTGCTTACCTCGGTCTAATTTGTTGAGCTACTTCACTCTCCACACCATCTAGGATGTTGCCGAGGTGACCGGCAAACATGCCAAACTAAACCCTCCACTATACACTAGTCTAAGCGCCACATCTAAATATAACTACCCCATAGTGCCGAGGTTGATTCGACAGTGATTAGGAGCCAACCATCCGAGGCTAATCCTAAAAATGAGTTACCCTTGAACCATCCCCAATTTGGTCCCAATTGATCGAGCTACTAAATTGCCGACATCAAAATGACTTGATGGGGATCCGCTTATCTCAGATCATTGTGTTATTGGGACCATAGACAGTAAAATACACGCGCACCAGCCTTTTCCTGATATCCATACTGTCCTTTCTTACAATGAATATTCTTTTACATGATTATGTATTTTCCTTGTAAATTATTCTTCTTTTCTTAGCAGTTAGGGATCTATTTATGTAATTTTCTGTTATTTAGGACTTACCCTAACTGGGTATTATAAATACTCACATAATGTAATAGCCGTAATAATCAGATACAGAGAATACTCTGAACTTTTACTGTCTTGAGCTAAGCGTCCTTCTTATTCTTGAGCTATTCTTATTCTTGAGCTAGTCTTATCTAGCCCATTTGAGTGTGGACTGGTGGCGAGTGACCTCCAGCCATATTTATGTATCATATCAAGTGTGACTTGAGCTCATATGAGGTGTTAGTACATTATATCCCTCGTCAGTGCATAGGAACCCTTGCTCAACCTTCGACTACCATTTACTCTTTGAGCCATCTTGCGGCTCGAACCCATCCTTTTGGTTACGCATAATACTGGGTCCGTATGTTCATCTATAGAATTCGTATCATCTTAGTATTAGAGTCTGGCTACGTTCGAAGCTGGATTCTATTATTGTGTTCTTGGAGTGGTTTATTACTACTCTCGTGCGATAATGATTCTATTGTTAACTTTGGAGTTTAGTAGTTGAGAAGTGTTTTGTGTTCTGTTTTCCCTTGTTCTTGATACGTAAAAACAGTATGGTTAGTCGTTCGTTAGTTGTGTAATTGTTGTGGTGATTGAAGTATCAGTTATTGATCTTCAAGTGGTATTATTAGACATTAATTTCTATGAAGTAACCATCAATGTTAGACTCAAGTGTTCAAAGAATTTTGGGAAACTAAGAAAGTGGTACTCAACATGGCCAAGGATAGGAAGGAAGCTTTACACCTCAATCAGTGAGTGATTGCTTGGATAGGCCTACCAACTTGGTAGTTAGCTTAGTGACCATTATCCAAGGGGACAGGCAGTAAGCTAGACATAGCCCTACTAGGGAACGCGAACAGCAAGAACGAGGCAATGGTCAGTTTGGTTGAGTTAATGCCCTAGCTCGACTATCCCGAGCTGAAGGAGTTGATAGAGATGATAGACAAAGACTAACGCTTGAAGAGATTGAGGAGGAAGCGGAAGGAGATGACGAGATGGAGGAGTATTATGAGCTTAAGGAGAGAAATGTACGAGCCCCTAGAGTCAAAGGATCGAGAATATGTATTTCGAGTTTTTCTAGAAGTGGTGATGCTGAAGACTACCTAGATTAGATAGATAAGATTGAAAAGCAGTTTGAAAGCTATGAAGTGCTGAATAATGCAAAGGTTAGACTTGTTGTGTTGGAGTTCACTAGTTATGCTGCTTTGTAGTGGAAGAACTTGCAAGCCACCAGAAGAAGGGAAAGAGAACGAGAGATTAGGAGTTAGGATGAAATGAAAAGAGTTATGTAGAGAAGGTATGTGCCAAGTTATTATCTACAGGATGCCTTCAAAAGATTGTAAGAACTAAGACAAAGAAGATCAAGTGTGGATGCTTATGTTAAAGAATTCCAAATGTTAATGATTTGAACTATATCTTGATTCATTAGTGGGTTGAAGTATGAGATTGGGGATGTCCTGGAAACCCTAGATGTTAGGATGCTTGATGATGCAGTCCGAGCCGCTTAGATGATAGAAAGGTGCCGAACAGGAAAATTCTGACCACATGTTAGCTAACTAAGCAGTAGCCGAACTGTTTTAAGTAGACCGGTGTGAATAGAACCAAGTAAGACTGTTGAGACCCGACCCATTTTGACTACCCAAGTTGAAGAGAAGGAACCCCTGTGGAAGTTTGAGAAGGGACAGAGTTTCGGGAGGAAGACAAGTGGGATTAAGTGTTTCGAATGCCAAGGATTTGGACATATGGTCGCTCAGTGTCCAAACAAACGAACAATGGTGATCCGAGGCGAGGTGCCGACTGTTGAGGTCAATAGTACTGATGAAGAAGTAAAAGAGCTAAAAGAAGGTAGACAAACCGAATTATCTTAGGAGGAAGTTATCTATAGTAAGGAAGGCAACTTTATGCTGGTTACACTAGTGTTGAGGAAAGCGATGAGCGTTAGTTTCATACCTGAAGATGAACATGGGGAAAATCTCTTCCATATTAGATGCAAGGTGAATGAGTCACTGTACACACTGATCGTTGATAGTGGGAGCTTCACCAATGCAGCCTTTGCATTTATGGTCCAGCAATTGAAATTGCTAACCATGCCCCACCTAAAACCTTACAAGCTTCATTGGCTAAGTGATAAAGGAGCCTTGAAAGTGAACAAGTAAGTGTCTGTACCGGTTTGCATTAGCAAATATTGAGATGAAGTGCTCTGTAATATGCTACCCATGAGTGTGTCCCACATTCTACCTAGGCGTCCATGGATGTTTGATCAAGCTGTTATGTATAACGAAAGGAAGAATACATGTTCTATAGAGCACAAAGGCAAAAGGATTAACTTGAGTCCTATTACTGCCAAGCAGGTAAAGGTCATACAGTCTCAACTTAGTTGAGTGCTGGAGAAAGAGGCTTTGGTGATGACTTAGGCCAAGCTAAAAAGGGAGATGGAGCTTAAAGGACCAACCTGCCTGCTTATCCGAAGGATTATGGAGATGAGGCTCAAGGAGAAGTTGCCTACCGAGATAAAAACCTTACTAGAGGAATTTTCTAACTTGTTTCTAGAGGAATTGCTAAAAGGTGTGCCCCCAATTTAAGGCGTTGAGCATGCAATAAACTTGCAGCCAGGAGTCGTACTTCTGAACAAGCTTCCCTATAGGTTGAATCCTGAACAAGCTGTTGAGCTACAGAAGTAAGTAGATGAGATAATGGAAAAGGGGTATGTGTATGACTCCCTTAGCCCCTATGCCGTTCTGGCCTTATTAGTGCCAAAAAAGGATGGTTCTTGGAGGATGTGTGTAGGTAGTCGAGCAATCAATCGGATCACCATCAAGTATAGGTATCCTATACCCAGACTTGATGACATGCTAGATGAATTAAGCGGAGTAAGAGTGTTCTCCAAAATTGACCTTAAATCTGGATACCATCAAATCTGAATACGCGAGGTTGATGAGTGGAAGATCACATTCAAGATACAACATGGTTTATATAAATGGCTTATAATGCCATTTGGATTGTCTAACGCACTAAGCACATTTATGCGCTTGATGAACCATGTGCTCCCAGAATTATTAAGAAGGATTGTTGTAGTTTATTTTGATAACATTTTGATGTACAGCCTTGACTTAGAGACTTACTAGGAGCATCTTTGAAGAGTCCTTGCAAAACTCTGAGCTAAACAACTTTATGCCAATCTAAAGAAGTGTAGCTTTTTCCAATCAGAGGTGATCTTCTTGGGGTTTGTTGTAAGTGGAGGTGGCATTTGAGTCAATGATGAGAAAATAAGAGCTATTGTAGAGTAGCCTGAGCTGACCTGTTCTGTAGATGTAAGAAGTTTCTACGGCCTAATGTCGTTCTATTACCAATTCATAAAGGGTTTCAATATGATTGCAGCCCCGCTTATCGAACTGTAAAAAAAGAATATTGAATTCAGATAGGAAGAGAGAGAGGAGGAGGACTTTTGAGGAAGTGAAATAAAGGCTAACTATAGCCCCCTGTCTTAGCTCTTCCGAGCTTTGAAAAAGTGTTTAAAGTAAAGTGTGATGCATTCGAACTAGACATAGGTGTTGTGTTGATGCAAGAAGGTTGACCTATTGCCTACTTCAATGAGAAACTTCAAGGAGCTACACTCAACTATTTTGTCTATAACAAAGTGTTCTATTCCTTAATTTGAGCCCTAACAGTATGGCAACATTATTTGCTACCCAAGGTGTTTATGATCTACACCGATCATGAGTCCTTGAGTTATTTGAAGAGCCAACCTAAACTATCTCGGAGATAAGCTAAATGGATTGAGGGTGTTTCTTATGTCGTAAAGTACAGGAATGGAAGAAAGAATATAATGGTTGACACCTTATCAAGATAACATACCCTCTTGGTCGAGTTACAAACAAGGTTACTTAGTTTTTCAACCATAAAGAATCTGTATGCTAAAGATCCACATTTTAGTCCAATATATGCTCGATGTAAGGAAGGACGAACATTGGATGACTATCATAAGGAGAACGGATACTTATTTGGGAACAGGAAGCTATGTATCCTGACCTGTTCCAGTAGAGAATTGCTAGTGCACAAGGCGTATGGAGGGGATTGATAGGACACCTTAGATAACACTAAACCCATGAGGTACTATCTTCTAGATTCTTTTTGCCAAGGATGAAAAGAAATGTCTAATCTATGCTAAAAAAGTGTGCGACTTGCCGAAAGGCGAAGAGTAGAGCCAAGCAAGGACACTACTAACCCTTACTGATCCCGACTAAACCATAGTCTGAGCTAAGCATGGACTTTATGTTAGGATTGCTAAAGCTGTCCTGAGGAAAGGACTCCATCATGGTAGTTGTGAACCAATTGGGCAAGATAGCACATTTCGTACCCTGTTCCAAAACTAACGATACTTCGGCTATCTCCTTTCTTTTCTTGTAGGAAGTAATCAAACTTCACGAAATTCCCCGAACCATTGTTTTAGACTAAGATCCAAAGTTCATGAGCCACTTTTAGAGGATGTTGTAGAGGCGAATGGGAACCAAGCTATTGTACAGCATGTTTTGTCATCCACAAATCGATATACAGAGCAAAGTTATCAATAAAACTGTAGGAATTTTGCTGTGAGTTACTGTTGGACGCAATATGGCCGATTGAGATCTATGCTTACCAATCATTAAGTTTGCCTACAATAGGACTGCCCACAGTGTAACAAACATATCTTCATTCGAGGTTGCTTATGGGTTCAACCTCGAGCTCTTAATGGACCAGGTACCTCAGCCGATGCATGATGATGATTGGCCAACCATTGAAAGAGTTGAGGCCATCCGAGCCATACACCAGAAGGTTGTAGAACAATTGAGCCAAGCTAATACTAAGCTTGAGAAGCGAAGCTGAGGATGAAGGAAGAGAGAATTTCAACCAGGTGATTTGGTTTGGATATATCTCAGTAAGGAACGATTCCTAAACTTGAGGAAGAGCAAGTGGTCTTCTAAAGCTGATGAACCTTTCAAAGTGCTTGAAAAGATCAATCCTAATGCTTATAGGATTTAATTACCTGAGGGATATGGAGTCTTAAAATCCTTCAACATTGCAGATCTCTAACCTTATACTCCCGAGGACGAGTTACTTGGAGTTGAACCAAATTTGATCCCAATTCTCAAACAACCTATAGGGGATGATAGGGATCAAGGACTGATCATGCATTCCTAAGCTTGAGGGCTTTTTCAAGTGGTTTGTTGAGCTATCCGAGGTGAGTTAAGACTTAAGGAGCAATGCTTGCCTCAGTCCAATCTGTCGAGCTACTTTGCTCTCTACACCATCCAGGATGCTGCTAAGGTGACTACTCGACGTATCGAACCAAAACATCTGCTATACACCAGTCTAAGCTCTAGATTTGAATACAACCATCCCTACAATGCTGAGGCTAATTTGACAGTGATCAAGAGCCAACCATCCAAGGCTAACCCCGAAAATGAGTTGTCCCTAAACTATCCCCAGTCCAGTCCCAATTGATTGAGTTATTGAATTACCGACATCAAACTAACTTAATCGGGATCCACCCCTCTTAAATTGCTGTGTTATTAAGACTATAGATAGTAAAACATGCGTACACTAGCCTTTTCCTGACATCCGTACTGTCCTTTCTAACAGTGAATATTCTTTTGCATGATTATGTGTTTTCCATGTAAATTATTCTTCTTTTCTTAGCAGCTAGGGATCCATTTATGTAATTTTTTGTTATTTATGACTTACCCTAACTGGGTACTATATATATTCACATAATGTAATAGCTACAATAATCAAATGCAGAGAATACACTGAACTTTTACTCTCTTGAGCTAAGTGTCCTTCTTACTCTTGAGTTACTTTTATCTAGCTCATCTGAGCGTGGACTAGTAGTGAATGACCTTTGGCCATACTTATGTGTCATATTAAGTGTGACTTGAGCTCATGTGAGGCATTGGTGCATTATATCCTTTGTCGATGCATAGGAACCCTTGCTCAACCTTCGACTACCATTTACTCCTCGAACCATCCCATGGCTCGAACCCATCCTTTTGGTTACGCATGATACTAGATCCGTGTATTCATCCACGGAATCTATATCAAATGTATTATACTCTTCTTTCAGTCTATCTATAAGAGATAAAGTAATAATGGATAATCATTGAAAAGTAGCATTATCATATTATTGAGATAGTGCATTTGTAACTATATTCTCAGTTCCAGTTTTATACACAATAGTGTAATTACAACCGAGGAGCTTTGTCAAAAATCTTTGTTATTTAGGAGTTTGAATTACCTAAGTTAATATCTCCTTTATGCTTCCATTGTCAATCCTTATAATAAAGTGAGCACCCAAAAGATATTGCCTTGTAAACTGCTTCTACCACTACATGTAGTTCACATACATAAGTTTAGGCTTTACATAAATGTTAGGGTAGCTTCTCACTAAAATTCCAATAGGTGAGCCATTTTGAAGTAAGATAGCCCACATATCAGACCTTGATACATTAGTCTCTATGATAAATTCTTGGAGACATCCGACAATGATAATATAAGCATCATTACCAAAGCTTGCTTCAAATGTTCAAAAGCTTCAATTGCTTAAGTGCTCCATTGAAACTGGTCTTTCTTTAATAGATCTGTTAGTCGAGCTGCTATGGTGGCATATCCACAAATAAATTCTTGATAATGTGAGCCTTATATTTAACGAATAGGGATCCAATTATTACATTTAGGGTATCGGTGAAACTAACTCGATTGATCTAAAAACTTACTAATAGGCTCGAGACATTAGTTGAAGAGACTCTGTTGACTCGGATATTAAAAATATAATAAAATAATAATATGACTAAAATAATATAATTTAGCTATATTACGAATTCTTTATCATAATCGCGTAGAATAGGCCTTAGTAGTTCGTAAACGTTTAGAGATAAATTATATATATAATAAAATTATTATGGGACATAAAATAATATGTAGAAAATATATACATATGTGTTGTGTGTAATTTTTATGTATATATATAACCAAAACTAATTAAAATACCTGGAAAAATAGCATTTTTAAGTTGAATTAAGCTAAGTGAATTCATGAAAATTAATAAAAAAAATATTAAGAACACTTAAGCAACTGGATTACATCTTAATAGAGCGTATGCATTACATTAGACAGGTGTGATAAAATTCGAAATTAAGAAACATGCAAAAGAACTTGATATTTTAGCTTGAGAGTTTGAGGAGAGAGAAAGAAAACCCATTTTTGCACTTTACAAGCTTAAGAAAATTAGAAACACTCTTTATTGGGTGTTGCATGCAAAGTAGGGTACGGAAAAATTAAGTATGGGATTTAGAGATTAAAAAAATAAATTTAGGGAATTATACACAAATTAGGCGTAAATTGAGCATTTGAAGGTATGACAACCTAAAGAGTTGCTGGAGCTCAATTACCACCACCACTAGAAGCCACACCCAATGCCTGGTGGCATCAATAAAGAGGGAGCCGCCGTGGGTAACCAAAGCTAGATTTTTCGGTGAGATCCCATTTTAGACAAATTTTATGTAATTTTGTAAAAATATGAAATATGCCCAAAAAATTATGGAAAAATTTATTCCTACATATTTTCATATATAGAATCTAGGAAAAATATTATTTTATATAAATTTAGTAGTTACAATATACGGCCTTAAGAAATCAATGAAATCGAGCAATTTTCAATACTAAAATAAATAAAGCTAATGATGTAATTTCCACTTCAAAATTTTTCTATATACTATTCTAAACTAATATTGAATTGCTATGTAAAATTTTTTTGTGAAACTATTTTCTAAATTTTTATTTGATTTTTAAGCCTTAAACTATGTTTAAAATAGTGTTTTTAGAGAAAAGTAATTTATTTCTCCTAAGAACCTCACTTTGATTCTGAGCTTGATTAATTATTGAAGTATTTATATATTCTGGAGTGGTTGAATTGAGTAGTAAAGTAAGGAGTTATAAAAAATTGCAATTTAGTCTTTAAAGGTGAAGTTGGTAACTTGATTATTTTGTTAGATTCGGATAAATTGAAGAACTATGATGTGAAGTATAAGGAGCTGAGTATAAGGAGCTGAGAAGTAATGAAGCTAAGGAAGGTTGTTTAAAGTATTATTTAAGGTTTTAAATTGAGCCTATAATTGTAACTTAGAAGAAAAATGAGTAAATTAACTAATTATAGGATGTTAATTAAAGGTAGAGGATAACTCAGAGGTTCTGTAAATGAGTTGTGTACTAAGATAATACTCAGAAATTGAGTTAGAAGCAAAATATATGAATAAATGTAAAAATAGGGTATTTAGAAGCTTGGTCAGAAGATAATTTTCCTAAAAGTTCTAAAGATAATAAAGTTAGACAGTAGCTCGAAGGATAGCTTAATAAGGAGCTTAACCTAGAGAAACTTAAAGGTTATCTTAGAGAATAAAATTGGTATTGTAAGCCCCACAACTAGTCACTCAGGGTTCTGATTGACTGAAAGATCCGATCGAGCCTAAATTATAAATAAAGCTAAAAATATTAGTAAAAATAATCCTGTAAGTTCTAATTTAAGAAAATAAGCAATAAAATAAAAGAATATAAAATTTCCAAATTTTAAGTATATAACTTGTTATTTAATGAAAATGCATAAAATGCATAAAATACATTCCGATAATTAACGAATCGCTAGAGATAAATTATAAATATACTAAAAATTATAGAATGACGTAAATAATATTTAGGAATATTTATTTGTACTATATATGAATTTACATGTAGGTAGAAATACGCGTAATTATTTAAAATACGCTAAATGTGCTAAAATAATAATAAAAAATTAAAGAAAATTCATAATTAATTAAGAAAAAATCAAGAAAAATCAAGAAAAATGAGAAAAAATCCAGAATTGAGGCATAACAATCTGGAATTGAAGAAACAAAATCAACCACTTAAAATGCAACAAATAGAAAGTAGAAAAAAGAAGAGATAAAGCAATTGTCTTATCTCATTAATGCACAATAATTTTCCTAATGCTCTATAAATAACAAGAAAATTTTAGAAGCTCATTTGGTCAGCTTGGAGAGTGAGGAAAATAGAGAGAGGTGAAATTGAGAATAAATTAGGGATTTAGAAAAAATCACAAAAAATCTGTGCAGTTGGGGCTTCTAAGGAGAACCTAGACTCAACGAGTAGCAGCAAGTGAACAGCCACCACCACCATAAGGTGGTGATTGTGCCCAGGTGGGCCAACATACTCATGGCCACCGACGGTGGCTGGAGCCACCCAAACCGGTGAGTTTGATTTCCAGTTTGATTTTGTTTAATTTTGTAAAAATATTAAATATTCTTAGAAAATTATGAAACTTATTATTCTGGAATATTTTTGTATGTAGTTTTTAGGAAAAATATTATTTTGATGAAAACATGTCCTGTAATATATAGTCTTTAAGAAATCATGCAAAACTAAACATGTTTCGGTTTAGAAATAAATGACCTTAAAAGTGTAGTTTTGAGCCCAAAATTTTTGTGTAGACTACTTAGATGATATAGAATAGTGCTATGAAGCTCGTTTTCAAAAATTAATTTTTGAAATTTTTAGATAATTTTTAGGCTTTAAAATGAGGCATAAAATTGATAATTTAGGGTTAATTAAGTAATTAAATGGTTAATTACTTATTTAGTGAATAATTATATGTTTTAAGATGTTGAAATACGATGAAGTATGATACTTGTAGCATTTAGGGTGTTAGATGTAATTATTAGGCTAATTATGTAATAAATAAGTAATAGGGAAAAATATTACATTTTAAGTTAATTTTGTAAATTAAGGCAATTAGGTGTAAAATCTGATTTATGATGAATTTAGACATTTTGAAATGATAATTGATGTTGAGAGACGGTAATTAGAGTGATAAAAATATTAGATATGTATTATGTTCATAATAAGTAATAGTACATAATACACAATGATTAGAAATAGAATAAATAGAAGATATTAGAATAAAAATTGATATTATGATAATAATAAAAATATACAATAAATCTGATAGGAAACTTAAATTAGGGTAATTATATGAAAAATGTAAGATTTTCTCATAACGGGGGTGAATCAGTGATTAAACCAGGATCCGAGTGTACCGCACGGACTAGAGCATTAGTTAAAGACTAAAAATGATATTTAGGATATCTGAAAATAATGCGATTAATTTCACATTATGAGTCGAAATGATTTCTTACGGTGTACATATAAATCTTTAACAAAAAATTGAGTTAAAAACCTAATTTAGAAATCGATGTAAAAACTGAAACAGAACTTAACACGATTCAAAAAGAATTGTAAAAGACTTAAGACTTAGATAATTAGGTATGTTAAACCCTAAACAAAAAATAACATTAAGCATTATAAGATAAAACCAACCTATAATAGTTATATGAAAAACTAAAACCATGTTTGTGTTATAGGAATGATCAATGATGGCTTGAGCGAGTTAGACCTCGAATGAGTGAGCGATGAGTCTAGGTAAGTTGGGATTAATGCGATGTTATATTTTGGAGGCTTGAGATTATACTTGGTTGTGCTTGTTAGATAGTTGGTTGTGTGCATATGCTTGATTATGAGTGATGCTACGATTCTGTTTGTTATTCTAGCTTGCATTGTATAAAGTAATCGATCACCCTAAATTAAACTTAACAAAGATATGTCTTGGAAACATAAATCGAACCTGCATAACAACCCATTAGGGGAAACCTAGGATTCTCCAACTAAATACCGACCCCTTCGAAAGGTATAGCGCTGGATGGCATAATGGGTCCCTTCTTCATCTTTAGTTAAACTAAGTAACAGGTGAGGAGGTCGTGGCAAGAGTGAAGTCAATGGTTTGAAGGTAGTCACGAGAGGAGCGGTGTCTCCATTGCACAAGCCTGGGTTTGGTCATAAGCTGTTGCATTAACGGCAACTCCTCAACCCGGATTAAAGCGGGCGTAATTTCTTTAATCTCACGACGGGCCGGATAACGTCATGCGATGGCATTTGCTTAAACATGCATTGCACCAAATGATTTGGTTGATAACCTTGTTTATGTTTGTGGTATAGTTTTAAGTCTTCCATCCTAACTTATTGAACTGTGGTTGCTCACATCCCTATAAATGTCATGCAGGCGTTGGCTAATAAGCGGCTTACAACTACTCTGAAGTTAGCAACTGCTGGATCCTAAAAAGTGAGGAAAAACATTTGAAGAATAAACATATATTTTTAAGGTCTAAGCTTTTATTTAGAATTCTTCATTTCTGAATAATGTAATAACTAGGAAATATAATATGGTGAAACATTGTAAACGTTAATTATAATAACTGAATTATAGTGTATATATATATTTTCTCACTTTCTTAGGTAAATGATTTATTTAAATTACAAACTGCTTACTTCAAAGCGGGTTAGTTATAGACGCCTTGTGTAGATCAGGTTTAGAATAGCGGTTTGTAGGCAAATTTCTATCTTGGAATGGTTTATATGGTAGGACTGTTACGATTCTGCCGCTTCGAGGCATAACAGGTATCACAATTGACCCTTATATAGCTCAAAAGACTTTTGACTAAAGAAAACTACTATAAAACCACTCAGAACTTAACTCAGAGGATTTGGTAGTTTAGGGTCACTTATAGAATTTAGTTATTGGTCAAGAAATCATGATTTTTAAGTGAAAATAACTTACAAAATTTGTGATAAAATAACCAAAAACCTATAAAACAAACTAATGGCTAATGAATCAAGGTTTGAAAACTAATTTATTGTGTATTTTTAAGGACAATTAAAAATCAAGGAGGCAACAGTCAAGAGCAGTTTAATAGTA
The DNA here is from genome assembly GCA_024138015.1 of Lumnitzera littorea. Classification (NCBI taxonomy): domain Eukaryota; kingdom Viridiplantae; phylum Streptophyta; class Magnoliopsida; order Myrtales; family Combretaceae; genus Lumnitzera; species Lumnitzera littorea. The sequence goes on along the minus strand of JAMXBB010000005.1, from coordinate 24,806,178 downwards.
AGTTGGAATTGATACTTAATGGCATGTTAGAGTGTCATATCATGATACTTAGAGAATTAAGAGTGCTTGTCTGTGATTGTAGCTAGATTATTTGTGTATATGTTATGTGTGTACTTGTGATACTGATTGATTATTAGGAGTTGAGCTTTAAGTACTATTTTCTGCTTGAACATATCATGTTGAGCGTATTTGAACTTTGTTACTCACCTTATAATCTAGACTAATCTTAATTTGACTAAAACCTAACCTAACATTCATGATAATCCAATAAGGGTAACGATTAGGTTGTCAAATCAAATACTGATATTTTAATGAGGATAGTAGAAATGGTCATTTTCCCATCCTTAGTCGAACTAAGTGATGGGAGAAGAGGTCATGACAAGATTGAGAATTATGGTTCGAATGATGTCTAGGGAGGAGGGTGTTCTTTGTTGCATAAGCTTAGATTTGATTTGATGGTGTCATGATGAAACTCCTCAATTCGAGTTAAAGTGGATGAAATTTCTCTAACTTTACAATAAATCGGTTAAATATTGTGCAATGATCTATCATTTTCCTATTGCATTTACATTTAATTAATAATTGAATAACCATGTTTGTTAATGTATTCTTATGATTCTATCCCTTTTTATTCGGTTAGTTGAATTCACATCTCAATAGATTGTTTTGTAGATATAGAGTAGTACTTAAAATACCTTGTTACAATCATTTGCAGGTTAGTTTCGATGGGTTAGAAAGTAAGATGAATAGAATAATGCTCATGTTACTTTTGTTTTTCTTTTATGGGAAGATTTTAAGATCTTCTTAGGTGGCCTTATTATTTCATTGGTTCAATGATATATTTAGTTCATATAAGGAAGTCTTTCTGTGGAGTTGTAAAGGTCTTTTGAAAACTCTCTAACTTTTGATGTATATAAAGTTATGTAAAAGATCTAAACTATCTTTCCATATATGAAGACATATTTTGTAAAGTGTTACTCCACAAATTTTATATACTATAGGTGTTCATTTGATTGCTTCAAAGCTAGTCAAGTCGTCATTCGCCTTGTGTAGACTATACTTATGTTAGTAGCTAAAGAGGATAGCCTCTAGCCTAGGTTAGTTTACACGATAAGACTGTTACGACTTTTTGAGTTTAGAGTGTAACAGATAATATCCAAAAAGACTAAGGAATGCCCTAAGCCATTTAAGAAAAGTTGGCAATAGCTAATTACTTATAGTTTTAACTTTCAAAGGCTCTGGCTTAACTCCTTCTTGTATGGAAATATGACCCGAATATTCTATAGAATCTTTAGCAAAAGAACATTTTCTCTCTTTTGAAAAAAAAGTGTTATCCACCAAAATTCATAACACTTGAGAGAGATGTTCTACATGATTAGTCTTTTTGCTATAAATAAGAATGTCGTCAAATAAAAAAAATGACAAACTTCCTAAGAAAAAGGTTGAAAAGTATGGTTCATTATTGCTAGAAACGTAGTAAGTGCATTATGTAATCCAAATGGCATCACAAGGAATTCATAATACCTCTCATGTATATGAAACATTGTTTTTGCAACATCATCCTGATTCATGCTTATATGATGGTACTTAGCACACAAATTTAACTTTGAAAATATGCATACACCATGGAGTTTATTCAACAACTTATCAATTGTTGGTATTGCAAATCCATCCTTGATAGTCACCTAATTCAATGCTTTGTGATTAACACAAAAGTACTAACTTCCATCTTTCTTTTTAACTGATAGTACCGGTGATAAGAAAGGATTGGTACTATGTTGTAATTCCTTGTTTAAGACTTACACCTGCTTTTCAATCTTACTTTTCTAAAAGTGAGGATAGCAATATGGATGTACATTAATAGGAGTAGCACTAGGAGTTAAAGAGATGCGATGTTGGATATCCCTAAGATGTAGCAATAATGAGGTTTCTTGAAAAAATTAAGAATATCTACCTAAAACTTGAGTAATTTCAAGGCTATTGGTAGAAATTCTACTAGATGATATATCTCTAATTGCTTGAGCCACCAAGTGAAAATAAGAAGTAATAGCTTGCTTCTTGATAAGTTGCTTGAGCTGATGATAGGATATTTGATTAAGTTTTTCCTTAGATTCACTATGTAATGTGATTTCCTGTCCTACTCTCATAAAACACATGGTTAACTAGTCATAATCAATTGAAGTTGGTGCTAAATTTAGCAAGCATTGAACTCCAAATATAATATCGGTACCTTGAATGGGCAAAACATATAGTGTCTCAACAAAAGAGATTCCTTGTATGTTTGTCATCACATTATTACACTAACCTTCACACATCAATTGGTTATCATTACCAACAAAGACTTAAAATGTTGATGAAGGTACTATGGTTACCCCAAATGCTTCACTAACCTTTGTTAAACAAAATTATGAGTACTCTTAGAAAACAAGGATAGGGACATGTCTTTTATTCAAAGCTCCCTTAAACCATAATGTTTTACAAAGGGCAGCCCCTAATAAGGCATGATAACTAATAGTAGCTACATCATTCACTAAATCTTTAGGTAAAATCTCTTCCTTATCATTACATGCATATTGATCTTCAAGTTCAATTTTGTTGTTGTCTTCATTATATAGTAAGATAAAAAAAAATGGAGCCTTACACTTATGATTACAATGAAATTTCTCATCATAATTATAGCGCAAACTTTTTCTTTGTCTTGCATTTCTTGAGCTATAAGCTTATGAATGGGAATTGTTTTTGTAGCATTCACATTTGAAGAACATGCTGATGCAACAATCTATGGTTTCAAAAATTGAGGTGTAAGGGTCTTGAAAGAAGAAACAAGCACATTGTCAAGGGGTCTAAATGTAAGTTGCCTATTAATTTTTGCCCCATACATTTTCACTAACGGAATATGAAGAAAATTTGGCTAATTGAAAATCTCTTTGAATTGATTTTTTTTGGATGGAAACAAAATAACTAACCAAAAAATATTAGGATAAACCAATCACTCTATTGCACAAAGTTTTTCAAGTTATGTTTGATATTTTTGTATTGACCTCTTTTGTGTAAGGTTGGCCGGGGATTCGTAGACATCTTCATATTTTGAAGGACCAAAAAGTGACTCCAAGTCTTTCAAGAATTGGGACCGTGTTGAAATGAATTTGTTATCATGCATCCACTGGTACCATTGTAAAGCCGCATCCTCCAATACGAAATAAGCAATGGTAATGTTTTGATTTTCAGATTATTATGAAAATCAAAGAAGTGCTGGACTTTAAAGATCCAGCATAGTGTATTAGTGCCTCCAAATTTGGGTAGTTCAAGTTTAATTCATTTAAGTACATTGATTGAAATAGAAGTATCAAGATCTTGCCAAAAAAAAATTAAAAAAGAAGATGAATCCTTACTATGATCATGAATGTGATTACTTTCATCAAGATTATGATTCTTGTTACGATTAGCAATCTCCATGTTGCCTACTCTTTCCACTAAAGAATATAATTTTCATGGTGGATGACGTATTCTCAAAACTTTGTCGGCTCTGCAACATGGTCAAGAACATTGCTTTTACGGATTTCATATGAACATTGGTAGAGGATGATCAAAGCTCCAGTGCCATGGCGAGACGGGAGTGCCAAATTGTTGGGCTTGACTTAGTAATAAGGAGTTCGACCCACTCACTACTTAAGACAAGATACTTCCCTAAACTCTACTTTATTCTCAGCCAAGTCTTAGATTACTCTTTCCTTCTTTTCCTCTCCTCTGTTTACATTACGAATCTAGGTTTTCTAATGCTTCTCTGTTCTTGCGTGTTAGTATGAAGGCATGGAAGAAGGAAGACAAAGTAGGCTACTTCGAGTGAGCCTAGACCTCCTGCGGCAGAATATTCTGGGGGAAAAGTAACTAGTTATCTCCTTTCGGTTATTTTCATTTCCTTTTTATAGTTTGTTCATACGTTCTGGTATGATTTCTATTGATGTACAATACAGTCATTAACAATTTTCATACAATCTATTATTACTATTTTGCCACTGAATGTAATTGCTACTTCTTAAACTATAGAGATATAATCTCCATGCCATCTTGGTCTTTTCACCTCTCTATTGGCCCTAATCGTAACAGATTATTTAGCGTGAATATGTCCTTGATCATATATGAGTAGAAGCACACAATATCGCCCCATCGAAATTTGTCACTTCAAACCAAATAATGGAAATGCAATGGAGTGTTCCTTTAGGGATTGGTAACGATGAACTCAATAATTTATCTAGATTAGATTAAACTTTTCATGAGCAACAAGCAATCAACAATGTGAAATGTTTTTTTTCTTTCAAAAAAAAAAAAAAAAATTTCATATATGTAGATGAAGCTCCGTATCGTCTATTATAGTAATAGTGTTAAAAAGCTATTGATGGTAAACACTTCTAACAGGTAAATGGCTGTAGAAAAATAATGATAATAGAAGAGTTTCAACCAATTAATAGATTTATTCAGCAGAAGAGTTTAATATAAGCCTTCGGTCTCAAGATTTTTGCATTGCCAGTAAGCTGGTAGTGTGGTCGCAGGGAAGATTCAATAGGATGGGGCCTAAATACAGAAACGAGGCTTCAATGACAGCAAGTGCAGCCATATTGGTGCAAGGCTGGTGCGCTAGGCTTTGACAGCAGATGGCGGCTGTCACGACATGGTGAGTGTTGCTTTTAGCAATGCCAGCAGAGCAGCAGAGGTACTATTGCATACTTGATTTAAGATCCTCACTGCTGTAATGTTGGCGTTGTTATAAGTTGCATCATAAATCAGAACACTACTTCCTTGTATGGGTATACTAACAGCAGTTTTAGTTGGTAGCTTTTGAACAGGCCCAGACACCATGATCCATTGAGCAATTTTTCTTTCCCCTTTCATTTTTCATGGAAGGACTTGGACAAGAATCCAAAAACATTGATTGAATATGTGGATTCTCATCACCGGTCTGACACTAAATTTGAAATTTCCAAAAGGGTAACTTCCAATACACAACAGATTTCATTTCTTCTCTAAGTCACTCGTGCGAAGTGCTCAAAATATTAATAAAACTTCCACTAACAACTTAACCGATCAAGTTCTAGCAACTCTGCTATAAACATTACAAAAACCCAAATTTTATCTCCTATATTACAAGTAGTCAGCCAAGTTCTTCCTCTGTAACCCTGCGACCTTGGCAGAATCATGGTAAGCCCGATCATGCAATACAAGAAACTAAAAGATAATCGAAATAAACACTGCATGAATACTTGAAGTCCTTAAGAAGGTTGAGGACGCAATATCCCCCAATAATAAATTTAGCAACTTATCCCCCTATTTTTGGGACCAAAAATTACAACACATCCAGTATATCTTCAACTTGGATATAGCATCAATCTATATTATCAACTTGATGGCCAGCACTGGCAGGGGATCTCGTAAGATTAACCACCTCGTCGGGATGTGCTATAGGTATGTGATAAGCTGTACAGCGGCTGTATCTCATGCACCCATACTTCATTTCATAGTTCAACTTTCATATGACCTTGTGAGAGCGAACCTGCATCAGCAGATGGAACAACTTGGATGGGAGAAAAGAAAAAAACCGATAAAAACAGCAGATGGAACGTTATACAGGAAAAGTATGATCCCAGGATATAAACAGACAGTAATATTAAATAGATGAAACTTTATACAAGGAATCCAATAAAATTACCGTCAACATCTTGGCTGCTCGAGGTAACATTAGAAAAGCCCATCTGCACTACATTGTTAAGTTCATCCGTCCAGTGGCTTGGCAGCTGCAACAATCATACAGGGGGCACATGAACAACAGAATAAAGCAGGGGAAGAAAAAAGTTGTCTTCAAGAAAACAAATTTTGTGAAATCATTTTTTATAAAAACGAAAGAATCTTTTAGCAAAGTGTTTGATTATCAAACGTGACATGCTATCTTTGGGCCATATGTTCCCTAAAGTTACTTCCAAGCAAAAGCCTTCACAGTTCATAGTAAATCAACATGAAGAGCGGGTTTGGTGGGGATGTGGAGAGGACACGACTACCAGTTGAGACAACTGATCAGATAAAAGAAGTGCCTAGAGGCAAAGTTTGAAAGAACCTGAGTAGGTTCCTTGAGTCCTCCAGTCATGGGCGCCATTAGTGAATTACTATTATTTCTCCGAACTAAATCAGGACCTGCCATTCCAGGAATACCCGGTTGAATAAGTCCTGGTTGAGGTATATGCAAAGGAGGATAAGCCATCGGCATATCCGGTAGAAAACCCAAAGTAGATGAAGGACCAGCCCGTGACTGAAGCATCTGTGCGGCACATTTATAAATATAATAATTAGATGGAATTTCCAGAAAACTTCTCATCAAGCAGATACATAAATAGACCCTTACATCTTTGGCAAGGAGCCCTTCAAGGTTAAAATCTACTCGTGGGTTCACTGTGGCTAGTTTCATCGACAAAAACTGCAAAAATTGCAAAACCTCACGATGACAAATTGGGATGTACAAAAAATAAGATGGTAACAAAGAAATATCAGCAAAGCACTTAGCTTTCAGTGCATATTAATTGGTGTATTAAATCATATTTCCATTCATCCAATTTTGCAGACATAGCAAATGGATATCAGTAAAGAAAACTCATTTGAACATTTGATGTTAACGAGGCATTCTTGCCCCCACTCAAAATCAGTCACACAAAGAAACCAAGTTAGGAGTCACCTTAGCGGAAAATCTAACAAACAGCTATTTCAACCATACCTCGACTTGCCGCTGTAGTGATTGAACATAGTTGATGATTTCATCTAGCATAACAGCCTTTCCTGTGACCTGTAACATAAATCAATTCCTTTACAAAAAGTGACTTATAAAGCAGCTTGAATAACTACAATAGGTAACTGCATTGAGTTAACCCACCTTGCTGCAACCAGGGACTAGGTCTTGAAGAAACTTCATCCTTTCACTGATCTTTTCTCTCCGAACCTTTTTCATGAATGAAAACATGTAATTTAATTATACTTCACTAAAATATTTCTGGGGTAACAGCAAAAACTAGAGTAATTTCTCACTCTTTCAGCTAGACTATGGCTATTGGTTGCCTGTCCTCTTCGTGCTCTGACATGGATATATTCTTCTTTTGGAGGATCCGAAGCTTGGGATCCCTGCTTATTATTTTTTCCGGTACCCTTGTTTGCGAGACAATCTGGAGTTTGGTTCACTTTCTGTTGAGCGTCTTCTTCATCCTTATCATTCTCAGATGTCTGTGCAACTCCCTTTCCTTTATCTGGCTCGGCATCCTAGTAACAAAATATTTTGTAAACAACAGATGACAAGGAACGGAAGTTATTTTCAAAATTCATAATCAACACTTAGTTACCTCGTCACCCCGTCTCCTTTTTTTGGAGATAAATGTCTTAGAGGGAGCTTCTCCACCAGTAGTCTCCAACATAGATGGATCATCATGGCCACTTCCTCGAACATCGCCACTCAGTTCTGCTTCATCTGCCCAGTTGCCCAACTGATTAGTGCAATCTTTTTCTTTGTCTTGAGATATCACTAAACGTATATCTTTTCCCTCATTTTTCTGAGGGCTAACTTCTGGAGTTCCATGCTTAACAGAAGCAGGAATATCTCTAGATGCTCCACTGCCATCTAGCTCATTATTGTGCTGTTGCATATAATGCACAGGCTTTACAAAATTACCTGTAACAACCTCCCGTGGACCTGGCATCAACCCCTCAACTCGAGTATATGGTCCAATAGCATCAGTGTTACCAAAAGGGCTCAACATATCAGTAAAATTACCACTGTTAAAGCATGAGAACCGAGCAGCCCGCTCAATCAATCCAGAATCAACTGGGAACTGAGATAAGCTCTCTGGGATGGTCTCACTCAGGTTTGGTAGAAGTGTACTACCTTTCACCATTGGCATCCGTGGATTCCACCCCATATCATGTGTTCTGTCGATATCACCACTTCTCAAAGAGGCAGGATTACCTTTCAAAATTCCTAGGGTATTCAAAGTTCTTAAATTGTTCTGGACACTAATGTCAGAACATCCCACGTTTTGTAAATTGTTGGGATGTTCCCAAATTGCCTGGTTTATAGAGTCCATCATCGATACAGATGAACGCATTAGATCTTCTTTACAAAATGGAACTGGATTGCCAGAAGAAGTAACTAAATTTAAAGGTCCATTTGATAGATTCGGAGGGCAAAATTGCCATTCCGAAGACATCCTACCCGAATTATAATTCTTAGAATCCTCATTTCTTTTCTCATTCTCAAATTGATCCTTCTCACCCCCATCCATCTCCTTTTGCCAAGTACTAGCACAAACAACCACAAAACCTCTTATCTCTCACACTCAGATGTCTTTCTACTAATATGCTTCTTCTTCTTTCCCTCAATCCAAATTCCACCCTAGGCAAAAAGAACCTAAACCTAGGAGTCCTCAGGAAGTGAAATAGTGTTCCTCACCAGCACACCATAAGAAACTCAATTACAAGCAGTGTACTAAAAACCAATATAGATAAAACCCAAGTTGGAGAAAGATCAGATTAATTATGTAGCACGAAGATCAAACCAATTCCTTCTAAGACGGGCAACTAAAGTACGAAAACCCAACAAAAATCAAGGCCCCGACTTCCCATGAACTTAAATACAGAGAACAGAAGAAAAGAAAACAACAGTTGAGATGAAAAGTTCAGAGAATCAGTAGCGATCAATTAAAGAAAAGAAAAGAGGAAAAATGGGCATTGATTTCAGTACAATAAATCCTCATTCAAAACCCTAAAGTCAGAGGGAAAAAGAAAAAAAATTGAATCAGTTTCAGTACCACTCTCCGCCCTCTCTGAAACCAAACCAAAAGTAGTAAGAGAAAGATACCCAATATCAGATTCTGAAGACACCTACTTTTGGTACTACACTCTGTGTTATCTTGGTCAAGTCTTTAGCTTTTTTCTACTCCAAAACCCACAATTCCACAAAATTCAGTACATCACCCCCAAAAGCCCAAACTTTTTACCTTACAACATGCTGCAACAAAACAACAAATATATAAACAAACAAAAGCAAAACAAAGACTGCCTCGAAACCTAAGAATGCTTAACAAACACAACACTGAAACGGAGAGAGAAAGTTTGTTTTTAAAAAAAAAAAAAAAGAAAAATATCTTGGGTATCTTGAAGAAGGAGAGTAAAGGAAAAGTAAGAAGGAGAAATAGTACTAGAATTTATACCCACGCTTGCATAAAAAAGAGAGCTGTTGATGATTAACCACCGTCACTGCTACTGTAAAGTAATACTATATTAAAACACACACTTGATACTAAGCCCCAAACAATGCTTCCTTTACTCTACTTTCCTTTTATCTTTTTTTGACTAGTCGCGTTAACAGGTATTCCGACTTGTTAAGGGGCTGGAGAAATTTAAAAAATAAAAAGAGAACCTTTTACTTTTGATTGTTGACTTTAAAATAAAATTGTAATCCATCCTTTAGAGATCATAAATCATGCCACTAAATTATATAATAGTTTTGGCATAAAACTAATTAGATTAAATTGTAAAAATTGATCCCATTTTATCTTTTAATTAATATTTAAGTTATTCGTTAATATTTTCCTATATATGTTGTCTTAATTTAAAAGGTTTCTGACTAGTATTGTTTTATTATAAACTCATTGTTTTATGTCTTTTTCGTATCATTTTGTGTTCTAATCATGTCATTTTGGATCAATATAAATTTGAAAATTCCACAACTAATTGAAACAAGTCTATTAGTTTCCTTTTCAATTTGTTTAGGAATGCCCACCTACTTATAAGAATTGGTTTTAATATTATTTGTAATAAACTAACTGAATCATAGTTTATATAACTAAACTAAAAAGTGATTAAATAAAAGTTACTAATCAAGACCTGATATTTACAATCTTAATCTATAAGTCACTATTAGTCACCTTCCAAAATATAAGTGGATTTGGAACTTTTACTCTCATAAAGCATCATAACTACCATCAATTTTTTTCTTTTTTTATTTTTATGTGAAAATTTAAATCATCTTTTTAGGTGGACTTTATTAGTGAGAACTTTCATCCTTGTCAATTATACCTAGAAAGAAAATTACAATTTTGAGTTAAGTTGTTAAACTCTTATAATATAGAGTAACTATACAGAAAACAATACTTATTTTAGATATGGTTAACAACTGTATAAAATTCTTCATCAACAAAACCTTATTTTAAATTAGCTCATTATTTATCCAATATTTAAATTATCAACCCCATACTTTGTATATTAATAGAAAATGATAATAAGTATTTCGAATGCACCTATTAAAAGGTAAAAAGATAAAAAAAAAAAGATAATTATTACTTATTGATATACTTCTCATCGGTAAACTATTTTATCAATCGTATGAAAAATAAAATGTTTCTCCATACCTATAATCCAACCAATAAAATATTTGTGGTCCAATTTAAAAGCTTGCATCATAATTTTATGGGAAAAAAAAACAAAAGGTGATCTCTAAATGACTTTTTAAGGTTCTTACATATTCTTCTTAATTTTCATTAATTCTTTTTATTTTTCAAATAGTAATAAATTCATTTGGTTAACTAGGTTGCTTAAAGTAACAACATGTGCATGGCTCTCAAGTCTTTATTTTTAACTTTTGATGGGAATATCATAATTAATCTGGGTTAGTATTTTAATAAATAAAAAAAGCCCAAATTGAGCTAGCAAAGCAACTGACATTGCCAACTCTCATCAGGAGGACTGGAGGAGCTTTCTTTCTTTTATGCCATTTTTTTTTTCCCTTCTTGGGAGATGTGTTGAAGAATCTTTTAAAAATAGGGATTGTTTGGTAAAAAGGAAGAACCACCCAAAAATCTAGCTAATTTTGGTGTCCATGTCCATCATAATATTATATAAAAAATTATGGTGATATAAATGATGAAGACGAGATGCCATACGGGTCGTGCAGTCTACAAATATTATTATTTTTTTTTTTGGACCTGGGGGACTGGAAGAGGATCTATCATCTACTCTACGGTATCCAATCCTGATAACTTGACTGTCTTATCGATACAGTGCTTGCGTTGACCAATAATGGAACTGCCAAGGAAAAATGCGAAATTTTTAGAACCAGTATTTTCATTTGCAGTTGGGAACAAAAAAAAAAAGATTATTCTCTATTTTATTTTTCATCCAAAATATATCATCAATAAATAACCAATGCGTTATAAGTCTCAACACAACACTGTATTTTGCAACTTTTAAGTAAGATGAAAATCAAAAGAAATCAATTAAGGGGGTAAAAGAAAAGGAAATAAAAGGAAAACAATTAACATATTTTTATCTTTGTTGGATATGAAAATTAGAAATAGAAGGAAATGGGTGAAAAAGCCTTTTTCTTTTTCATGTTGCATTGATATTAAAGAAATGAAAAGATGAGAATTAAAACAATTAATTTCATAGTAATATCACGTTATCATAATATTACGATAAATCATTTTAGATTTTAATAAATAATATCATAAACAGTAAAATAAAAAGTATTAATAATTTTGTTCTTATTTTACCATAAATCAAGATTATCAATAAGTGTAACAAAAGATAATACAATGTTATCATATAAAAAACCCGAAAATAAAATAATAGCTAGTCTAGATTACCCTTAGAGACATATAATAAGGATTTTTTTTTCTCCTAAAGAGTATTTTTATAACTTTTTAAAATTTTCATTCATTTCTTTTCATTTTTCTTCAAATTTGGAAAAAAAGAAAACCAAAAAATGGCTTAATGTGGAAACACTTCCTCACACTTTCCATCCCCTTATTAAAATAACCAAACACATATTACATTTGGTACATGAGAGTGAGAGGAAATGAAATCCCAATTCTGGCTCTCACTCACTTTTCTTATATTTAGAGATGCATTTAAAAGGCGGAGCAGCAATTATACAAAAGTAGCAATGTTAGCTTCAAAGAGAAATTTAATTCTATCTTTTGAATCTACCTCTCATTTCCCCATTATTAATTAAAATTATTTATTTAATCTTCAAATTAATTATAAGATTCAATAATTAAGGATATTTTTTATAATTATTATTATATATGTGTTTAATTATATTTCATTGTATAGATATTTTCAAACACATGAAATGAACTATGGTTCTAATTCTCTTTCGATCCCATTTCATTCCTTTTCAATCAATTCCATCCAAATCCATTCTATCCAAATTCATTCCTACGTACTAAATATGAGATAAATTTAATTGATTTCCACCAATTACTTTAGATTATATCAAATTTTGTCCCTCTCTACCCATCCAAAAATAGTGTAAGTAGGAGGAGGGTTGCATAAACACTAGCTAAAACACTGTCAATTAGTATGAAGATCGCATTAATAAGTACTGCGAAATTACTAAGTAAAAGACAAGAAAAGAAATGAGTCACTTTTATTTGATGAAAAGATTAAAAAAATTTTCCTTTTTACCATACTAACGGATGCTCACACCTCGTTTTCCTTATATGGATATGGATGCAATGAAATGGTGGGTTGTTCTACAGAAGAGGCATGATTCATCGTCCAAGTGTATGCCTACGTTATTGAGAAAGCATATTTAGACAATAAGACCAAGAAATTAACGAACTCCATGCATCTGTAACAATAATTGATATTCTAGCAATTGGCTTAGACATGAATCACTTCCTTTGCAAATTTACGTGTATTTTTACATGAATCAATACTCGGCATTTCTACACTTATTTATATATCTATTGACTAAAAATGTGAGCGGGTTTGAAAGAATATCTTGGAATATATAGGTTTGATCATCCACAAGTGTAAACTTTATATAATTACATGAATCAATATTATTACATTCCAATTCCTTTTTTGATACCTCCAAAGGAGAATCTCGAGTCTAAGTCAAAATTAGAGTGTTCATATTATTTTATAGTATTTTTAATTATAAAAATACATATTGTGGATGAGTAAAATTAATAGAGGTATGTAAGTGAGTTTTAGCATGTGGGCCAACTTTTTTAACCCGCTTTTAAAACGGGTTTAAGCCAAGGTTTTTTAGCTCCTTTAAAAGCGAGCCAAATAAGCCCAGCCCGTTTAACCCACGAGCCAAGTGAGCCAAGTTTAGTTGAGTCAACCCATTTAATCTGTTTACACACCTCTAAAAATTAGCTTTACAAGAATCTAGGTTTAACCTAATAGTAAATTGGATGACTCCTTTAGGGATTGGTGTCCATGTCTTGGAATGACTTAAAGAGATTTTGGTATGGTAAGACTTGAAATAAAGATCATTCTATTCACACTCAACCTTTCTCAAGTAAACTCTTCTACTCAATGTAAACCCCACAACCAACCACTCAAGGTTTCGATCGGTTGAAAGATTCAATCAAGCCTAAATTATAAACTATTGAGAAAAATATTAGTAAAAATAACCCCGTAAACTTGAATTTAAGAAAATAAGTAATAAAATAGAAGACTATAAAATTTTCAAATTTTAAGCATAATAATTATTAATTACCGAAAAGACAAAAAGTGTAATCTAATAACTAATAAATCACTAGAGATAGATTATATGTATAATAAAAATTTTAGAATGACCAAAATAATAATTAGGAATGTTCACATGTACCTCACATGTATTTACATATAGATAAAAATACACGAAATTACTTAAATTGGCTAAAAACTTAGTAAATAATTAAAGAAAATTATAAATTAATTGTGGAAAAATCAGAAAAAAATCAGAAGGGTATGGAATGATGCAAACTTGGTCGTGGAAAGTCAAAATCTGAAAAAGAAAAATTAACCAATTAGAATTAGGCAACACAAAAACTAAAAATTAAGGGATAAGTCAATTGTCTTGTATAATTTAATGCACAATAATTACCAAAATCGTCTATAAATAGCAAGAAAAATCACAAAGCTCATTTGAGCAGTTTGGAAAGTGAAAAAAAATAGAGAGAGACAAAAATTGAGAGAAAAATTCGAGTTAAAAAAAAAAAAAAAAAACCGTGCAATTATGGCCTTTAAAGGGAACCCCTACCAGACGAGCAGCTGGAAGTGGACGGCCACCACCACCACATGGTGGTGGCAGTGCCTAAGCCTGCCGACAAAGCCACGGCGGCCGACGGTGGCCGAAGCCACCTAGATCGATGAGTCCAATTTCCAGCCCGATTCTTGTGTAATTTTGTAAAATTAGTAAATATTATTAGAAAATTATGAATTTTGTTATTCTAAAATATTTTTGTATTTATTTTTTAGGAAAAATATTATTTTGATGAAAATATATCTCGTGACATAGGGTCCTTAAGAAATCATGCAAAATCGAGCATGTTTCAGTTTAGAAATAAATGATCTTAGGAGTGTAGTTTCGAGCCCAAAATTTTTGTGTAGATTACTTAGATGATATAGAATAGTGCTATGAAGCCCGTTTTTAAAAATTAGTTTTTAAAATTTTTAGATAATTTTTAGGCCCTAAAATGAGGCATAAAATGGGTAATTTAGGGTTAATTAAGTAATTAAATGATTAATTATTGATTTAATGAATAATTATATGTTTTAGGATGTTGAAATCTGATGAAGTATGATACTTGTAGCATTTAAGGTGTTAGATGTAATTATTAAGTTAATTATGTAGTAAATGATTAATAGGGAAAAATAGTTAATTTAAGTTAATTTTGTAAATTAGGGAAATTAGGAGTAAAATCTGATTTAGGATGAATTTATAAATTTTGAAATGATAATTGATGTTTAGGGATAGTAATTAAAGTGATAGAAATATTAGAAGTGTATTATGTACATAATAGGCAATAATGCATAATATGTAATTTTTGAAAATATAATAAATAGAAAATATTAGGATAAAAATTGATATTATATAAATAATAGGGATATATAATAAATCTGATAAGAAACTTGAATTTATGTAATTATATGAAAAATGTAAAAATTTCTCACATCAAGAGTAAATTCGGTACACTAATAAGGATATAAGTGTACCGGGTGAAATAAAATACTGACTAGGGGTAATAATGATATTTAGGAGATCGGGAAGTAATGTGATTAATTTCACATTATAAGTTGAAACGAATTTCTAGGGTTGGAATATAAAACATTACTTATAAATCAAACTAGAATCTAATTTAGAAATTGATGTGGAAACCGAACCCGAACCCGAACCCGAACCCGAACCCGAACCCGAACCTAACCCCAAACTTAGAATAATTATAAAAGACTTAAGATCTAGATAATTAGGCATATTAAATCCTAAACAAAACCTAACAATAAGCGTTATAGGGTAAAATGAGCCTATAATAGTTATATGAAAAGCTGAAACCACGTTTGTGTTATAGGGATGACCGGCGATGGCCTGAGCAAATCAGACCTCAAGTGAGTGAACGAGAAGTCGAGGTAAGTTAGGATTAATACGATGTTGTATTTTGGAGGCTTAAGATTATGCTTGGTTATGCTTATTAGATAGTTGGATGTGTGCATGTGCTTGATTATGGGTGATACTATGATTCTGTTTATTGCTTTGGCACGTATTGTATGATTTGTATGAAATGATTTATCACCCTAAATTAAACTTAATCAAATATACGACCAGTAATTATAATTGGACATGCATGGCAACCCGTTAGGAGAACTTAGGACTCTCCGGCCAAATACCGACCCCTTCGGAAGGGATAACGCAAGATTGCAAAATGGTCCCTTCTTCATTCTTAGCTGAACTAAGTGACAAGAGAGAAGGTCGCAGCGAGGGTGAAATCAGTGGTTCGAAGGTAGTCGCGGTAAGAACGAGGTCTCCATTGCACAAGCCTAGGTTTGGTCGTGAGCTGTTGCATTAACGGCAACTCCTTAACCCGAATTAGAGCGGGTGTAATTTCTCTAATCTCACGACGGGCCAGACAACGTCGTGCGATGGCATTTGCTTGCACATGCATGACACCTAATAAGTGATTGAAGACCTTGTTGTGTGTATGGTATAGTTTTAAGTCTTCCATCCTAACTTACTAAGTTGTGGTTGCTCACATCCCTATAGACGTCGTGCAGGTGCTGGCTAAGAAGCGGCAAACAACTACTCTGAAGCTAGTAACTACTAGATCCTGGGGAGTGAGAAAAAACATTGAAGAATAAACACATATTTTTAAGGTCTAAAGTTTTTATTTTAGAATTATTTTTCATTTCAAAATAATGTAATAACTAGGAAATATATTACAGAGAAATATTGTAAACTTTAACTACATAGTGTATATACATATTTCCTCACTTTCTTAGGTAAATGATCTATTTAAATTACAAACTGTTTACTTCAAACCGGGTTAGTAGTGGACGCCTTGTGTAAATCAGGTCTAAGATAGTAGTTGTAAGGCCAACTTTTATCTTAGGATGGTTTATACAGCGGGGCTGTTACGACTCTGCCGCTTCGGGGCGTGACATTCAACAGGACTTTTTATGGACTTTGATTTAAAAGAAATTCATTCAAAAGATCGATGAAAGAAAAGAGCTCATTTCGTTCATTGACTACTAGGGTATTTAATGGATAACATCAAGCTCCAAACTTTGTAAATTCTAGGCTATTCCTCTTCATTTGACAACAAAAATTTTGTTGCCAAGTTGATCTCTATGATGATTAAAACAATAATCTAGAATATTTTCAAGCATTCTTATTGAAGAATTCCAAGGTTGGGATTCGAACTCTCTTGTTTGTCATAAGTGTGTTCAAGTCTTAAGGCTTTATTTTCTGTCTCTTTGTCACTCTCTCCATCTCATCCCCATGCAGGTTATTATTGCAAGCACTCCTCAAAGGTTATGTACAGTGCATGATCTCATACCATTTACATGATGCTTACCTTATGACCCCCCATCCTTATACATAGATATTGTTTTATGTGCCATTAATGTATGGATATAATTAAACTTGTTTTTCCTAAATGAATATCAAGTTTCATAAGCAAAGTGTTTCTTATTGTTCAATCATTTGGTATTAGAGTGATGATTTGGTAAGCAACTATTAAGTGTCAAACTCAATGGAATTTGATCTAAAGTAGACATTATAAGAGATTTTTTTTTTTTTTTTGAGTAATGAAATGGTATAAATTAGAATATAGTTGGTGGAATTATAGCCCTTAAGTTTGTTATGGGAAATAAAACTATTTACCTTTTTCATGTGCAAGTAAGATGAACCTAATCCATTAAAGTTTTGTTTAGGGAGAGGATCTCGATGAGTTGGTGTAATGAAATTCACATGAAATTCCCTAATCTAAAAAGATTTTTAATAGAAAGTGGTTTATATAATCAAATAGAGAAATGAATAAGGAAGCCAAGATGCATATAGTGGTTATAATTGTGAGAAAAATTGAATTTATTTTAGAATTTGCGATAGCATATAAACTCATTGTTGGTTTTTCTATAATATAATGGAAGAGTTTTTATTTTTTAATTTTTTTCCTGATTTTATATTATTAAGTTGGCAAAAAAAATTATATAACTACAAAATTCTTAACAAATAATCCATATAATAGTATGATCAAGTCATACAATCATATTATATATAATATGTTATTAAGATTTAAGAACTCATTAACTGCATGATTTTTTTTAGGAAACAAACCAATCATTAGAATGTGAATAGTAGATGAGCTAAACTAGTAAAATTTACTATTGTTGAACTTGTAAACACCTAAGTTAAATTAAACTTCTATAAAGTCAAGACCAAATTCATCAAAATAGTTATGGATATTTTAATGATTGTATGTTTGATGAGGCACTAGAAGACATAGGTTTAGAAATTCAATCAGCTTATACAAATGCTATAATGGTCATCGACATTCAATTAGGTTGGCTATCCAAGAGGCAAAAGAATAAAGAAGGTTGATCCAATCCAAAATAAGTTGGTCAATTTTCTCCAAAAAGAGTTCTTGTTGACCAAAAGTTAAAAATGGTTAACCAATTTGTGTTGATATAGGGTTTTAGAGTTAATAACATGATCTTTTAAGTATAATTAGATATTAATTAATTATTTTCATCCATAATTATAGGATTGTTATTGAAGTTGGATAACTTGCAAGATGGTAGATCAATATTGAGTACATAGGTTATGTATGCAAGTTTAGATAAACGACCTAATATCTTTTCAACTATTAATTGGTATTTCTTATTTGTACATGTGATAATTATAACCTCCAAATAGGTTGGCTATAAGTCAGAGTCATTAATTTATTGAGAAGTGGGTATATGAAATGAATTGGTTAGTAAATTAGGTGTTGACTCACTAAAAGCGAGCAAGGGGTTGTCAATATAGTTAATTTCTCTAATTTGTACTTAACCTTCCAAGGAGCTATAGCTGTGGAAATTTATATACATAATTTTGTATTCTTTTGTATTAATAGTGTATAGTTTGTTTCTATTTCCATACAGTTAGTTAGTTTGATGGTTTACACGTATACATGTACAATTATAAATAGTAGGCCTATACCATACTTAATTAATTAATTAGATTTTACAAATATTACATTTTCTTTCTTATTCGACTGGTTTACTCTTTTCTTTAGTAGTTTTGAAACCCTTTGTTCTATCATTGCATATTAGATTAGATCTACAGGAGATCAAGCAATCATTTACAGTTAGAGTTGGATATTCACTCTTCACATGGTATCAAAGCTTGGTTCAGGTAATATCTTTGCCTGATTAAGTACAAAAGCATGAGTACTTTGGAAGATTCCGTAAAAAATACTGTGGTAGGAATTGTGATAGGAAGTTATGTGATAGATCCTTCAATTTTTTATCCACTCTTCTTAAAGAATTTGGATGATCTTAACATGGCGATTGGAACCTTAATTTTCAATTGGAAATAATTTTCTTAGCTAAAGTTGGTCGATTAAGCTAGGGTTTGGAGCGAAATTAAAGTTAGGCTTTATGGATGGTTCTGTAACGAAGCCTAGTGATGATTCTCCTAGTCTTGTGTGATGGCTACGTTGTGACTATATAGTGTGATGCTGCATATTAAATTTAATTAATTCTAAAATTGCTCAAAGTTTTATATATGCTTAATCGGTTAAATAGTTGTAGAAAGAAGTAGTTGACCAGTTTGGTATTTTTAATGGCCTTCTAATATTTCAACTGTAGTATGATATTTGTAATCTCAAGCAAAACAACCAAAGTGTTAATGCTTATTATAGCAAGCTTAAGAAATGCTGGGATTTACATTGTGTTTGTGGTTCTATGGATGCATATGCTTGTAATTTGCAAGAAAAATTACATGAGTTGGAATCATAAACATGTTTAATATAGTTTCTTATGGGGCTCAATGAGGTGTATGATAATGTTTGTAATCAAATTTTATTAATGGATCCCATGCCTTCAGTTAGTAAGGTGTTCTATTTTGTACAACAAATTGAGAAACACAGACAAGTGTTTTCTATTATGTTTAATGAAGCAAATGCATTTGCGTTTGTCACTAGAGGTAAGACATTTATGAGTAGTAATTGAAGAGTAAGTTGACTTGTAAATATTGCAAAGTTGATGGGTATTCAATAGAGAATTGTTTCCAGTTAATAGGGTATCCAAATTGGTTTAAAGGTAAAAACGTCACTAGAGGGAAAATTACTAGTGCTAATGTTATGCTTTCTAAAATAAATGTTAACACTAAAGGTGTTAATGCTATAAGGGTCTACAATTCTCCACTTGATTATTCGATTGTAGATTGTTTTGATGTGGAATCATCTCAACGTCCTATTAGTGTTGTAGATTTATAGGTAATGTAGAGTTTTTGCCAAGAATTCATGAAATTTATGTAGGAGAAGAGTATTCAGACTTGTACCCCAGCTATGGCAAATAATGTAGCTTATGCGAGTACATTACAATCTAGTCTCTTTTGCTTTAATGGTCTTAGATAGTAGATACTGGTCTACAAATCACATGACCCTTCACCACACACTTTTACACAATATCATTGACATCTTACACCCTATACAAGTTAAACTACTTGATGGAAAAGAGCTTATAGTTAATTAAGTAGGCTCGATTTCTTTGAACCCCATACTTGTTATACACAATGTATACTTGGTACCAAGTTTTACATACAACTTGCTATATGTATACAGTCTTGTTAGAGATCATCATTTGACTGCTCATTTTGATTCTACTACATATACTATACAAGACTAGAGAACTAATAACATTGTGGCTAGTGCTAGAGCCATATGTAAACTATATGTTCTTTAAGTGGATAGGAATCATGAATTTG
Organism: Lumnitzera littorea; assembly: GCA_024138015.1. Classification (NCBI taxonomy): domain Eukaryota; kingdom Viridiplantae; phylum Streptophyta; class Magnoliopsida; order Myrtales; family Combretaceae; genus Lumnitzera; species Lumnitzera littorea. Next base: position 24,785,909 of record JAMXBB010000005.1, on the reverse strand, counting down.
GTGCTGTGACTAATACTTCTTCATGTTTTATTTCTATTCCCTTATCAAACATGTCTTATAATTCTTCTACAATTTCTCTTGAGTTGTTTCATTCTAGATTGGGTCATAGTTCACTATCTAAGCTTAAACATTTAGCAGCTTATAAGCATTTTCAGTTTTATGATTTCTCATGTAATGCTTGTCATGAGGGAAAATTTCATAGATTGTGATATCGTATTTTATGAGACTAAGTTTCCTTTTAAGGATAAGCAACTTCTATCTATAAACATACACTTTGATAATTCAATCATTCATCTACCTTTAAGCTTTGAATATGATGTTCTTTTATCAAAACCTTATGAATATAATACATTGATTTTTTATTGGTCTTTAATGGATCAGAATTCTTTGTCATTTCCTTTTAAAAATTAAGCTTCTTCTTTCGATCTAGTTAATTCTTCTATTGATCAGTCATCAATTAATCAAGTTCCAATCGATCCTCCTGAAGCTTAGTCACAAGCATAATTAAGATGCTTGGATAAAGTCAGACATAGTCCACAATGGTTACACGATTTTGTTCATGTTGTACAATCTTCTGTTGTTGCTTCTAATAGCTCTTCTAATTAGCATGTTCAAATCAAACCTTTATCCTTTTATCCTTTGTTTACCTCATCACTTTTTCTCGCTTACCTTTCTGATTTTGTGGCATCACTCATCTAAGTGTTTAATATACAAGAACCTAGTAATTACTTGAAGTATCTAGGTCTAAAGAGTGGCAATTAGCAATGCAAAATGAGTTTGCTGCATTAGAAAGTAATGACACATGGGATTTAACTACGTTGCATAAAGGGAAAAATTTAATTAGTCAAAATGGGTCTACAAAATTAAGAATAGACCAGATGACACAATTGAAAGGTATAAGGCATGTTTAGTTGCAAAGGGGTTTACCTAGGCTAAAGGAGAGGACTTTCATGATACTTTCTCACTCGTCGCTAGGACGGGCATAATTAGGATATTATTAATGTTGGCTACTACTTCTTCTTGGCTTATTTTCCAAATCAATGTTAATAATGCCTTTTTACATTGGTACTTAGATGAGGAAATTTACATAGTTCCACCTTAAAGATGTGATAAAGCCTCTCCTCATCAAGTGTATAAGTTGAAACACTTTATATATGGCTTAAAGTAAGCCTCACGCTAGTAGAATTTGGAAATCTAAAAAATTCCTTGTTTCCTTGAGATTTTCACAATCTACATGTGATGTTTCTTTGTTCACACATCGGCTGATAGTAGGTATGCTTTTATACTTCTTTACGTTGATGATATGCTTATCACAGGGTCTGATACTAATTTTATTGCTCATGTTAAGCGTTGTCTTGATGAGAAGTTCACAATAAAAGACCTAGGTTCAACTTGGTTTTTCCTTGGTCTTGAGTTGTGCAAAACAGATTGTGGTCTTTTTGTTCATTAGAGAAAGTTCATTATGGATATTTTACAAGGAGCTGGTCTTACTGGAGTAAAGCCCACTGCCTTTCTTATGCAACCTCCTTTAGTACTTAATTCACATTCTAATGACCTTCTCTCAGATCTTACATTTTATCGTAAGATTGTTGGCAAGTTACTTTATGTTTCTTTGACTCGTCTTGATGTTTCTTATGCTGTATATTGGCTTAGTCAATTTTTGGCTCATCCTTGTAAGCCTCATCTGGATGTACTCTTTTATTTGTTGTGCTATCCAAAAGGTTCCATTGATTTTGGTTTGTTTTACCTTATCACCAATTCTTTTGTACTAAAGGCATATTTTGATTCTAATTGGGTTTCTCGTGCTATTGATAGACATTCACTGTTTGGTTATTGTGTCATAATTGGTGATGCTTTAATTGCTTGGAAGATTAAAAAGCAACCTATTGTTGCTACTTCTACTACTGAGGTGGAATATTGAAGCTTAGGGGTTTCCGTAAAGGAGTTATTGTGAGTCTCGTATATCTTGAGAGATCTACGTTTTTTTGTTGATTTCCTTATTCAATTGGCTTGTGATAACAAATCTACATTAGTTATAGCACGTAATCCTTATTTTCACCCTCGAACGAAACACATTGATATTGAAATACATTTTATTAGAGATCATGTTTCATCTAGATTTTTACAACCTGTTTATGTTCCTTCCTCTCTTCAAGTTGCAGATGTATTCACCAAGGTTTTGAGTTCTTCACAATTATAGAAGTTAGGCTTTAAGTTGGGCTTGAGAAAAGCTCCAACTTAAGGGGGGTGTGGGGGTGGTGGGAAGCTGTGGAAATGTATATGTACAATTTTATATTCTTTTGTATTTGTAATGTATAGTTTGTTTTTGTTTTTATACAGTTAGTAGAGTTTGTTTAAATACAATTGTTAGTTTGATGGTTCACATGTATACATGTACAAGTATAAATAGTAGGCCTGTACCATACTTAATTAATTAATTATATTTTACACATCTTACATTTCCCTTTTTATTTGTTTGGTTTACTCTTTTCTCTAGTAGCTTCAAAACCTTTTGTTCTTTCATTGCATATCAAATCAAATTTATAGGAGATCAAGCAATCATCTACAATCGAAGTTGGACATTTACTCTTCACAAATAGCTAAGTCACAGTAGTGGTATAGAATGCTACTATGGACTATTATCTTAGATTAGGTTATTGGTAGATGAGAGGAGTAGTGGAATCAGTATGAGATTGTTTGGTCTTAGATCTCGGATCTTAGGATTTGCAAATCCATATTGGTCTTGGTTCTTAGGATCTTTAGATTTGTCTTTGGAACTCTAAGGTTCTTTGTGCTTCTTATCTACACCTATTAAAATAACAATTTGGGCTAGTATGCATTGTTTGTTATTGCTTGTACATCGGTATGTTGGTTTAAGCATGTGCATGGCATGTCACATGAATTTCTTTTGCACACAGCATCTCTATGGATTTACAACTTACCCCTATTTGAATTGTGTACATCAAGTGCATTAGATATGATAAGTGGTGTGAGAATAGGAATGATGTTGCGTCATCTATAAACCAACTATAAACATATGGAGTAATGGGAATTATGGACTTCTAGTTTATGATACATGGAGACTTATTGAATGACTTCTATATTAGGGATTCCCCTATGAAACACAATTTGCTATAAATTATCAATATGTGATGAATTAACTATTTGACAATTTTGAAAACGGATTCTCCTATGAAATACAATTTGTTATAAATTATGAATATGTGGAGAATTAGCTAATTGAGAGTTTTGAAAATAATCATATGATGCTATACTATGGATTATAGTCATAGGTCCTTGAGCCTTATATGTCCCTATTAGATATCGGAATATGCGGTAGGTTGATTATATCCTTCAGCTTTAGATGTGATAATAACTCAATACCATTCTTGACAAATAGTAAATCTATTATAGTCCTGTTTCATTCAACCAAAATAAATACGAAATATTAGAGTAAAATCTTTGGAAACTAAAATTAGCTATGATTCCTAAATGTTTTTAAAAAATGTGCAAATCAATGTGGAGGGATGTAAAATAGCAGTTCATACCCTATCCATTATCAAGGATAGGACATTCAAAATGTCAACTAAATAAAAGAAGAAAAAAAAAAAAAACCTGTAATGGAAATTAAAACTCAAACCTAAATGGCACTCAGCACTCAGCTTTGATAGCCCACTGTATTTCTTATACTAATTAGTTCTACTACGTTGGAACACATTGAACGGATAATACATAAACACCTAAGTACCACCTAAATATTGCACTGTCAATTGTTTTGGTCATATTCACTCTGTACAACCTGAATATTTAATGAGACACAATTAATAGTACCAATAAGATTAGAACGTGGCCAACTCTTCTCATCAATATAATTGTCAAATATTCTCCTTCTCAGGCATTATCAACGCTGATATGTTTTCTGACTTACCTGAGTTGTTGGGTCTGGAATTCTCCCAGGAACATTTATTGTATATATCTGTTGGCTGGAAAATCGATTTTCTATCATATTTATTTTCATGGTTGACCATTCAATACCTTATTCGAAAAGGCAACTCCTTTTGTATCTAATCTAGTATACTATATAAAATAAATTGGCCATCAAATTTTTTCTTAGTTGGTCATGACAAGATTTGTAATACCGTTAATTTTATCTAAATGATTAAAATTGTAGATACAGATTGGACTTTCAAATTTTTTTTCATTTAATAATATGTTTTCCCCTATGAATCATTAATTCAAGGATATTCTTATAGTTTGGCATGTTTCTTTCTTTCTTTTTTCTTTTTTTTTTTTTAATTTTTGCCAACTGCATTACATATTATAATATAGAGAGCAAAATCCAAATTTGGTTTATTCCATTGAAGACTAATGTTACAATAGCTTTAGTAGTTTGAGGTATTTTATTGGTTCAAGCATTTTGAATTTTTAGTATCAAAAACTTGAAAATTTTAATTGCCGCTGTGACATATAGAATGAAGTGACCATTATATACCAATGGGTACAAAACTTCATATAATGTTCGATATAAATTTGAAAGAAAAACAATTAGAATCATAAGGGCATAATGGTTTAGATGCAAGCACAAACAATTAAGTAGTTTTTGCATATCCAATAGGTTCTGCGAGATCTGTTTTCACCAATGAATTTTGCTCTTTATATGACAGAAAGTGAAGAAGTTGAAAATTTACTACTCATATTTGAAAACAAAGGGATGGAAAAAGAACATAAATTTTTTTTTTAGAAAATGCTAATTATCCCATTAAATTTTAACCTAATAATAGATTTACTCTCTAAATTTTTAAATATTGTAAATATCTAAATTTTGATAAATTGATAAATAACCTTCAATAGTTATAAAGAACCTTTCTAAATTTTGATTTTAATACGAAAATACCACTTTAATCTTATCAAAGTATACCTAAAGACCCTCTAACTTTGATTTTAGTGTTTTTTTAGGCTTAAAAAAGTATCTTTATGCTATTAATTTATTAAAGTTTAGAGGAAGATTTGCAATATTTTAAAATTCATAGGTAAATCTATATCTAGGACAAAGTTTAAGAGTTATTTACAATTTCAATAAAATTTTTATTATGATATAATAGTGTGACATTTTTAGAATCTCTAAAAAGAATCATTCACAAGTCAAATTTAGAAGACTAGGATAGCAATTGAAAAGTAGCTACCATATGTGAGCAAATGAAAAAAAGTAACCCTAATTTGCAGTCATCAAGATCTCTGGGGCTAGCCGCTAGAGAGAAAATGATTCTCTCCAGGTCCCCTTCCTTTGTAACATAGTTGCTTCCCAAATATTGGAGAATTTTTGGGGAATCCGACTTTGATTCGTACGACTATCTATTCCTCTAAATTAATCTTTTCCATAGGTGTTGAACAAATTGTGATTTAGACAGTGCAAACAATTCAGTATAGTAAATCAATTTCAATCCTACTACGACTGACTACAGCTGAATAAAAATAGAGAGGGAGATATATTGACTCCACGAGATAAATGTTATGATGGTTTTTTCAAAGAATTGTAAAATTATTGAGGATCAAATCTCAAGTTGTAATATTACAGTAACTGGATGTACCAGAAACACCACTGCATATTCTTTTATTGTGTTATAAGAGATGATGACTTAAGGTTTGGGGAATGTAGAATATGATCCGTGCAAAGTTTGGAATTCATGTGATTGAGTCAGCCATGTTTGAGGATGATGTGTTCAATTAGGGTTAGGGTTATTACTAGATGGTTTTGAGCATATTTACAAATTTAAGCGGATTTGATTTATTTTTGGTGAGTGTCAAGTATAGATATTTGTTAAGGTATGTTCAAGAACCGAGTCAAACTACCTGGCAGCTATTTGAATTTATCTTGATATTTACTCAAATTTGAATAAAGAATAATCGAATCAAGCTTGAGCTTAAATAGTTAATTGAGTCGAGTCTGTACTTTTTAATATTTAACTCGACTGGTTTACAAGCTTAATTATGTTTGAGTAGGGGATAAATATTAGTTAAATTCGAGTCAAGTTTTAATATTAATACTATCATAATTACAACAAAAAAATATATTTAAAATAAATCATATTTAAACAAGTTTAATCAAGTTGGATTTAAGTTTGTTGATTACCATTTTGAACAGTAATTGTGCTTAAAATTCTAAAACCGATCCAACTTGAATTAAGTTCGAGCATCAAACTTTTTAATTCAGCTATAGCTTGATTCAACTCAGCTGTATTATTTGAGCTGAACTCACGTTACAGCTTTACTCCCGAGTTTAATTGCTAGTGTTGCAATGGAGAAATGACCCAATTAAATCGAGGTAATGCGTGATCGACTGGTGGTCGATTAGGGCTGACGGTGGACCAGGGTCGTTGTGCTCAAGTGTCTAGTTTTATTTCCTATTTTATCTATTCATATGTGTATTCACTCTGGGCATTTGAGGCATTTATGTAGATTTTGTAGTATATTTACCTCAACAACATTTACGATAAAGTGAATAACTGCACTTGTGTTGAGCTAACTATAAAATCATTGTTGTTCTCAATTCGTAAAAATTTAGTCTTCAAAACAGTCGGCAATGATGTTTGAGAAGACATAATCTTTCTATTGGACATGAACTCGTCGCATGTTTTTATATTGCTATCAAATAATTCTTTTCAAACTTAATCTACGAATTTTCTCTCTCTTTATCTGTTGCCATTATTATTTGGCATGGGGACTTGCAAGCACAAAGACCTAGACTTTATTTTAATACCGGAATGAATGGAATCACTTGCACTTTTAACTTGATAAACCACCCTTATTATTCAACCCCTGAGGCTTGGAAAACCGACCATGCAAATCCTCAAAATCATTTGTATTGATTAGGTTAGTTCTACTAGGCACATCGGAGAAAGAAAAACATATAAAATAGGAAAAATATTAATAGCTATCTTAAAAACTCTTATCAATTGATTGTATAAGATAATTCATCATATTTTCACATCCTTATATTTTTATATTGTGTAATTATTATGAAAATCATTTAATTTTAGCTATTAACAAGTGTTCTAAAAGTACTAGTAAGTGGATCGATAAAAGATATACATGCATGAATAAATATATGCTTAGCAGTTTTCTTTGGTTTTGGCTTAGTAGTTAATTAAGAATTAATATGTTGTTTTATATCATTGCAACTGTGCACACTTGTGCAAGAGGCCATGAGTAAAAATCTACCAAATAATAGTACAAAGAAAAAGACAATGAAGTTAATAACAACATTAGCCCTATTAAGAAAAGGGGTATAAGATTCCCTAGTACTACTTTTCACCAATAAGCTTACGACGAAGCCAAGAGTTAGACTAATAGTATACCCTTAAATAAGATGCATATTGTGTCGCCTATGTAATAGTGTAGCCTTAAACAAGATGCATATCGTGTCACTTATGTAAACGATAAAAAAAGGTTACAGAAGAGGCACACATATTTTAATGAATAGTGAGAGTTGGTTCATGGTTGGCATGGCACTGCTTTCGGGAAAGCTGAAATAAAGCATATGGAAACCAAATCCCATCCAAAGCAAACAAAGGTATGGAGTTGGGGATTTGAGATATCTTAGGAAGGGTACTCATTGGAATCGTTTAAATCATATACCAAAAGTTCACGAAGTATTTATGAAGATTTCCCTTTCCCTTCTGTGTCTTCTCATGCTAGCAAAATAAATTTAATTGTGAACTTTACATCTTTAATTAAATGATAGCAACTACGGCTATTATAATTTAATAATACAAGTACCAGTTCTTTAATAAGAAGGATTGAATTTAATATTTCATCAGTATTTACTAATATGTTTAACCAAATGATAACCGAAGTGAGGGGGAAAAAATAAAAATGAAAATTTATTTAACATGTATATTTTTAGCAGATAATAATTTAAAATGCGTCTACAATCTGCTTCTTTTTCCCTCTTTTTTCCACACCAGGAGGTTAAGAATCATTAGTGTCGGACTAATAAGTGTATTAACCGACAAATATAGGATTATCAAGCTACTTAAGGAAGAAATACTAATGATGGTGTTTGTATATCACCAATTATTAACACAAACCCTAGATATATCTGCGTACGATAATTTAGACCAAATAATTACAACTACACTACACTACGTGGTAGTTGGAGCTTCACAAAGTCACGTGTGTAAAGATATAAAACCCAGTCGGTCGATGATTTGATTTTTACGCGTTATATGTTGCTTCTGGCGAGGTGTTCTCTCTTCAAGCAACAAAGTCTTTTTTTTTTTTATAGATTTGAAATGGTTATCCGTTGTGTTGGATAGCATGCGGTCTTCATACTTAACTCACCATGGCAAAAGGATCAGTATAAACAGAAACATTTTTAGGATACATCATCATAAATATATTTTCTTGTATTTGCTTTAGGTATATTAATTCTTGTGTTTAAAAATAACTATTTATTAAGAACATTGTAATCTAATAATAATAACAATAGTATTTTAATGAAATAGATTAAGTTCGATTTCAAATAGCCCCTCCTCTAGTTGTAATATTTAATATCGAAAAAAAAAGAGAATTTAGACATTATTAGAATGTTAAAAATTGTGCTTTAAAATTGTATAATCATTTCAATGTTGATAAATGTTACAATAAAAAAATACAAATGTCACACCTAGATTCAAAGTTCAATGTTCCTATAAAAGTTGCCTAATTTAAGACGCTACAAGAATAAAACAAATATACATATATTTATATAAATAATACAGGGCATCCTTATTCTCATGCAAATCATTAGGACCCCAAAAAATTAGAATCCCTTGCCAAATAGTAAAATGGATAGTAAAAGCAATTCTAAAGCTTAGCTCATTCTATAATGACCCATATCACATCCTGGCATAAGTCCTCTTGTTGGAATTATAGGAACTCTCGTGCACTTAGGATCTTAGCCTATCCAATACTTTAGCTTTAGTAACCTATGTAAAACTATAAGGGAATGAGCCAAATAACCATGGGCATAGTAAAAGGTATGAGACAAAAAGCATATTCAAGTTGAGTAGAACAACCAAGTTATTAATTAATTATTATGTACAATGCATGAACTAGTAATGTACCATTTATACGACGTTATCTGATCCATTATGAGGTTAAAGAAATTATATTTGCTCTAGCCCGAATTGAGTAGTTGCGATATAATAGCCATAATGCTAATCACAAAGGCCACGATGCTTTCTCATAACCAATTCTGGGCTTGTGCAATAAAAACTCTTATTCCTTTTAGAACTACCTTCGAACTAACGTCCTCAACCTCGTCACAATTTTCTTTTCTATCACTTAGTTCGACCAAGGTAAGGAAAGGCCAGCCCACTACATCCCATTGAAGGCGTCAAAATTTGGCCAGAGAAAACTTAACCTTCCCTTAGTGGAATGTAATGCATGTTCGTTTATAATTTTAGTTCGTATTTTAATTAGATCGACTAAAGGTGATCAATCAATTCGGAACATACCAAATAAGGTCAAACAATATAGCAAAACATGTAAATCAGCTACCAATTAGCACTTTAGTAACCAAGCATAGACATAGTATACGTATAAACAATTACTTACAACTACAAGTGAGCATATACTCCAATCTCCACAATCCCATTTACCTGACATTGATTTTAGTCTCATTGCTAGAGGTATGTAAGTGGATTTTGGCTTATGAGCCAGCCCGTTTAACTCGTTTTTTAAATGGGTTTGAGTTAAGGTTTTTTTACTTGTTTAAAAAGTGAATCAAATAAGTTTAGCCTGTTTGACTCGTGGGCTAAAGTGAGCCAGTTTGGGTCAGCCTGTTTAACTCTCTTTTTAAACTGATTAGGGTTAAGGCTTTTTTGCTAGTTAAAAAAGCGAGCCAAATGAGCTTGACTCATTTAGCCCCTCAGGCCAAAGTAGGTCGGGCTGAGTTAGCTCATTTAACTCATTTACACACATTTACTCACCACTCCTAAGCAATATTGTTTTCGAAGCTTGATTTTCCTTATATAACATAGCAAAACCTTAGGATTTATGAAACTTACTGAAATATCATTTAATATGATTCATTTTAACTTATGATTACATTATCGATCGCTAAATTTATTAAGTATTAATAAATCTTACATATAATAGTCTATTGAATCCCATTATCATTGATCGTTCAGGTAATGTACTATATATATACTTATGTTAGAATATGTATGTATACATATATATTGTGTATATTGTTTGCTTATATCTATGATAGGCATACTTTACTTATATAGACAGTCAAATAAATTAGTTAAATAAATACATATGAATATATTCATGAGGTTAGTTTATGTCTTCGTCACATATATTATTAACACATAGTAGATAGACATAGATAAAGAGTGTAGAAGAGAGTTAGTGGCATGTACATGTTCATGGATAATATATATATATATATATATATATATATTGTTGTTGGTCAAGTATTACATAAAATATACAATATGTTTGTAACAAATTATAGATTATATTCATGAAGTAGTAGTTAGATTCAGAAGAAAATGTCATGAAACAATGTTGCTATAACGTTATAGATATAGATTAGCAAATCTCTTCTTTTTTTTATTGTTTTTATCACATGGTAATAAAAATTAGTCATGCCAACATATTTAGGTTCACAAAATAACATAGTACAAGTTATAAATTCATTCTTCTTTACTATATAGAATAAACCCTCATACATCATAAGGTTCAATTCAATAGTACTATAAATCTTTCTAAGAGACATATACTATATATAATTGTTATTAAAGTCTTTTATACACTTAGAGTTGACAATTAAAGTAACATACATTCACCCAACAAAGCATTTACCTACAACAATTTAATCACAAACTTGCTATGTTTAGATATTAACTCCTACAAGTAGCAAAACACTACGATGGAAATTTTTATTGTTAACATTTCATGTCATTATTATGCTTTTATTATTATTATTTGTTCATAAAAATAAGTAATATACTACAATAATAAATTTTACAAAATAACTTCATATAAATTGACTCTTAAATACATTGTTTGTAACCAAATATCTTGACTACAAAAGTTTATATTTATACTCTTAAGATACGATGAATTACCTAAATAATCCATTTTACACACATAGTTATTATTAAACTATATACATATCCAGAATAGATATTAAAACCACATTAAATTCTATACACTTACCTTTCAATGTTTGATGAAATATCCTTAGTGTTTTATATATATCCTACTGTTAACAAATAAAAATTATGTACAAATATATGTAATGTTTATTGTAAAATGTACACATAGATATACATATTGATACATATAATATGCATATATATGTGTGTGTGTGTGTGTTATATATATATATTTTTAATTATATAGGTAAGAGACATAGAACATGATAGTAAATTAAGAATTATTAAAATGAAAAAGATAATGAAAATTAAAACTTATGCTTCTTTCTCTTTTCTTTTACCCTCCATCTCTTTTACCTTCTCGCTCTCTCTCTTTCTCTCTCTCTTATGTGTGATGTACAATGTTTCCCACAAATGGCTACTAAGAGTCTTATTCATAGGCTCACCTTTCATTGCCTCAATTGAGGTGTTTAGTTCATTTATATATATATATTTATATACATATTATAGAACTATGTATATATAAATATATATAACAACATATATATTTATATATATTAATAGACATCTTTACACAGTACCTTAAATATATATATATATATATATAGGTAGCTATATGTAATAAAGGGTGTATATATATAGACATAAATAAATATGTATATCGATAAAATATTATATAATTATCTTATATATATGTATATATATTTTTGTTCTTAGTACAATCATTAGAGTAGTTAGAATATGCAGTTGAATAGAATATATCTATTTTGTGATTCCATAAGATAACAAACAATATATATATATATATATATATAACCATTGAATTACATTGTATTTAATCAATTCATTTCCGAAATCTAATTTATGAAATCACTTTGATTAATTTTTTCATGAATTATCATCAACTTTGAGTTACAACATGAACTTTTGCAATTTAAGTACTACTATACTAGTGCTCTAAATACTAATTTGCAAGGATTGCTTTCTTCTTCTTCTTTTTTTTTTTTTACCTTTTATTTATTTGTTATTAATGCTAGTCTTTGATCTCTACAGCAAAGGAGTAAGGAAGATACTACTATCAATTTAGAATAGTTATATTTTGTTGATTTAATCTAGCTTTCACAAGCTTTCTTGCTAACGATCCCATAGAATTAAGGCAAGTATCTATTAAGGGTCATTTTGATTTCCACTAATGATTATGTCCTTATTTTATCAAATGATTTAGTTTTTGGGTAATTCAATTGTTGCTACCTCTTGATCCAATGTCTTTTAACTGACTTCTTTACTTAATTTTATAATTGCAGTAATTTAAGATATCTTTGCTACCTTTTTTTTTTTTATTAACTACATGGATGTACATACATACATACTGTTATATGTATAATGCTTTTTTTTTTTGTGTGTTTTGCTTTTTTGTACTTTAGTTGTATTTTTGTTTCTTCTTATAAGTTAAATAAGTCGTTTCTAACATTACTAGTAGATATTACTCTTTTTTTTTTAATACTCAACATATTTTAAGCTGATCTTATTATTGTTATTATTAAATCTTAAGCAATTAGATAAGCAAGACATATTATAGGGTCCTTATTAACCGTACTGGAAATTGTAACTCCTTTTATTAGTCTAATTAAGTAATACTAACTATGAACTTAATTCTCATTTTCTCAAAGAGAATTACAACGGATGGGATGGAAGTTTGGGGTTTAATTCAGATAGGAGATCAACGTTTTAAAAAGTTCAAATAAGAGATAAACGTTTTATAAAGTGTTTAAAATAAGAAATAAACGTTTCGAAAAGTTTAAATAAGGGATTAACGTTTCATAAAGTGGTGTTATTATGAATCTCTCATTTGAACCACTTTATGAAACGTTGATCCCTCATTTAAATTTTTTAAAACTTTTATTCCTTATTTTAATTACTTTATAAAACGTTCATCCTTTATTTAAACTTTTTAAAACGTTGATCCCCTATTTGAACTAAACCCCAAACGTTCATCATCTCTGTTGTAATTTCCCCATTTTCTCATGTTATCTAGTAAGTTAATCTTATTTTCTAGCTTTTTAAATTTCCATTTCTTTCTCTAACTATAATCTATGGAGTAAAAAAAAAAAAAAAAAA
>JAMXBB010000005.1:24535621-24754287 GCA_024138015.1 Lumnitzera littorea | reverse complement strand
TATTTAGATTAGCAACATCTTTCATTAATGTTTTAACAGATTGGTTTAGAGAGTTTTGAGTAGGTGATGTGGGTTTGGGGGGGTAGGGCAGGTATGTATATTGAAATAAATTTTTTTTTTTTTTTTTCCGGGATCTTTTGATATGCAGAAAATTAAAATTCTCATGTTGTCATGACCCAAGGTCATCGGGATGTGACAATCTCCCCAAATATTCCCATTGATAGATAGAACATGTAAGGTTGGGAAACCTGTAATTAGAGCTACAATATAATCAGAATATATTCTTCCAATTTCTCAAGTACATAATTGTCCACTATATTAATTATTCATAATAGGTCATACTAAGGGCGATTATAAAGATAATAAAATTTTAACGGTCATCAAAATATAAAAATATCCTAAAATTCATAAATCTCGAAATTCAGAACAAAGTTCGCTCCTTTTCATAGCCATCATAAATGATATCATCAAGAGTGCAGGAGATTTTTTTGGAGAATTTCATATGCATTTCTAATTTTTTTACAAAAGGACTCTAAGATCCTATCTGTTAAAACATTAATGAAAGATGGATATTAAAGTAGGAGCATTTGGTTGCATTTTTCCTTTACTTTGTTTTAACTCGACATAGGTGGTTCCATATGGAGATTTTGTAATAATAAATCGAGTTGTGTTGATTAATTAACAAGAGTAGGAAAAAAAAATTAGGAGAATTCAAAATGGCTTAGAAATATAAAAATTAGAAAACCCAATCACGTAATCATTTGAATAATCTTTATGTAAGTATTAATAATATTTTGATATATGCATTGTATATAAATAATTATTTTAGAAATCTATTCTATCACCACACGTGAAAATTTTGTTGTGATTTACCTTTATATACATATAAGTAATGTGCACTGTTAATGAGTCTCTTTTCATTGGAATGAGTTTTTTTTTTAATTAAAAATTCTAAGGAGAGTCAAATTATGAAATCTCTCTCAAGAAAAGTAGTCAAACTAACTCATTCTAATGCAAAGGATCTTCATCTAGAACAAGCACTAACAAAACCCACTGTAGGGTCTTTTTTAAATCTCTTCCCCTTTCTTTGCTATTATAAATATGCAAATCTACTATTATTGGTCTCAAAAACCCCATATCATTAATAATGTTCTCAAGTTTACTACTTTTTCTTTAAATTTGTCATTAATCCATCGGCATTAAGTTTCCATTACTACAAGTCTACTTTTATAGTTTTGGTTAGTTTGAGGACTTTAATTTAGATTGATATTAATTTATCTAACAGTTTTATGATAAGTGGCTTTTATTTTTGTGTTTTTATTTTCTTTTTATTTTTGTTTCATTCCTTTACGTGGAATTATACAATTTGTTTGTGAGATTTACTATATTTGTTGTTTGGATAAATTTTGCTCTTTTAGAACCAACATCATTCCTATACACGATATTTTGACTCTTACAGAGATATTATCCATCTATCCGGTTGACTCTATATTAATTAGTCCTCTTATATGATAAACCTTTTGGAAAAAGATTCAATAAGTATTCTTCGTTAGGTGGATACACACATGATGGATAGCAACCAATAGTATTTAAATATATAATAACATCAATGATATTCTTTTTTAAAAACTATTCATTACCAATGTCACATGTTTAAAAATTATTGAAAGTTACACACCACACATACATTCATAACGTATATCTTCCTATGCATCTTTTCTTGTTTGTATGATCTCTTAAAATTTAAGAAGTCCCATATAATATAACTTAAGAGGAGATTTAGAAGATATAGCATGGTACTCTCAAGATTAATAATGGACAAAATCAATAAAATGTAACTATGCGTTTTCTATCAACCGCTCGTGCTAGTTAATCAAAATAATATATCTGTGTCACATTATTATTGATTTTTTGCTCACCGCTCATCACTTCAAGTGGCACATAACAACCCATAAGTCATTTTTCGACTTTAAATTAAATGGTACAACGAACCAAATTAAACAAAATCCAGAGACAGATCAATTTTTTCCACAAGATATAACATCTTGTTGCCAAGATTATGACCCAAATTTGCATGGATATTATTTTTCTATGACATAATTTCAATCGTTTTATCTACTCCCCAGGTTATTTTATCTAGCTACAGTAATATTTATTTCTAGATTATCAGTCCGTTGGCCATTGGCGGGATCTTATATGCACATTGCCGAAGAGCCTTTCAATTAATGTGGGCCTGCAAACTCTGCAAATTGTTCATGTTCTCAACTTTAAGGCCCATTTGGGAATCTTGGTCCCAATGTTGTGTACCATTCCAAAGTTCTAACCGAATTCGACAGGCACTCGGTCCCACCCAATATATATTATATATATAATTGTATATATGTGGTCTTAGTTGTCATTTCTTTTTTCAACTATATTATAACATAGGAGCAATGAAATTCAAACTTAATTATTTTATTAAAAAATTAATGTTCATACTGTTTGATTATAACGAATTACACAGTAAAATTTCAACGCCAGATGTGTATGTTTTTCATATAACATTCGTTAACGATAAAAATATGTTTTTTAACTGTTAGATATAATTCAATTATCAAAATTAACAAATTCCACTGACAAATTTATTATATCATGTGAACATTGACTTTAAGTAGGAGTTGGTTATAAGTAAGGTTAGACAAAAAAATTGCGAATTATAAATCGAATCGAATGATTTCTTTTGCAAACCATTTGATTAGTGGTTTGATTTAAGAAAGTGAACAAAACCTAACTGTTTTGAACTGAACCAAACCGTATGGTTATACAAAAAAAAAAATTTAATGTAATTGATTTGTACTTTTTCTAATTTTTTTCATCAGTATTTATGGATTTCATCAAATTTTTTATATCTTATTCTTCTTTATCTTATTTTTGAATAAATTATTAAGATTAAGTTGAGTGAGTTCCATCTGAAATTTCACGTTTAGAAATTTTTCTTTTGTAAATTATCCTTTCCTTATATGTTTTCAAAGCAAGAGTTCAATCTTGATCTTCTTTACATGTTTCTCATCTCTTTTTTAGTTTTTGGTATGTCTCTTTTATTTCCTTTATGTTGCTTTTAGATGGGCAGCTCTACTTCTCCTTCCTTTCTATTATTTGTTGAAACAGAGTCTCTTATTTTCATCTAATCAAATTGAGTTTGTTAAGATCTTATATAACTTTTTGCTAAGTATTGTTATATATAATAAATATATAAGAAATTGATTATAAATATATGAAAGTTTAATAGAAAAGAAAATATGTTATTAAAAATAAAAATGTTTCGTAAAAATATCATAAAAATGGTTCGAATCGTAGATTGAATTAAACTAAACTTGTTTTAATTAAGTTCGAAAAATTTGCTAATCAAACAGTATGTTTAGGTTCAATTTAAAAAAAAAAAAAACGAATCATTATATTAAATTCAATTCGATTATTAAGAGGAGGGGAGAGGGGCGAATTATATTGAATTGAATTGCATCTACCCTTAGCTACGAGAAATGTTGGTTGGCCTTGATACCATTGAATCATAGCAATAAATATTAATATGAAAAAGTAAAATAATTTTCTATTTTTTGAAGGATAAAATTGTTCTTTGTTGTTTTTTAATCTTGAATAATTACAACATGTCACCACTAATAGCTAAAATTTGTTATTAAACTAGGAACCAGATTCGAAACTACCTGTTTTGTCTGCCTATTCATGGTTTCAAAAGTGAAACTGTAACAAGTTTAGTTCTTTCTAATTCTGAGTTGGCTTAATGTTTGATTGGTTCATCCAACCTATCGATTCCCCCAACCTACCCCTCCATCTCCATCCCCTACCCATACTCCCTCCCCCTCGCAAATTTAATCTCATGCTTACGTTACAGACTTTCCATTTATTTTCTCTTTCTCTTTTTCATTGTGCTATTATATTAATTTTGGACTTATATATTTTTTTGTTAAGTTAATATTGGAAAATATAAAAATTTATTGCAACAATAATTATTAAAATTTATATAGATATTTACATCATATAATGTGATATAAATGTAAAAGCAAAATGAATGATAAAAGATAAAATGTAAACATGAAAAAGTAAAATGAAGCCATATGGAGATTTTATAAGTATTAGATGATGTCGCACTTGCGATGTGTAAAAAATAAATAAAGCCTTTTATAAAAATTGAGTAATATAAAACATAATTTTAAGTTGTAGAATTTTAGGTTTCTATAAATAATGGTGTAGAAAGATGAAAGTTAATTAATTAATTATTCTTTTATTACGATGACACATGTATTGGCTTAAAAAAATGTTTTTTTTTTCTTAAGGACAATAATGAGGCTGTTTTTAAATTAGTCATTCATTAATATATATTGTAGAAACAAAGAGAAGAATAAATGGGAAAAAAAAGTACTATAATATGTACTTATGGCTTTATTTTTTGGATCATGTTTCATCTCATAGCTTGAGTAATGTATTACACTTCAAAATTTTTATAATTAAATAAACTCTTTTTAATTTTATACCATCATTAAAGTTTCATAAAAAAATAATTTTAAAAAATCCAATATTAACTTAAATACAAACAATAGCTAGGAAATGTGCTTGGTTGTTAAGATATCTTTAAATAAGAAAAGAAAAGAAAATTATTTTCAAATGAGAACAAAATAAAATTGTTTTCAATTTACAAATAAATCATATTGACATTTTTGTAAATAAATTGAATTCCTTATGGAATTTTTTATGAAATAAATTAAACTCTTAATTTTTTTTTTTTTTGTTAATACTTCATTTTCTACACATAAATATTAGCACTTGAAAAATACACTTATGGATTCCACTTGTTCATGTATTTGCGTTCAATAATGAATAGTAATACATATATAATAACATCAGGACCTTTTACCTGGATTCAACTCTGAATTTAAGATGAACAATAACTTATCATAAAATATGTATTGAATAACATAAAAGAAAAATAAATTTAATAACAAATTGCTACATTTGAAATGAAATTACACAAACAAAAATTGAAAGATTCACCATGCAACTTATTCATCTGATTTGACATTGAAAAAGAAAAAAGAGTACATTTTTACAACAATTTATTATACAGTTATAGTCATTATTAATTAGCATTTGCTTATGACTTGGTGATGATAGAAAACCTCTCAAAATAGAATTATTTAATTCAACTATTTTTTTTTCTTTTTGTATATTTCAAGAAAGTTTAAGAAGGGATAAAGATACCATCCCATTTTCTTCATCTAAGAAAGCTTAATAGTAAATGAAAGAAGTTCTAAACACAGTCATATTTAACAAAATCAACTTAGTATACACTTCGAAGCTTGTTTATAGTGTTTAATTAGGTAACACATATAGTCAAAAAATAATATGAGAATCTACAACCTAAAAAGGATTTAAAAAAAGGAGAAGAAATTATAGCTCTCCAAAAGAGTAGGAATTTAAATTTCAAATTCTAAGTAAAAATTATTTTGTCCAAATTAATTACTTTTCTTACATCTTACATCATGAATAAAGCAACCAAATTTAAATTAAAAGGCTAATAGATATATTTTTATTTTCTAAAGAAAAAGAAGGAACGTACCTATCCATAATGATAAACATAGACATTATCTATAAGTTGAGTAATTTTCTCAGAAGTGCAATAGTTACGTACGTTTTTTGGAAATCAGCTACAAATAAAAAATATAGAGACAATATACACATTGAAATTGAATAGCCTTATTTAACATATTACCAAAATTGAAAGAAAACATGAAGTGATCGTATACTAATGCTTGTTTTAGGAAAAGATTCAATAGGTATTGTAAACCCCATAAATTTTACATTTTAGACTTAGAATTGAATTTGAAGAACCAATGATATTCCTTAGGCTAAATTAAATCGAAGAAATTAAAACCGATAAAATTTTAAATCGAAACCTTAAAAACTAACTCAAAAAACCCTAGAAATAAAATTCTATGAACCTTAATAGCATACAAAGACTCTAAATCCAAATACGTATGACCATAAATTAAAAATCTAAATTGAATAAAAACTCTAAACCTTAGATTTGTAAAACCTTATATTAAACTTCAAATGTAATAAAAAACCTAAATTAAAGCATTTAACTTGAATTATGTAAATCGCATAAACTTGATAACAAATGATAGGAGATATCTATAAATGATAACGATAAATCAAATTAAGTTAATTAAATTAATAATTAATGGGATTACTAATTTAGCCCAAATGATTCATTTTCTCCAAAAGTAATGTTAAAATCGTAAGCGTACCTTTAAAGCTCTCAAATCCTCATAAAATACGAGAAGTCCTAAAATGAATAAGAAAATCTAATTTAGCATCAAAAGCGCTAGTTTAATTAATAAAATCTAATTATATAGCTATATTATTAAGTAATTACTAATAATTCACTAAATTGTCGGAACAACCCCAATTTACCTCTTGAAATCGTAATCGATTAGCGATAATCGATTCCAACCCATAGAAACTCTAAATTAATTAGATAAAATGATCTATTAAGCTTGATTAACTTAATTAAATATAAAAAACCCTAAACTATATCTAACTATGGTCATCTACACTAATAATTAAAGTCGTAAGCTTAAATTGTATTCTAATAATTTACATGCATTCATGTATCATAATTAGTTAAAGATAATCACAATTAACTATATAGAACAAGATAATTAGTTGGAAAAATAAGGAACCACTCACCTTCAGTAGACAAACCATTACCTCAATTGGCAAAAATCATAAAAAGTAAATTAGTCCCCACTTGTGCTTGTCCTATGTAACCAAGAATGGAAGGGCTTTGTTCCCCACCATACCCACTCATAATTAACCCCTTCTTTGACCTCTCCATTTGTATTTTACTCCATCTTCTTTCTTCGAATAAACTCTATCCAAAAAACAAAAGAAAAACAAAAAGGAATGAAACATTAGTAAGCTTGTCGAACCTGATTGCACACCTAAACGCCCTGAGTTGTAACTCTCCGCCACTACCTCTAAACGCTACAAAACCACCTGCATTTGAATCTTATTTCATCCCCCTTTTGTGTCGACAAATATCCTTTACCAAAAGAGTTTGTTTCATTTTCCAAAAATGAAGTGAAATGGGACTCATCAAATTTCCACTAAGGTAAACTTATACCTTTTCAACTTTCCTTCTAATTTGAGTTTATGAGCATGGTTCCTAAGCTTGAAAACTAAGGAAAAATTATTAAAATGCCACCTTTGTTTACTATGTTTACGTGCTCATTTATGTGCATTTTCTTAGATTTTTAGTATAGTAAATATATTATATATAACTTTAAAAACATATATGTTATAGTAAGATGATAACTTGAAGAAAAGTAGAGGAATCATTATCATATTTTCTTTCCCATGTTAGGGCCAAAACCTATGTATGTATATCTCCACCATATTTTGATTTCTTATGTTTATTTCGGTAGGAAATGGCTTTAGGTGCATTTTAGTGGTAGTTTGATGCATGTTTTAGCAAGTTAAGTACATAATGTGTAGAAAACCTTAAGAAATCATCTTAAATCACCTCAAACAAGTTGAAAAACTTGCTGTAAAATATTTATTAATAGGTTAATCACATGATTAATTAAAGATAATTAGGATTTAGGACTTAATCTTACAAGATAAAAAGCTAAACAAGGTTTATAGTGAGTAGTTAGTCTTAAAATGGACATAAGGTTTACAAAAACCTACTTGAGACCCAATGAAAAATTAGTATTAGATTTAGAACTCATGATAAAATGGGTCATTTAATCATTTTAGTAAACTATTAGGCCCATTGGATTATGATAAAGTCAAGACATGAGTCATAAGACATGAATTAGGTTTAAATTTAACTAAAAGGCCTACAAATTGAGCCTTAAGTCCACTTAATCACTCATGAATAGATTTGTAACTATATGAAAAGTGGACTAAACTTAGGGCCAATGATAGGTTTAAGTTCAAAAAGGTAAGTTGAATTGGGCCTAAGATCCTAAATTGCAAAATGAACGCAAAGAGCCTTAAGAAAACTAAAATACAAGCATAAATAATACATGACTAGATCTGAATCTAACTTAAAAAGACTCGAAGGAAGATAATCAAAAGGCCCACTAAACCTTAAAGCCTATCCAAGACATCCACTATAGGCCCCTTAATGAGTTGAAGTCTTAAACTTAAGAAAAGAACTCGTTTAGGCCCATAAGAGCAACACCAAGGCCCAAGACAAAAATTTAAAGTGTTAGGTAGAAAAAGTTCACTAAAAATACTTAAAAGGAAGCCCAAAATATCAAGTGCAAGGCCCAAGATGAAAAAACTAAGTCTAAAACCCAAATCTAGGCTCAAATCGTAAGGTAGTTAAACCAATACCATTGACTAATGAATTTGTTTGGCTTAAATTGAATTCTTACAAGTCTAAATGCCTTAATAGGACTTCACCAAATGAAAGAACATTCGAAATCGTATGAAATTGATTATGAGAACGTGAAAAAAAGGACTTAAAATAAAGAAGTTTGACCGAAAACAAGTTTTAATCAAACTTGGAATTAAGGCGAGCTTTAGTAATTAGGTAGATTTTTAGGTTCTTAAATAAACCCTCTTCTAATTACGTACATATATATTATTATTATGTTTTAGGTGGCTTAATTTCTAATTCGAGAACCATGAAGTTCAGGATAAGTAGGCAAGTAAGCTAGGTGAAGGAGTTTCGATGAATTGTTACTTGCTTGTGTTTGATAATTTCTTAATGTTTTATTGCTTGCTATTGGTTGTCTGTTGAGTGACTAGTTGTTCTGTATGGGAACATCCATGTAATCGGCTTATTAAAATTGGTATGTTTAAATATTTGCCCAAAATAACTGGATATACTTGTTGTATGTTTATGATCCATTAGTTGCAGATTGTGATATCTATAGCTTTGTTGAGTTTTCTAAAAATTTTACTAAAATACATATTTGAAATGCTTTACAATTTAAAGAAAGATTTATCAACTTAGTAAGTACTCATAGTAGTGTCATGTGACATTTTACTTGTTGAGGCAAAGCTAATGGACCGTCTTTAGTTGATTGATAACGAATAGCTCATTGAGGCAAAGCTAGTGGACCATCTTTAGTTGATTGATAACGAATATCTCGAGTTGGGACTCGCATGGTTTAGCTCATAGGGCATTGTATGGATATGTTAATAGTGAGCTTATGGGGCGTTATATTGATTGTTGATAGTGGATTGCCCCCAATAAGATTCATCTAATTGATTAGTATGGTATTCTTAACTAGGGTAATAGTTGAGTTCCGTCTATTGGGACGATACCCATAGATAGCCTTATGCGGGTAAGGTGAGGTGTCTCGTGCGGTTAAGTATGGGGGATAATCGGTGTGTAGATGACACAAATCTACACCGTCCATAGTTTTAGAGCCTCATGGATGTATTGCTTGCATTCACCGTGTATGCATTCATTTTGTATGTAGCTAAACTACATGTTTGTTTATAATGCTTGATAATTTGCTTAAACGATAGTAATGAATGACAAACTCACTAAGCTATGGTATGCTTACCCCTTAACAGTTCTTTTTTACAGGTGACCAAAAGCTAGGAATGGGCTAAGATTAGAGTGTAGAGTGTTTCTTAAGTAGCTGGATTAGATGGATAAGATTACTTTAGTAGATTGTATTAGTTAAGCTAGATCTTTATAATATTTAGTAACTCTTGATGTCATAGAAGTTTAATTATCCTGTCCTATTATTTGGTAGGTGATTCAAACTTTCTATAGTCATGGGGGACTATAGATTGTTAGGTTACTCAAATTGCTTATATAAATAAGTAAATGTAAGTAAAATGAATAAATACCCTTAGAAACTTATTAGTTGGAGTTTTGCAAGACAGTCTTTATATCATGGGTGTACATGTGATATGAAGGTTTTAGGAAAAATTACCTGGCTTTTTTGTGGGGAGTTACAAGTATTACATGATACATGTACATAATATGTGACGTGTAAATGCTATTAAGATGTTGACACAAATATTAATAGAATGAATAATTTCCAAATCAATTACTATGTATGATTTGTACCGGCCATCTATGTCAATATTGTATTGGTATTTACATAACACATGTACATAATACGTAGTATATATTTGCCATCAAAGGTAACTCCGATGATTGTTGTGGCCATAAAGTGAGGACCTTTCAAATTTGCTTATTCTAGAGTCAGCACGAAATATACATCGCTATTCAATGATTGTTTTGCCCATAGAATGATGACTTTCCAAATTCAAGTCCATTTCAGTAATTGTGAGTAGAAGGAAGAAAGTAAGGCCAATAGTAGTTTAGCTTAAAGAGCAAGTCATATATGCTTTATTAAGATTAACAGTCTCTAATAAAATAATGGAGATTTTTATATAAAACCGTTGTCTTATAACCTAAAAAATATTAGTTGCATCACATATGACCTCATATATACATTGACATTGAGAGATAAAACAATGTAGATAAAACATTTACCATATGGTAGAAGGTGTTCCTAAAATTGGTGATGATTGATGTCATATAAAAGATTGGAGAGAGAAAAAGCTCAAAAGAGACATAAAGATGAATATATGTTGTAATTAATGGTGTTATTTAACAGCAATTATTATTTATTTATTTATTTTTGCCAGCAATTAATAGTAGTTATTTAAGATAGGTTTTTATAATGAAAAACCTAGGGATGGGAGGAAAACTAAGAGTAATACGTTGAATATTTAAGAAAGTAAGAACAGTTATTCATGGTATATTAAATTTAAAATTATGATTAAAACTATAGAGTAAGAAATTGAAGTTGAATACTTTATTATTGGCTTAATAATAATAGATAATGTTAGAAATTACAAATGTAAGAAGGTAATAAATAAAATAATTCAACTTTGATATTAATATTTTGTGAAACCTTTTCTTGCTTTGACCTTTGCAAAATTATTGAAAAGCAACAAATTGCAATAACATGCCCATCTTTACTACTATTGTTTCATAAAGTTTGTAGAACATGATTACCAAAGGAGCCATCAAGAACTTTTCCTATCCTTTCCCTTATTGCCAAACAAGTTTAAGTATGTGTAAGAAAAAAAAGGTTCTAGAGCACTATGTCAAAAGTAGTCCCCTTATGTTGAATCTCCTCCCTTATATATCTTTGTGCTCAATTTAGGTGAAAAGTTACTCTTACTAACTTTTTAGTGGTAAGGAGCAGCTGTCATTTTTATCTTTATGCTCCTATTGAAATTTCTTCCATCATTAACTCAAGGAGCTATGAGAAAGTATGGCTTCTATTTTCCTTTAGTTGAGTTCATGGATAAGATCATTATTAGTAAAGGATAGAATACATTTTTCTTTGGTTGGGCTCATGGATAAGTATCGACCTATTCTCAAAGTGGTTTTCAAGAAGCTTAGGTTCAACTAAGTTTAACTTGTTGATGCTCTTTGTTCTTAAATATTTTCATTTAATTAAAATGTTATGTATATGTAAACTAAATTTGAACTTATCTAGTTCCAAGTTCAATTAAAGCTTAACTATTCATGTAGTTTAACTTTAAGCTCGACTTGATTTTTGTCCACTTAGATTTGAGTAACACAAATACACTTCATAGGAGTAACATTCATGGCATAATAATTGGTGAATAAAAACCGAATAAAAACCAAATAAAAATATGATACTTGGTGATTCTTATTGATTACTTATACTAGTTATTCAAAATAACATATAATATATGTATGTATGTATGTATGTATATATATATATATATATATATATCCATTAAAGGATTTTAATAGTCTTATTCACCACTCATAACTTATGAATCTTCTTTCTTCAAGTAAATGTTTCTTTAAACTTAAATTGGATAGCCCATAAT
This sequence comes from Lumnitzera littorea, assembly GCA_024138015.1. Lineage (NCBI taxonomy): Eukaryota > Viridiplantae > Streptophyta > Magnoliopsida > Myrtales > Combretaceae > Lumnitzera > Lumnitzera littorea. Next base: position 24,742,374 of record JAMXBB010000005.1, on the reverse strand, counting down.
AAATTAAACAAAATCTCAATCAAAGAGAAATCAATTTTATGTAGAAAAGACGTAATTTTTGGATCAATATCTTGATTTATATCTTAACTTTATCACTTTTTTCAGTTATATACTTGAAGTTTTAACTTGTCTAATAATTTAGTTATCATTGTCTACATTTCGGGTAATTTCACTTCACATCATTAGTCTAGTCAATATAATCAACTAATGAGGTAATCACCCATATTTTTAGGGCTCTGTATAACCCCCAATAGGTGGCCGGTAGTCATCTTTTGCAAAATTGTGGGTTACCATTCATTTAAGAAATATTAGTCATGAGGTTAACTAGTGACTATAGGTAATTACCTATGGCCTAAAGGGACTTGTACGATTCTCTTAAGGTTGTAGTACTCACTTCATTAGTTGGTCATATTGATTAAAGTAATGGTATGAATTGGAGTAAACTAAGGTATAAACACCGATAATTAAATCTTCAACTGAGTGTATAATTTGTTAAACAGAAACTTTAAGTGTATAATCACAGAAAGTGGCTAAATTGAGGTGTAAATCGTAATGTTACCTTTATAAAATTTTTTGTTACCAAAACTTTAATCGAGTTGGTATGGACACTATTTTTCTTCTTTTTTACCAATTCTTTTTCTAGGTTAATAGTCAATTGGTGTGACCATATATGAAGGTTGCTCAAGGGCCTTTCAACTAGTGTAGGCTTGGAATTTTGCAAATTGTTGATGTTACTAGGCTTCAAGATCGGGCTCTAGCTATGCTCCTCCTTATGACTACGAGGCCTATTTAAGAATCCTGGCTTCAATGTAGCATTTTATTCCATGTTCTAATCATTTCTTCCACCTACAATGTTTATTAAGTACTTTTTATTGTTTGATATGATTTAACTATCCAAATTAGCAAATACGATTGATTTTGGTGGTAGCTGGTGATGAGAGATGAGGGCAACGGTAATTGTACTAAGCAACTACAGTGAGGAGCATAGAGTTAAAAAAAATGTCTTTTTTAAAAGAAAAAAAAAACATAAATGGCTTCCACTTGACAAACTACAACTATCATTAAAAACTATCTCTATTATCTATAGTTGGCTACAACTTTTTCGAATGACTGCAATAGGATATATCATTCTTTATGTTAGATGATAAATTGAGTTGGAAAATTTTATTTTCAAAAACTTCACAATTTGAAAGTTTAATCCATATAATGAGGGAAGAAAGTTAAGACTTTTATGTTGCTTGATACTTTGTCTATAACCTTGGATTTGGATTCTCTCAATTTTCCTTTATTAATTTCCTTTAATTTACAAATCAATTATTGAGATTACTTAGATTTTTAGAACACATTGCAATTTCATTATGACATCATTTTCTTCCTTATAATCTTAACTACTAATTTTATATGACAATTTGAATTGAGGGAAATTAAAAGAAGGAAAATTGAGAGAATACATTTCTTATGACCTCTTACACTTGAAAACCTTAGCCTTTTTAGTTAGATAAGATTGTAATGACCTTATACATGCAAGGAAAAAGATAATCTAAAGCCGTTACATTGTGTTTGCATCCATTACTACCTAACATACCAGAGGCTATAAGACTATTTAATTAACCAATCATTATGTCTAATTATTATACAGTTATGAAGTAGTTGGTAGAAAAAAAAAAAGAGTAAATAAATATAATTACACAATATCAAAATTACTATGAATTCAAATATCTCATGACTCTTCAAGACTATAGAGCTCATACAATAAATAAGGAAGGTGTTTGACCTTAGATTTGTAGTAAGCTTATTATAATAACTCTAAAATGAGTAAGCTTAATTTCATCCATCAATTATCAAGATGATTTGATGGATGACAAAAAACAAGGATCTACAAATACTGATTCATAGCTACTCATTTGACACTTTCCAGAGATTAAAGAAAGGTATTCTACTTGAAGTTTCTATTCACTAAAATCAGACAAACGATTTGGGCAAATATTGATAGAAATTGCTTAAGAACTATAAGGTCAATATTCCATATTTTCTTGTTTGTCACTTGTACATTTGAGGTCTAGAGATTGTTGGTTACTTTTTCTTATTATTCTCTCTAAGCCATCCCTCCACTATCATCTCTACATCACTCTTTTGAGGTCACATATACCGTGAGACTTATGCAGTATGAACATGACTACTTTGGCTGGATTCCCATGTTTAGAGATTATAAGTGTTTAAGAAACAAATTCCATAAGGCATATGCACTATTAGTTACAACTTTGAAGTCCCATCCATAGTTTTGGGAGAAGAAAATTAAGAGCTAAAGACTTCTACCTTATTTGATACATCATTTGTATAGCTATCAAAATTGTGAGTCAAAAAAATAATTCTATGAGTTTATAATTTTATAATGTTTTTCTTAATTAAAATGGATGCAAAATTGTTTATGTGTAAATTTCTAGTAAAATTATGTACTTTCATGTATGATTGTATAATAAGTTTATCGATTTTGTATGATTCTATCGATTTTATGCATTTAAATTAATAGAGGAACTGCAATTTTAACAACCATGATCACCTGTAATATTAATACAAAAAAGCTTGCCTCACTCTATAAGGCAAGTCATCTATTGAGCCTCATCTCTCTTTTCCTTTTCTTTTACAAGATGAAAAGCAATTTGCACAAAAATAATTAAACACTGTTGATTTATTTTCTTTTAAACCATCAAATAAACATAGAACTGAAAATTATATACGTATATGTTTCATGCCTCAAGCCCTTAACTTGGGGTGCCTTTTTTGCCCTCCATTTACATTACAACTTAGGGAGAAGGGATTCAAACCTTTTTCGTCTCATCAGGAGATCAAAGTTTTAAACATTGTGCTCCTCATATATAAGTACTTCTTTTGGTACCTAAATCCAACATTTATTGTGCCTACAAATTCATTTATCAATTTTGAGTATTGTATTTGGTGTTCATTTAGTTATGAGCCATGCTTGATAATTCATGTGCCTTAAATGGCTCATTTGCCAAAAAAGTAGTTAATTTTGGAAATTTGTAGGAATTTTATGAATCTATCTTTTAACTTGTTATACCTAAAAATGTGAAAGATAATATATTGTCAAATAATAATTTGCATTTAAAGGAAAATTACAATTTATAAGTTAATATATATAAACAAAAAAAAAAAAAAGGGAAAGAACATTGAGCATAATTTTTGGAGGTTGGGGTAGAAGTGGAGGTAATGCTCAATATGGAGGAGGAATACCCTGGATAGATTTTATTGTAGAGCATTTATACTTCAATATGATAGATATAGAATTTTGTTGTGCAATTGCTATGTTACTCATTTATCATGGTAGTGCTCTCATCTCATTGAGGAATAGATTTATTGTAGTAGCCTTTCTCTTGTTTGGGCTCTTACTCTAATGTTCTAGATTGCCCTCTTAGGCATGGTACATATGAACTTAATCTCTTAATCAAGGTTGATATCTTATGACATAAAGATCAGTGCAATGTGTTAGTAATTGCTTAGATGGAAATCTTTTTGAGCTAATATTTACAACATGCCAATTGCCATCAAACACTGTCTTTTCAATGTAAAGTGATCCTATCCATAGTATATAGCAAGAATAAGTCTTCTTTAGAGAAGATAAGAAAGGGAGGTCTACTCATGAGGTATAGCATGTCCGAAGACTAGTGTAGACATTGCTAAATTTATCCTTATATCAAAGTAGTATCACCTCAGAAGTTAGGAATTTTCGTCTAATTAGTATATGTAATTTTATTTTTAAATTAATCTCTTGCATGATAGTTAATAAGTTGAAACTAATGTTATAGCCTTTGATTCCTAAAGTGTATTTTGATCCATGACAACACAATTGCTGTTCATGAGGCCTTTAACTTCTTGAAAACTAAGCTAAAATGACATACATTGTGGCTTGAAACTTAATATGACTAAAGTCTTATATACAATAGCGTGTGACTTCCTTAGAGCTCTACTCCTTAGGCTAACCTTTAGTGAGATTAGACAAATTGGATGACAAAATATATAACCATTGTTTTATAGAGGCATAAGCAGGGTCATCCATTATCGCTTTTTCTATTCATCCTGGTAGCATATACTCTTTAGAAATATGGAAGGGTTTTCTAAGATCGTATTTTATGTGGCATAGTATTAGTGGAGGCAAATGTAAGATGAAAAGAAAAGAATCATTGGTAGAGTTAGAATAACTTCACATTACGAAAATCGAAAAGGTTATTTGTTTTGATGTCTAAATGCATTCATCTTAACCTTTCTAACTAATTTAGCATAAGAATTGTTCTCAAATGAGAATACTGTTTGGGTACATATGCTAAAAGGTATTTATTATCCAAACTTCTCCTCCTTATAGTTATCAAAAGGTTGTTAGGATTTAAAGTCATGGTATTATCTCTTCAAGGTTGAGATTTATAACTGAAAGATTCCCTTTAGCAAGTTAGAGATGGCGTTATAATTCTAACTGGAAGTAATAAATGGGTTCCAAAGATTATTTGAGCCAAAATTCAAACCATATGTCAGTAAACTCGAGTTTTGGAAGTAGTTTGACATGAACTCCTTCTAGGTTGTTTAAGTATTTCCAATGTCCTTGGAACCTATGGTTGATCATTGTTATGGCAAGGGCTAAAAGGATTATTTAGTAGTCAATTTGGATGAAGGATTACAACACATACTTAAAATATCAAGAATCATTATAGTCTAGTACAAATATTTTGTATACATAACAACAATGTAATCATAATTGCAAGAAGTTAGTTTGTACACATCTGATAGTGATTGTAATAGAATAGGTGGGAAATATTATTATAAGTACTGTAAATGACCATAAAAAAGAGAAATGAATAACAGAAAAGGGGAGAACAACTAACTTCCCAAAACAAATTTGGAGTCTTGAAGTATAAGGCTAACTCGAATAGCCTTGATCTATCATCTTCTTCTACCTTTCATCACCTACATAACATAGAGAACAAATAAATTAGAAACCCTAGATCTATTGTAATATGACTTTAGAGAAAAATGAGAGAGGGAGAGGATACAATCTAACTTTTGAGGTGTATGTGACTAAAAGTGGAAGTAAGGTTAGGATATTTCACTAGCGAGTGGGCTTTGGGTTGGGTACATTGAGTCATCGACCTAACAATTTAGTACTTTTGTTTATTCCATAGCACTTGAATTGAGATCTTTTGTCAATGTAGATATGGAAGTTATTAAATCCATGCTGTTGACAATGAAACAAAGTCAATAGGGGTTTGAAAACATGATGACTACTATGAATGCTCAATTACAGTCCTTATCCAATTATAGGAATCAACTCCTTGGACCAATCATACGCAGTCAAGTTAGAGGGCTATAAGGACTCATATGAAGGATACTAGCTTGAAACCTCATTCATAACTAGGATTCTTATTCCGAACCCTTATCTTTTACATTACTACGGACCTGAGTGCCAAGCTCTCATAAGTTTTAACATAGTTTCCAAGTTGCCAAGTAGTTATGCCGACCTGCTAAGCAGACATGGTAACATGCCGAGCATACAGATTGACCTATCAAGCAACCATACCTATCGTCGAGCTCTTACCATGATCTAGACAACGTCCAAATAGACCAACCTTGGACATATGATTGTATCGAGCTACTAAAACATCCAACTTAAAGAAATGCTGACCCAAACTTCAAATATCTCTTAACATTCAAGTTTTGACCCAAATAGGGCTAGATCTACCTAATTCTTAGACCCTCTCCCGATGTCCCTTAAGCTTATTTTTAGAGCCACAAGACTGTCCCAAACTTGGCATCAACAAGAATAGCTTCTATACATAGCACCAACCATCCCTTGGCACATATTTTTTGGCACAACATTATAGAAGGATTCCTTATTTTTCTGTATAGAATATTCTTTGTCTCTTTTACCCTTTTTAGTATATTTCATATGTTCCAATTGTAAATGATCCCTTTTTATTTTTTCCATGTATGCTTGTAACCTTAATGGGGCTAGTATATAAACCCCATTTGTTTGTATGCTGACAACTCAATTTGTGTCTGTTCTCATTTTTCCTTTAACTCTTATCTATTTCCTTTAGTAAAGAATAGTGGTGAGTGACCTTATAATTCGGACCGGTGAGTCATATTTAATAAATTGTAGGCCGAGTAGGATCAATTGGTGTGTCATATTCGATTGGTAGTCGCCTACATTTAGCTAATTTTCCTTTTGTCTTATTTTGTCCTTTTTGTTGTGGTGTTTTTCTACGTATAAGACTTTAGAGATGCATCGACTTTGCCGATATCAAAGCATAGTTCCAAAAGGGAGTATGTAAAGTTGTAGTAGAGTTTGTTTGTATTTGCTATGTTCCTTTTGTAGCTGCTGCAGTGTATTTAAGTGATGTAAGTTTTGAAGTTGTGAGTTGTGAAATGGAGGTTCATGTATTGAGTGAGTGTCGAGTAATTGAAGTTGTTAGAGTATGTTAGTAAAGTTTTGAGTAGTAAGTAGAAGTGTTTGTTGTGTATTGTATTGTTAGTCTATTAGAGAAGTATTATACTATGTTGGATTCAAGCGTTCAAGGTATTATTAGTGACCAGAGTATTAGTGCCCATGCTGGTTGAGGTCGAAATGATAGTAATACTCCTGGGTTAGTAGATGATAAACTTGATAGACTCACCAATCTTATTGAAAGTCTGGTTACTGTGATGTAAGTCACAAATAGCAACAACAGGGTATACCCCATCGTAACTTACCTGAGAGTGTTCATGAAAGACGATATGATTAAGGTGACTGAGCTAACCATTTAGTTTGACCCTAGTGTACTGGAGGAGTTATAGACTGGGTTGCTAGATGAAGGTTGGAGTTGGAAAATATTGAGGAGGATGATGAGGAGGTAGATGTAAAAGAGCATGGAGAGGAAGAAGAAGAGGTTAAGTATTATCAAGCATAAGGGTGGGGACGTCAAGCTCCTTGAGGACTTAACAATGTCAAGGTCTAAATCTCATCCTTCAATGGAAGTGGAGATGTAGATTAATATCTAGAGTTGGAAGAAAATGTTAAAAAAGTATTTGACTCTTACGGGTATATAGATGTAGTGAAAGTTTGACTTGCTATACTTGAATTTTCTAGATATGCTATCATGTGGTGAAATAATTTGAGTACAGCTAAAGTGAGACATGAAAGATAAGGTGTATGGGCTTAGGAAGAGATGAAGAGGTTGTTGAAGGGAAGATTTGTGCCCGAGACCTACTTGTAAGACACGTTTGCAAAGTTACAGGAACTTCGCTAAGGAAGTCGATATGTTGATGACTATGTGAGGGAATATCAAATGTTAATGATTTAAGTAGACGTGATGAACTTGGGGCTCACATAATGTCAAGGTTCATTTTTGGACTTAATTAAGAGATCGTTATATTGTGGAAGGGTTGAAGCTGAAGAGGAAGAGGAGACTTATGTTTACATTAATCAAGGAGAAGTGATAACATTAGTATTGAGATGAGTGTTGAGTTCCTTATCGAGCTTAGAAGAAGACCAAAGAGAAAATTTGTTCTACACAAAAGGTACCATTAAAGGATACTTGTGCGCTATCATTGTGGATGAAGGGAGTTGTACCAATGTTATTGCATAGTCCTTTGTGCAAAGGTTAGGATTGCTAACCTTTAAGCACTCCCGAACTTATAAGCTACATTAGCTTCATGATAAGGTTGCTCTACATGTCATTGAACAACTATCTGTACCTTTTTATGTTGGGAATGTGTACAAGGATAAAATGGTATGTGATGTCATCTCCATGAGAGCTTCACATCTGTTACTTGGAAGATCATGATTGTTCAACCGATGTGTTACTTACTACGGATATAAGAATACATATGCCTTTGTTAAGGATGGAAAGACGATTGTGCTATAACCCATGACATTAACTCAATTAAATGAGATCGATAACTAGCTCATCTAAGCTGATAAGAAGGAAGCCTTAATAATGAGCTAGAGAGAGCTCTGAGTTGCTAAGAAGGCCAATAAGCCTATGTTTCTATTCATCAAAAGATTGTTAGAGATGCAAAATCTAGAAGAGGCACCTAATGAGATCTGAAGATTAATAGATGAATTTTTCGTCCTGTTCCTTAAAAAGTTACTTAAGGGATTGCCCTTAGTTCGAGGCATAGAACATTATATTGATCTACAACTAGGCATAGCCTTATTGAACTGACCTCTTATAAAATAAAACCTAAGTGGGCTGCTAAGCTGAAAAGGCAAGTAGATGAGTTAATAGAACAAGGATATGTAAGAGAAAGCAGGAGTGCTTATGTTGTATCATCTCTACTCGTCCTAAAGAAAGATGGTTTGTGGTGCTTATGCACCGATAGTTGAGCTATCAACTACATCACTGTCAAATACAGATATCCAATACTAAGGCTCAATGACATGTTAGACAAGTTACATGGTGCTTAAATATTCATGAAGTTTGACTTAAGATGTGGCTATCACCAAATTCATATGAGACTTGGTGATGAGTGGAAAACTACTTTTAAAATGAGTCACAGTTTCTATGAATAGTTCGTTATACTATTCAGACTTATAAATGCACTAAGCACATTTATGCAGCTTATGAATCATGTGATGTGTCCGCTAATTAGAAGATGTGTGGTCGTATACTTTGATGACATATTAGTATATGGTACCAACCTGAACAACCACGTTCAACATCTTCGAGCTATTTTTGATATTTTACAAGCCGAGATGTTATATGGAAGCCTAAGGAAGTGCATGTTCTACCGATGTAAAGTTGTCTTCTTAAGGTATGTTATATTTAGAGAAGGAATCTAAGCAAATGAGGAAAAGGTTTGAGCTGTCTTAGAATAGCTGACACCAAAGAATGTCACTGAAGCATGAAGTTAATATGGCTTAACTTCTTTCTATAAAAGGTTCATTAAAAACTTTTGTACAGTTGTAGCCCCCTTAATTGAGCTAATAAAGAAGAGAGAAGGATTCTGATGAAATAACCGAGTTGAACAGAGCTTTAGGGAGATCAAAGAGAAGCTTACTACTTCCCTTATCTTGTCCCTACTAGATTTTGACAAACCTTTTGAATTGGAATGCGATGCATTAGGCATTAGCATTAGTGTAATCTTGATGCAAGATCGACAACCAATTGCATGCCACGGTGAAAAGCTCAATAGTACCGCATTGAACTATTTTGTGTATGAGAAAAAGTTGTATTCTCTTTTTTGAACTCTTAATGTTTAGCAATACTATTTGTTACCACAAGAGTTTATAATTTACACTGACCATGAGTCATTGAAGCATCTTGGAAGTTAAAATAAACTTTCAAAAATGCAAGCTAAGTGGATCGAATTTATGGAAGAGGTTTTTTATGTGATTTGACATAAGAAGGGAAGTGCCAACGTAGTCACATATGCCTTATCACGTTGGTAAACCTTACTGACCACCTTGTAGACGAAATTACTGGGGTTTTTACTTATTACTAAGCAGTATGCTCGTAAACCTCATTTTGGTCCTATTCTTGAGTAATGTAGAGAAGGGATAAAGCCATTAGAAGCACCTAAACTTTCATATTTTTTTCATTTTAGTACATAAACCTTAAACTTGTTCATTTTAGTATTACAACTTTTCAAATAAGACAAATTAGTATATTTGTTATGATGGTCGTTATAAAAAATACTTATTTGTTTCACTTTAAAAAGTTAAAGTATCAAAATGAAATAAAAAATACAGTTCAAGCATTAAAATAGAAATAAAATGAAAGTTGATGTACTTATATTATTATTCCAACAATTTATAATAATGGTCGTTATAACAAAGATACCAATTTTTCTCAATTAAAAAGTTGAGATACTAAAATAAACGAATTTAAAGTTTATGTACTAAAATGAAAAAAATATAAAGGTTCAAGTACTTGTGCTAACTTTATCTCATGTAAAGAAAGAGTTGCTATTAGAGGATATTATATTAAGGATGGTTATCTATTCAATGAAAAAAGTCGTACATACCCAACTGTTCCACTCGTGAGCTATTGGTTAAGAAAGCTTATAGTGGTGGATTATCTAGTCATTTTAGGGAGACTAAAACAGCTAACTTATTGAAAGAGAAATTTTATTGGCTTGGTTTGGCCTAGAATGTTTATAAGGTAATTGGTAGTTGTGAAGTATGCAAGAGAGCCAAGAGAAAGAGAAAACCACATAGAGAGTATATGCCTTTACCTACATCGACCTTACCTTAGGCCGACCTTAACATGGACTTTGTCCTAAGGAAAAGATTCAATCTTTATTGCAATGGACTATAGCAAAATGGCACAATTTATCATATACCATCAAACTATTGATACTTTATATATTGTTGATTTGTTTTTGCAAAAAGTTTTCTGACTACATGAAGTGCTGAAGACTATTGTTTCAAGTCGAGATACAAAATTCTTGAGCTATTTTTTGAAAACTCTTTGGAGAAGACTTTGAACTAAACTTATGTTCAGCTTTAGTAACCATGCTTAAATTGATGGCTAGACTGAAGTAGTGAACAAAACGCTGGGAAATCTACTCCAAGTTATCATTGGAAAAAACTTAAAAGATTGGGATCTGTATTTACCAATTGTAGAGTTTGCATACAATTGAACTGTCCATAGCACCACTGGAAAGACACTATTTAAGATCACTATGGCCTCAATCTAATCCTACAATTCCCCTAGATTTGATCAGTACCCCCACAATTGTTGAAAAGAGTTAATTTGGAGTCGCTTGAGCCTAAGAATTGTAAGAGCTACATTAGTCCGTAGTTAAGAAGATCGCTAAGTTCAACCAGAGACAATAAGGATTGGTAGTCGTGGTTGCTAAACTATTTTTTTCAAACTAGGAGACTTAATATAGATTCACCTCAATAAGGAGAGGTTTTCATACTTGCAATAAAGCAAGCTATCTCTATGAGCTAATACTCCATTCAAGATCCTAAAGAAGATCAACTATAATGCTTACCAGATTGAATTACTCGAGAACTATGGTGTTTTCTCCACCTTTAATGTATCAAACCTAATTCCTTATCGACTAAAAGAAGATGCAATAGATGCTAAGATAGAATAAGAGCCCGAGATCACTTTAGATTTGAGGACAAATCCTTTTGACCCTTAGGCAGATGATAGGAATTAACTCCTCAGACAAATCACACTCAGCTAAGCTAGAAGACTACAAGAACTCACACAAAGAATACTCGCTCGAAACCTCATTTAGGACAAGGATTCTTATTTTGAACCCCATCTTTTATATTACTGCTGACCTAAGTATTGAGTTCTCATAAGTTTCAACATAGTTTTAGAGTTGTTAAGTGCAGACACTCTATTTTTGTTACCCTTTTATTTTAGGTTTTTTTTTTTTTTGTTTATTTTAGGTCAGGTTTACAAAAATTAAAAAAATAAAAAATACAAAAAATAAAATAGAAAAATACAAAAGAAATAAAAAATTGAAAAATACAAAGTATTGAAAGAGTCCAAGTTAAGCTAATTAATCATTTAGGGTCGGATCAAACAATGGTTGAAAATATACATGCAATTTAGTAAATTTTAAGTCTCTAAATAATTGAGTTTTATTAGAAAAATATTTTCTTTTAAAAAAAATAGTCTAGCAAAAGTGTAAAGTGAATTTTTATCCAGTTTGAAAAATATTTTAACTAAACTATTAAAATAGACTGAAAATTTATTAAAATTAAAAATGATCTTAAAAATATTAGCATGTACATTTTGGAACCATATAAATAGGCTGGAGTCATTTTAAAACAATTTGGATTAAGTTAGATTTGGGCTTGAAAATGAAAATTAAAATTGGGTCTGAAAGGAATAAGTTAAGTTTAATTTGTGTGCATCATTTGTTGAGAAAAAAAAGGCTTGGTTGAGCTGGTCACTTGCATGGAATGAGGGGCTTGGATAGGTTGGAGATTAGGGTTTGAATCTCATGGAATGTATTGGTGTGCATTTTTTTTTTTTTCTCTTCTTTTGGTCTCCAAGTCACATCATAGGCTATTTTCCTTTGTCAAGAATTTTTAGAGAAACAAATAGAAAAGAGATGGAAATTGGATTAACTTTTAGGAACTAATCTAATGCTAAACCTCACTAAATCTTTATTAGTTATTTTTTTTTATATGAATGTATAAAATCTTTATCAAAGTATTTAAATATAACATAGATTTGTATCAATAAAAGATTTGGTATATTTAAGCTCTTCTATGGTGGATCTATACTAATCCAAGTAAGATTCAAGTGGTGGGTTTAAAAGGCTTGGGATAGCAAAAAGGGGGGAGGAATTGAATACGAAAGTGTATTGAAGACATTGGGCCATCTCCGTTCAATCTCACTCGACTCCCATCTTCCTTCATCTTCATTCCACTCTACGCAAACTGACTAGAACGCCCAACCCCTGACCCTTGTCTCGACAACAACAGCAACCAACACCCTATTTCATCTACACTTGCCCAACACGACAGCCTATACTTATAGCATCTCCTCCTTAGTAAGACACCCATTCTCTTCGACATAAGCATACGAGCACCCAGTCAACCGCGGACAACAGTAGCACACAACAGTGACCTAACCTAACATCCACACAGACATACCCATGCACCATCTGCTCAACCTTAGCCATACAACAAACATGACAGAATCAGCACACAGCAACAATCCTAACGCCAACAGCAGACCCTCCCCTGTCCTTCTCTCCCTCGGACTATACAATAGGACCCCAATAACGCCCCAAACACCATGCGGCATCACCCCGCTACTCTCTCTAGCGCCAACAACGTGAGCCAACTGCTGCAATCCTTGACTGATAAATGTGTAAAATTGCATATTTATCTCCATTTAATTACTGCACATTTATGCATTTTATTATGTGTTTATTGTAAGGTATGTTTAAAAATCATGAAAAAGGTAATTTTCTTGGTTAATTACATAAATAGTGAGAAAAAAGATCAAAATATAACTGAAATAACTGTTATAAACTCACATAATATGCTTTATTGGTTTTGATTTCAAATATAACCCACTTTTGCTGTTGCTTATGAATTCTCCTTTTTGTTGCTGAGTTGAGATATGTATGGATTTGGGAAACAATGAGCAAAGAGAGATGAGTACACCAACCATGTATCTTTGAATAGAATGAGAAATAGTAGCAGTTGAATTTTTAAAGGAAAGTAGCTTGTGTATTTGAGAATCCACCAAGTGACAGCAGTTATTGCAAATGGAACGAGGCAACTAAGAACTTCAATCAAGCTAAACTGATACCTGATGCTAAGCAACTTCCTTACAACCAGCAATTGAACTCCATATTTGACAGTAGCTGGATTCGAGTTTCAAATGTGCTGACCAAGAGAAACCAAGTTGAGTGGCAATAAGGAACACAAATTTGAGCATAAAAACTAGCATAAAATATAGACAAATCGAGCACACAAGTTACAGCTGCAGTAACCACTTGAATAAAGATAGAACAACAGCTTTGTAATTGGACCTCTCTTCAATTAACAAGAAGTCAAAGAGAGTTACTCGACAGCAGCTATGTGCGCAACTTCACTCAGCTGAGAGCTCCTCAAATCCGGCAATTTCAACCAAGAGCTCTAATAGTAGCTGCATCCCCAAAATCTATAATAAATTGAGCATTCAAAGTAGCAGAGGAGCAGTTGAATTCCAACAATCCACAGCAGTAGAGAACCCCATCTAACTGTACAATAGTTCCATTAGATAAGAGAATCCAATCCAAGCTCCATTTGACAGCCACTTTGTACTCTTTTGTCGAGACCAAGGATTGGAAAACAATTACAGCAGCCCCTAAATGTAATAGGTACTATTGAATAGCAGCTACAACAATTCTAACCGAGCTTCATCCGAACAGCTCCAATTGGCTTGACAATCGCAGGACACTTTACACAAAATTCAACAGCAGACATGAAGCAATCCACTTGAGCTCTTTTATTCCAGCTAAACTTCAACATAATAACAGCTAAATTTTTCATTTCCTATTCGAGTTTCAACATCTTCAATACAAGCAAAATCAGCAACTCCTCTTTTATGCAGCAAATTCAACTGAGTTTATTGATTTGAACTTAACAACTGGATGTAACCAAGGTCGTGAGAAGTTGGACAGCAACTTGATGCTTCCAAGAAGATCAACATAGACTTGGTTTCAGCAGTTCCATCCTCTTTTGTTTTTAGTTGAGCTCACATAATCTTATCATATGTATTTTTGTTGCGTGTCGTGACTCATTGCGCAGCAGCCGCAGCACCTGAATTTTAGAGCAGCAGCAGTAAATCGAGCTCTTGAATATGTCCAAGCAAACCAAACCAAGCTGCTGAATTTAAGTTGTAGCAGTCGTGGCTATGACTCTATTCAATGAACAGCAGCAGCTTCTTCACCTAACACGACCAACAGCTGTCCACACATACTTGTAAGTTGTGCGCTCATATTCAGCAGCAACTTGAACCGAGAACAACTCCTAGCAACAACCGAGCTGAGAACCAAGATTCATACCACCAACTCCACGACATCTAACCAATAGCAGTAGCCGTAAGTTCTAAGTGCAGTAGGTGAGTTATGTTCCTTGTCCGAATGTACAACCAGCGGCTGATCAACAAACAGAGTTGTAGCTGACATGAACTACACTTTAGCAAATCCAGCCGCAACCCAACGTCTGTAGTAGCACACCAAGCGGAGTACTCCAACTCTCCAAATCAGCACCAACAGGCCGAGTTACATCCAAAGGCCATAACTCCAATTGGTGGAGAACAAAGATAGAGAAGCAGCAGCTGTTATCCACGTGATAGCAATCAATTCATCTGAGTTGCAACTGACTAACAAATTTTTCATTCACAAGCACCAGTTTACTTATTTAACATCACCTAATTACTCTTTTGGTTTGTTTGATTGCAGATGTATGGACTTTAAGTGTGAGTTCACAACTGAGCTTCACAAGCTACACGAACCAAACAGCAGTTACTCTCTAAACTCCACACGAACAACACACTTTAGCAGTAGAACAATCCACACAAGTGCAGTAACCAGCTACGAAAACAACAGCTAAACAGCTAAGCAGCAGAACATGCATTTAACAGCTAAGCAGCAGAACATGCATTTAACAGCTGATGTCGAGCCATCCACGAGCACATCAACCAACTGAGCAGCTCTCCATGTGAATAGCAGCAGAGGACATTAATTGCAGCAGCTGTCTAGCGCTGAGTTGAGCACAGATAAGATAAACCGAATGGATGAATTTGTGTTAGTTTATGACATGAAGGCTCCTACTCAAATTACTTGGCCTGAGCTGCAACTAAGAAATGACAAGTCAGTCCAATTTCATGGATATTTCAGACCAAATTGGTGATTACTAGAGCAGCCCACACGTGGAGAGCATGATATCTAAGGATGTGCAATAATGAGAACAATAGACATAGCCCATTAGGAGTAGATGAATTCATCACATGAAAAAAAAGCGGGGAAAAGCAATAGAATAACGAAGAAAGGCACAAAGCTTCCAGGGGATTTTCATCATGGTTTCTGTTTATGAGGCCCACATTGCATTTAATAAATACTCATGTTGACATTTTTGGAAAGCAGTACGTGTGGGCCTCATAGTTCTGTTGGTTGATGATATTCATGTCAGGCCCACATGAGTTAAAGTTTAGCCCTTGGCTGGGGATATAAAAGAGAGTTGACGAAGGGGGGAATACAGTAGCTGAAAACAAAAAAGAAGACAGATGGTGAGAAGAAAAACATCAGCAGCTTAGGGATTTTGATTTTTTGTTTTATTTTAGTTTAATAAAGCCCAAAAACACGACCCATAATAAGCCTACATCTATCATCGACCCCTCTTTGGAAAGTCGGAAACTACATTAGAAAAGAGAGAGTTGATGAAGGAATGTTTGTATATAAGTTAACTAGTAAATTGTGGTAATGGCTGAAAAGTAAAAAACTATGTAAAAAAAAGATTATTATATAGTTCAAGAGTGAATAACTTGATTATACTAAGAATGGGCTTTGGGTAACAAAATAATTGATATTAAAACTTTATAACTATATTAGAGATAGAATAAAAGTCGAGAACTTTTTAAGTAAAAATCTAACTCAAGGTAATGGATCAGAACCTTAATTAAAAATTTAATCAAAACCTATTTCAAGTCAACTAAAAATTAGATAAATAACTAAAGAACCTACTTATATGAGAATGTAAACCTACTTAATAATGAAAATAAGTTCTTATTTCATATGTGAATTTAAAATTGAAGTTATATATTATTTTCTAGGGATTATTAATGAAGATCACAAATATGACATATAAGAGCACGTGACATTACATCCAAGTAAGTTAAGATTGATACTTAGAGGAGTAAGGATACTTGTTTATGGTTGTAGTTAGATTGTTTGTATATGTGTTTTATGTGTGCTTACGATATTGATTATTGATTAGGAGTTGAACTCCAAGTGTTGTTTTTTGCTTAAACATATATCATGTTTTACATATATGAACTTGGTTGCTTATCAAATAATCTGGACTAATCTTAAGTTAACTAACTATCTAACTTGACATTTATAGTAACCTAATAGGGATGACAATTAGGTTGTCAAACTAGATATTGATGCATTTGTTAAGGATAACAGAAATGATTCTTTTTTCCATCTTTAGTCGAACTAAGTAATAGGAGAGGGGGTCACAATAAGGTTAGGATCCATAATTTGAATGTTGTTTAGGAATGATGGTGTTCTCTATTGCATAAGTCCGAATTTAGTCTGATAGTATTGCGTTAAAACTTCTTGGAATATAGGTTAAAAGGGATGAAATTACTCTAACTTTACAATAAATCGATTAAATATTGTAAGATGCTATATCATTTGTCTATTGCATTTACATTTAATTAATGATTGAACAATCGTGTTTGTAATGTATTCTTATGACTTTGTCCTTTTTACTGAGCTAGTTAAGCGCACATTCCTATAAATTATTTTGTAGGTGCCTAGTAACATTAGAAAATGCCTCGCTACACTTGTCCATAAGTTAGTTTCGACGGGTTGGGGAGTAAAATGAAGAAGTTTAATGAATGGAAAGAAGCTTAAGTCTCTTTTCTTCTTCTTTTTTTTTTTTTTTTTTTTTTGTAGGAGGATTATAAGGTCTTCCTAGGAGGCTTAGTCTTCATTAGCTAACTGTATATATATTTTTGTAATGTAGATCTTCTGTGAAGATGCAAAGTTTCCTTTGAAAATTTTAGACTCTTGATGTATTTAAGATTATGTAATGAACTAATTTATTTATAAGTATAAGAAAATATATAATGTAAAATGTTACTCTATAGGTTTTATATATTATAGGTACCTATTTGACTGCTTCAAAGCTGGTTGAATCGTCGTTCGCTTTGTGTAGACTATATCTATATTAACAGTTGAGGGGATAGCTTCTAGCTTAGGTTGGTTTATATGCGAGATTGTTACAACTCCTTGAATTTATGGCATAACATTGGTGTTAATAGGTTAGCTCCCAAATTCAAATTTTTTAGTTAAATTTTCTGAAAAATTAATTTTTTAGAAAATCTGTAAACTAGTATTAAAATTAGGGTTTTTTTTTTATCTAAAAACCCTAATTTGACTTTTTACCAATTTGACTAATTGACGACTTTAAATTATTTTTCAAAATATTTTTTTTCTTAATTTTATATCAAGCAACTTATATTAAGCAGGTTGAGCTTAGTAGAGGTTAAATTAAGGCAAATCAAAATAGGGTTCGACACCAAACAATCATGCTGACTTGCTAAGCATGCATATCGAACTGTCGAGTAGACATGTTGACCTACTGAGCATATAGATCGACTTGTTGAGCAACTATACCTATCACCGAGCTCTTACCATGATCTAGACAGCATCTAAGTAGACCAACCTTAAACGTCTAATTGAGCCGAGCTACCAAAATATCTAACTTATAGAAATGCTGACCTAAATTCCAAATATCTCTCAACATCCGAGCTTTGACCCAAATAGGGCTAGGTTTGCCTAGTTCTAAGACCCTCTCCTGGTGTCCCTTAAGCTTATTTCTACAGCTACAAGCCTATCTTAGACTCCGCATCAACAATAACAGCTTCTATACATAGTAGTAACTACCCTTTAGTACATGTCTTTTAGCATGACATTCTAGAAGAATTTCTCATTTTTCTATATAGAATATTCTTTATCCCTTTTACCTTTTTTAGTATATTTCATGTGTTTCAATTGTAAATTACCCTTTTTTGTCTTTTCTATGTATACTTGTATCCCTAGTAGGGCTAGTATATAAACCTCATTTATTTGTGTGTAGACAACTCAATTTACATCAGATTATTACAATTTCCTTTTGAGCAACTTAAGTGTTCTCATTTTCTCTTTAACTCTTATTTATTCTCTTTAGAAATGAGTAGTGGCGAGTAGCTCTATAATTCGAACTAGTGAGTCACATTCAGCGAATTGTAGATCGAATAAGATCAATTGGTGTATCATATTTGATTAGTAACTGCTCAAATTTATCTAATTTTCCTTTTGTCTTATTTCATCCTTATCGTTGTAGTGTTTCTTCGTGTGTACAACCTTGGAGATGCATTATCCGATAGAGTTAGCAACATTGAGTTAGGGAATCGGAATTCGATTCTTGAGAATAATGGTATAGATCACAAGAAGGATTCATCATATTCCATACATGATTCTAAAGGTTCAATGTTGATGAACTTATAGAAGGGTATAAAGTTAGAGATACTGAAGTTTAAAGGTTCAAATTCGTAGGATTAGATCTTTAAAGTCTAACAATTCTTTAAATTTCATGATATTCTTGAAGAGCAATGCATTACCATTGCCTCTTTTGCCATGGAGGATGTTGCTTTATAGTGGTATCAATGGATGTTCAACAATCGGTTAATTTCTACTTAACCTACACTTTTACATGATTTGGAGCCATGATTTAGCCCCTTAGAATTTGAGGATACATAGGGCAGTTTGTACAAGTTGCATCAGAAAAGGTTAGTATAAGAGTATTAGCATGAGTTTCAAACTCTTTCTAATAGAGTTGTAGGCATTTAATAATTTTCTTTAGTCAAATGCTTCATATATGGTTTAAAACCTATAATATGACATGAAGTTATGATAAATAAGCCAACTTCATTACCTTTTGCTATTTGGTTAACCAAAATGTATGAAGCTAAGTTAAATGGTCAATTTTCTTTGAAGCTAGCTATGATTGTACCTTTTCAATCTATAGTCAAAACATTGACTTTACAGTTTGCTAAGCCACTAGTTGTTTCTTCTTCAGGGCCTTCTACTTCCATACCCCCTAAATCACTTCCAATTTGCAAGTTAACTACATAAGAAATGTAAGCAAGAAGAGAAAAAGGGTTATGTTATAACTATGACGAGAAGTTTCATCATAATCATAAATGTAAAGCACAATTCTTGGTTCTATTAAGTATAGATGAGCCATATCATACTGAATTAATAGACAATGAAGAAGAAGAGGTACTTTACAATGAATTGGAAGAAGATTGTGTCTATGATGCTATTACTTTTAGCTATCATGCTCTTTCAGAGTAATTCTTTTCCTAGGACACTTCTGTTCCATTAGAACTTAAATAGTAAGCAAATTTCAAATCTAGTGGATTTGGGTAGCACTCATAACTTTGTGCAATACGCATTGTTTAAACATTTATGGCTCAGTATTTTTCCAACTCCTAAATTCTAGGTCATGGTGGGTAATGGAAGTAAACTTACATATTAGGGGTTTTGTAAGAATATTCCACTAACCATATAAGGATTTCATTTTACTTAAACTTTTTACATCCTTCTTTTTCATATGGCAAGACTAAACTCTAGTAAACAATTTTTGACCAACAATTACAAGTCTCTTGTTCCTAAATCACACATTGAAGTGGGTCAAAGGTTGTGCCTTTATGATTAAATTCATGGTTGTTTTGACGTCCCATCTTTGATTAGAGCTCCAACCTTATAAATTGGAGCTTGAACAAGTAGGTCAATCATCAATCTCTTCACCCCATACTCTCTATAAGCTTTCGCAGTCGCTTTCTCTATCTACTCAGTTTGATTTTCTCTCTATAGCTTGAGCTTTGATTTGAAGTTCCTTGAGCTAAACCATTACTGCCCACAAGTTGCCCAAGCTTTGAGCTTTCACGCTAGACCCATCGCATAAGTCACCATGCTTCCTAGTCCCATTTTTGATCCACCTAGGCCCTAATTCAATGTAAGCCCCACAATTAAGTGTTCAAGATTTGATATGTAAAATTTAGAGTGATTGGGTAAGTTGTTTGATTGAAGCCAAATTTTATGACAAAATTAGGAATATTAGTAAAAATAATCTCATAAGTTTGAATTTAGAAAAATAAATAACAAAATAATTAAATATTATAATATTACGTTATATATATATTACTCATTATTTATCGAAAATTTATAAAATAAGTTTTGATAATTAACGAATCAATACAAATAAATTATATACAAACTAAAAAAATCATAAAATAACATAAATAATATTTAGGAGTATTTATTTGTACTATATATATCTATATAAATATGTGTGGGTAAAAATACCTAAAATTATTTAAAATAATTAATATATGTTAAGATAATACTAAATTAATTAAGAAAAATTACTAAAAATTCAATTAAAATTATGTGAAGTGTAGAAATGTCTGGATATTAGGCATGGTAAGTTGAGAATTAGAGTTGAAAAATCAACAAATAGAATTAGGCCATTTAGAAAGTAAAAAAGAGAAAAAGAAAGGACACTTGGCAACAAAAAAATTCACATATTAGATTAAGAGGAGATATTGATTAGTACAGTACATACTAGAATATTGATTAAGAGATAAATAGGAGACTTGAGATACCTAAATATAGTTAAATGAATTTCACATATTAGATTAAGAGGAGTTCTATGGTTTAAGAATAAAAAATACAACCAGAAACTTAATTAGAATCTAATTTAGGAATTGAATAAGAAACTAGTTTAAGATTAGTTCAGTTATAAGTAATATAAAACTTGAGCAAATGGGTAAAGTTATGATTCGAAACTTATATGTAATAATAGTATAAATACTAAAAGAGTATTTATATTATAGGATTGAGTGGCAACAAACCAACTCTACATCAAACTTAAGTGAGCAAATTAAAGATTTCAAGTAAGTTGGGATTTATACGTTACTATATTTTAGGGTATTATATTATGGTACTTGGAGGCTTAAGATTGTATTTGTTTGTGCTTGTAGGTAAATGCTTATGTGCATGCTTGTATGTCTCTGATTATTTGGCTGTATATTGATGCTTTACTGTAGTGATTTGCTGTAGTTTGTGTTGAGTGAAACTATTTGATCATTATAAATTGGACTTAGTTATATTCAACCTATATACCTTAATTAGACATGAATTGCAACCCTTTTAGGGACAACGAGGACTCTTTGACTAAATACTGATACATTCGAAAGAGATAGTGCTGTTATATAATGGTCTCTTCTTCATTCTTAGTTAAACTAAGTGATAAGAGAGGAGATTGTGGTAAAGATAGGGGTAGTGGTTCAAAGGATAGTCATGGGAAGAGCAATGCTTTCATTACACAAACTTAGGTTTGGTCATGAGCTATTGTATACATGTTGAAACTCCTAAAGCCCAGATTAGAGCGGATGAAATTTCTTTAATTTCATAATGGATTGGATAAGGTTGCGTGATAGCATTTGCGTGTTGCATTGCATTTATTGAATTGTTTGAGAACTATGATTGTGTTGTGTGTAATCTTATGTTTACTTCCTTACTTATTGAGTTGTTGGTTGCGTAAACCCTTATAAATCCTTTTGTAAGTGTTGACTAAAATGTCGTTCTATAATTACCTAAAGGCTAGTTTCGTTTTGAAGAACTTTGGGGAAATGAGAACTAAACGGGATGGTCAATAAAGTTTTTGAGAGTTTTGTCAATAACTCATAGATATGTGAGATGATCGTGTAATATTTTACTTAGCTTAGACTACTATGTTGTGTAAATATCTCCTAAGATCTTGAGACAATATATATATTTATATAAACATGATTTAAAGTTTTGCATGTAATTTTATTAATAACCTCATGCGAACTGTTTACTTTAAAGCGAGTATTCGTTGATATCTTGTGTAAATGATATCTATTATAGTGACTATAAGGTTAGTTATTATCTTAGGTTGATTTAAATGGTGAAATTGTTGCGACCCTGTTACTTTGGGGCATATCATTCAACCTACCACCACCATTAAACCCTTGCCTCTACAACTCACCACCCACGAAAAACTAACCTATTGTGCTTGCAACCTTAAAAAACATAAGACTACACTGCCTATTTGCTTTGAGCCACGTTTAGCAACTACCAACTACAACCGCCACCATTGTGCATTCTTCTAAACCACTAAACCCACCCTAAAAACTCAAGGCATGGTTGTCAATTAAGTTTTCACTAATAAGAGTCTCATGAATCTTTGATTCCCCATTCAAGATAGCCATTAGAGATCATTATGAAGAGGGGGCTTATATTGCTACTTCTTCTTCTTACTTTTCACTTAGTTACGACTTGTGAACTGATCTGATTTGGTTACTTAACTTAGGATCTGACCCATTTCATGTAGCCGACTCATGCTTACTTCCTTTTCTAGGTTGGTTTGATTATTTCTTTTTTTTTTTTAATCTAGTAATAAAAGAATAATAATAAAAAACTTTTTCTTTCCTTACCTAAAAAAAAAATTTATTGCCTTAACACTCGCGAGCTTTCTTTTTTTATTCCTTTTCTCCTTTCTTTCTTTTTCTTTCCTTATTTTACGTAAACTTCCCTTTTTTTTTTTTTGGGAAAATTCATAAAAATAAAAGGCTTCCAATTTTTTTTTTTTTAAAAAGGAAAGGTCGTTTAAATAAAAAGAGAACTCGTCTTACCTCAAGACTTTTAATTTTTTCCCCCCTTAATTTTTTTTTCTTCTTCTTGAAAAACAAACCCTTATAGAAAAAAAAAAAAACTTTTCTCACTTAGAAAAATCTCTTTTCTAAAATAAAAATGGTAACAAGTCTCTTTACAAAAACTAAGGACTTTTAGAATTTTCAAAAATTACAACACCAAGATTAGGAATTTTCTTTTTAGAAATTTTCTTAAAATAGAACAAAATGATTAAAAAAACTGAAATCTGGTCGATTTTGAAAATAAAATGAACTAACCTACCTAAGTTTTTAGAAATGAACTACGGAAGTTTGATTCCAAATAGCAAGTATGTAGATAACTACGGGGTGACTTAAAACATGTAAATTTTCTTTTTCACTTTTGTACATAATTTTTTCAATTTCTTATTTTGGAAAGTAGATGTAATTTTTGTTTATTTATTTATTTGTGAATAGATTTTTTAGAAAGGGTAATTAAAAAATGAAGTTAAATTCAAAAGGTTAAAAGTGGTACCCATTAGGGTTTAATAGGTTAACCTTTGGACCTAAAAACTTTAGTTTTCAAAAACTGTTTCAAATTTAGTTTTTCTGTAATCCAGTTACTAAGTTATAACTAATCTACCTAATTAGTTATTACTTAACCTTTTCTCGACTTTGGTCAAGTGGCAACTCCAAAATCTTTTGAAAATTAAAAGAAAATGAAGTTTTTCTTAAGTCCTAGTCTTAGGTCTATATTAAATGGGTATAGGATTCAATATAAATTGGATTAATGAAAATAATAAAAACAAAAAAATTCAGGTTCGATAAAACCATGTTGTTTCACGACAAGGGGTGTAACTAGATCCTTTTAAGGTCACAACTGCTGTCAATTTGTCTTTGCCTACTTTGCTTAAACGGCTACGAGCATTCTTGGGCTTATCTGGTTACTACTGTAGATTTATTAGAGGTTACGCTTCTATTGCTACCCTACTAATAGATATATTGAAGAAAGACAAGTTCCTATGGTTTAAGCAAGCTACTGTTACGTTGAACAACTTAAGGAAGCCTTAATAAAGGCTCCTATAATGTCTTTACCAAAATTTTCATAGCAATTTATATAGGGGCAGTCCTTTTGCAAAGCAATATATCCATCGCTTTCTTTAGTAAAAAGCTACCCCTTTAACTTTGTAAAGCTTCGCCTAAGTATATGAGCTACAAGTAACAGTAGAGGCGGTTTGCAAGTGGAGTCAGTATTTGTTAGGATCTTACTTTATCATTTGAACTAATAATAGAATTATCAAGGAGATATTGACGTAAGTCATTTAAACCCTTAAACAATAGAAATTTCCTACTAAGTTGTTAGGTTACAATTACACTATTATTTATAAAGTTGGTTATGAAAATATTGTAGCTGATGCCTTGTTAAGGCAATATGAGGGTGCTACTTATCAAGGGTTTTCGACTTTAACTCTTTTATTTTTGGATAAGTTGAAGCAAGAGTACATTACTCTTGAGGAATTTTGACAAGTGATTGTCGCTTTAGAAGAGGGTACTATTTTGAAGTATCCATTGTCTTGGCGTGATAGGTTGTTGTACACTAAGCAATGCTTCTTCTTGGTTCCTACTTCTTCTCTTATCCATCATCTTTTATGGGAACTTCAAAGTTCTATAAGTGTAAGACATTTTGGGAAACTCAAGACATACAAGCGCATTGCTTTGAATTTTTTTTTTTTTTTTTGGGAAGGGGTAAGGAATGACATCCCAAGTGGAAGATTTTGTTCACAAATTCCTAGAGTGTCAGCATGTGAAATATAATACAAGAGCTCCAATTAGGCTTCTTGCACCGTTGCTATTTCTTAAGTGGATTTGGGAGGATATTAGTAAGGATTTTATAACATCCTTATTCAAATCCTAGGGATTTACAATCATTTTGGTGGTAGTTGATTGGTTGTCTATGTATTACCACTTTGGGCCTTTGGATTCTCATTTATAGTTACAAAAGTATCCCAATTGTTTGTTACTATGGTGATCTCGCTTCATGGAATTCTCAAAACTATTGTTTCTGACAAGGATTTCATTTTCATTAGTTGTTTTTGGAAAGAGTTGTTTCAACTTAGTAGGACTAAGCTGGCTCTTAGTAGTGGCTATTGTCTTTAGTTTGATGACCAAATTGAGGTACTTAATTGCATTATCCAATAATATCTAAGAGCTTTTATTATGGATCATCTAAGTGATTGGGTTCGATTTTTTCCTTGGGTGGAGTATGCTTATAATACATGTGGCTTATAATACATCCTTCCACAAAGGAGCTTAGGTTACTTTATTTAAAATGGTGTATAGTTGGTGATGGGAATCAAGCCACTAGACCATTGACCCCCAGCCAAGCTTGAGGATTAGAGGGACTAGTAAGGAAGATCCACTTATTCCAGTCGACTCCTACTGAGGCCAAGTATCTCTTTACCGAGCAACTCTGCATGCCGAGTTGCATGACTTCTCATCTCTTGGAGATTGTGTGCCAAATGCCAAAATGTTGAGATACCTGCCAAACCATGCGTGCTTGCTCACTCAAGCCGGAGCCAACCACTTTTACGGCATCACTCTTGTCGAGAGATCGAAAGAGATAGAGACTAGATTGATCCTTAGCCATGCCTGCATGGATAAGCAACCTGACTGTACATTTTGTCTACATCCTCCAACGGCCTTTGCCAATGTGTTGGCACTATGTGTATAGGACCACGTATAGAATTTGCCACATTAATCATTACTTTTATTGAATATTCATTTCTACCTTTTTATATTTTTGTACATTACTTCTTTAGGGTAGTACCCTTCTATCTCTTCCTTATAATGCATGTTATCCTAAATTCTCAGTTATAAATACCTCATTGTACTTGTAGCTATAATCATCAGATTGAACATTAATACACTTGGCAATTTGTCTTTCGCAAACACTACTTTGTTTACATACATCTCACTCTTATCTTAATCCTTAAATAATGCTAGGTGGCGAGTAACCTCACTGTACCATCTCGTACATCATATCGAGCTGTGTCGTGAGTCCTTGGAAGTTCCATTGGTGCATCATATCCATTAAAGCTGTCTGTGGGTTTTAGCTTACTTTTCCATTCACATTTGTCCTTTTGCACATTCCCATCACTTCCTTTTCAAGCTTTCGATAAGCTTGGACTCATTTTGTGACCAGTTTTATTTGTTCTTGGTTATGGTTCGCAATATCTTGGTATCAGAGTAGAAGTTTTATTTGAGTTGTAGTTTGACTTTGAAGTTTTGTGTATACTCTATTTTACGTGTATGAAATAGAGCAAGTTATTGTGTTTATCTTAGTTGCTATGTTTGCTGGCTATTTTAGTTTCTAGTTTAGAGAAATGATGGATTCAAGTATAAATGTTGGTGTTGAAGATGACAACAATAGAGTTATCTACCATGACCGATAGTCTCAAGGAACTCCTAGGAGTATTGACAAGAGACTTGATGAGGTGGCTAATCTCTTGGTAGATTTGACTCGAGCTGTTCATGCGTTAGCTTGCCGATCGAAATACCTTACAAGTTGCTTAACTTATTGGAGGTCAGAACCTAGCTCGATAAGTTTGAGGTGGAGGAGTAGGTGGATGAGTAAGATGAATAATAGACTTGAGGGAACTAGATGAAGAGGACGAGGAAGAGGAAGAGTATTTTGAAGAGGAGTAAGCTTGAGTCCCTAAATCATCTGACTATGTGAAGCTTTGGATTCCGAGCTTCAATGGATCTCAGAATACTAATGAATGTTTAGAATGGGAAGAGAAAGTGGAGAGTGTTTTTTAATATTATCAATACAAAGATTATGAGAAAGTGAGAACTGCTGTTGTTTAGTTCTTTGGATATGTCGCCATGTGGTGGAGGAATTTCCAGGCTATGAGGAGGTAAGAAGGTTATCGAGAGATTAATACTTGGCCTAAAATGAAAAGATTACTGAGAAACATATTTGTACTGGAAACTTATCTACAAGATACTTTCACTCGGCTTCAGAAGTTGAGGTAAGGAGGTCGACCAATTGACAAGTATGTTTAGGAATTCTAAATGCTCATGATTCGATGTGAAGTAGAGGAACCCCCATCACGAACAATCTTTAGGTTCATAATGGAATCGAGAGGTGATATTTGAGACATTGTAGAGCTCCAATGATTCACAACAATGGATGAAGCCATCTGAATAGCTTAACGAGTGGAGAGATAGAAGAGAGGTTGAGTACTGACCAAACTATCGACCAGTCGACCTAGACAGGGAAGTTACTGAGCTCAGTTAAGTATCGAGCTAAGTTGAAAGATGGATATCCGAGCCGAGAAGAAGAGTCGACCTGATAGTGACATACTAACTTGAAAGGATTAGGCAGGAAGACGAGTTAGAATCGAAGAACTATGGTGCTTTAAGTGCTAAGGGTTCAGACATATGGCCGCTTAGTGCCCGAATTGAATAATTATGGTGATTAAGGGAGATGTCACAAAGTTAAAGGTAGAAAGTACGGATAGGGAACTTGAGGAGGAAGAGATCATTATCAAGAAAGAAATGGCTAAGAAGGAACTTATTGAAGAGGATGTATTTGTCAAAGACTTAGATAAGTTGGTCTTGGTTGTCTAATGTGCCATGAACTTAGAACCTTCATGAGAGGAAGAGTAGGGGAGAATTTGTTTCATACAACCTATAAGGTGAATGACTAAGTGCAAGCATTAATTATGGATAGTAGAAGTTGCACCAATGTGACATCAACTGAAATGGTCACACAATTGAAGTTACAGACCATTGTACACCTAAAGTCATATAGGTTGCATTGGCTGAATGATAAGGGAGCACTACATGTTACCTAATAAGTGCTACTGCCAATCATAACTGGGAACTACTATGATGAGATTCTCTGCGATGTGCTTCCTATGTATGCTTCGTATGTATTGCTTGGCCGGCTACGGCTGTTTAGTAGAAGAGTTATCCATGATGGATACAAGAACACGTATATGTTCGAAAAAGATGGCCGGAAGATTACATTAAACTTGATGTTGCCGAGAGAAGTTAATAAATTACAGACAAAACTTACTTGTGGATAAAAAAAGACTTTGATGATGAGCAGAGCCGAATTTCGAGAGGCCATCAACGTTGACGAGTCGACCCTTATGTTGGTCAGGTACTTATTAAAGATGAAGGAACGGAATGAACTATCCTAGAAAATAAAAGAGTTGCTGGACGAATATGCCAACTTATTCCCATAGTAGTTACCTAAGGGGTTACCTCCAACTCGGGATATAGAACATTGCATTGACTTAATACCTGGCATCATGTTGCCGAATAAGCTTTCCAATCGAATGAGTCTCGAACAGGCTTCTGAGCTCCAACATTAAGTCAATGAGTTACTAGAAAGAGGGTATGTTAAGAAAAGTCTTAGCCCTTGTGCTGTGCCGGTGCTTGTAGTGCCGAATAAGGATAGAACCTGACGGATTTATGTAGATAACCAAGCCGTGAACAAGATTACGATCAAATACAAGTATCCTATTTCGAGGCTAGAAGACATGCTAGATGAATTAAGCGAAGCTAAGATTTTTAGCAAAATTGATACGAAATTTGGCTACCATCAAATCTGCATAAGGCTAGGAGATGAGTGGAAAATTATGTTCAAGACTCGACATAGACTTTATGAATGGATGGTCATACCCTTTGGCTTATCGAATGCCTTGAGTACTTTCATGAGATTGATGAAACATGTGTTGAGACATCTGATAGGGAAGTGTGTTGTGATGTACTTTGATGACATCATTGTTTACAGTGCTGATATGTTGAGTCACTATGAAAATCTTCGAGTTGTATTGAATATCCTCCATGCCGAGAGATTATTTGGTAATCTCAAGAAGTATTGCTTTTGTAAGGATGAAATGGTATTCTTGGGTTATATAGTAAGTAGAGGAGGCTTACGAGTGGATGACAAAAAATCTAAGCAATCGTCGAGTGGCTGACTCCTACTACTTGTTCCAATGAAACTGACGAATTGCTCGAGGCAAAGATTCTATAATGGTTGTCGTAGATCGATTTAGCAAGATGGTGTACTCTATGCCTTGCATCAAAACTAATGATGCTTCGGCTATTGTTTTTCTTTTCTTACAAGAGATTGTATGGTTACATGGTATGTCGAGAAGTATAGTCTTCAATAGAGACTTGAAGTTTCTGAGCCATTTCTAGAGGACCTTGTGGCGTTGGATAAAGACTAGGTTACTATTCAATACCTCCTATCACCTCTAAATAGAGGTGATTAATTGTATTTTAGGATCACTATTTTGAGCTATAGTGGGCAAGAACTTGGTCAATTGGGACATTTACCTGCTAATAGTTAAATTTGCTTACAATTAAACAATACATGACACCACCAAATAGACCTCCTTTGAAGTTGTCTATGGTTTTAATCTCAAGTTACCTCTTAATCACACCCCCATGCCGGAATCCGAGTAAGAAGACCTAAACGCAAGAGTCAGAGCATGATCCCTTCAGCACATCTATGACAAAGTCACTCGGCACATCGACCAAGCTACTAAAAAAAATGTGAGGAAGGCTAAGGGTAGGACGGCTAAACAATTCCGGTAAGGAGACTTAATATGGCTACACTTTAGTAAGGAACAGTTTCCGAGCAAAAGGAGAAATAAATTATTTACAAAAGCTAAAGGATTCTTCATGATCCTCTAGAAGATCAATGATAACGCCTACAGGTTGGAGCTACCTAATGATTATGGGGTATCTAACACCTTCAACATTGTCGAACTCAGTCTCTATCACCTTGATGGAGATTTGACCGAAGATCGTACATATTTGATCCTAAGTCTAAATTAACCTGGAGGGAATGATGTGAATTAGGATATTAGACCATTGATCCGCAACTAAGCCCAATGACTAAAGGGATTGGCAAAGTGGATCCTTCTCTTCCAGCCGACTCTTGCCGAGGCCGAGTATCTCTCTGCCAAGCAACTTTGCATGCTAAGTAGTATGACTTCCTATCTCTTGGAGATTGTGTGCTGAATGCCAGAATGCTAAGATACCTGCCAAACCACATGTGCCTGCTTACTCAAGCTCGAGTTAACCATTTATACGACATCACTCTTGCTAAGAGATTGAGAGAGATAGAGATCAAATTGATCCTTAGTCACACCTACTTAGACAAGTAACCTGATCACATACTTTGTTTGCATCTTCTAATGGCCTCGCTAATGTGTCGCCACTATGTATAGAATTTGCCACACTAATTATTACTTTTCTTGAATATTCATTTTTACCTTTTTGTATTCTTGTACATTACTTCTTTAGGGTAGTACTCTTTTATCTTTTCCTTTTTAGGCATATTGCCTTAAATTCTTACATATAAATACCCTTTATACTTATAACTGTAATCATCAGATTAAATATTAATACACTTGACAATTTGTCTCTTGTAAACATTACTTTGTTTACATACATTTCACTATTATTCTAACCTTTAAGTAAGGTTAGGTGGTGAGTAACCTCACTAGATCATCTCGTACGTTATATCGAGCTGTACCGTGAGTCTTAAGAAGTTCCATTGGTATGTCATATCCATTGGAGCCGTTTGTGGGTTTTAGCTTACTTTTCCATTTGCATTTGTCCTTTCATACATTTCCATCACTTCCTTTTCAAGTTTTTGGCAAGCTTCGACCTATTCAGTAACCAACTTTGTTTGTTCTTGGTCACGGTTCGGAATAGCCGGCCTTTACTTACTATTTTATCTTATGCTAAAAGAACATTTAGTGTTGAAGTAGTAGATGAAGAGTTGTGTACTAAAGACACTATCGTACTGGATTTGCGTGCTAATTTGCTTAAAGCACAATACAGAATGCATATGCTAATAAAAATAGGATTTTACCTAATTTTCAACCCGTGGACTAGGTGTTTTTAAGTTACAACCCTATAGGTAGATCTCTTTATATTAGACACAATTTCATAAGTTGTCTAAGAGGTTCTATGGACCTTTTAAGATTCTAAAGCAGATAGGTTCTTATTCCTATGAAGTGGATTTATTGGAGAATTGTAAAATTCATAATATTTTTCACGCATCTGCTCTTAAGAAGGCCTATGGGTTACATGAACCTGAGTTACTTTTACCACTAAATTCAGAAGTTAGTCACGCATTGGTGGTACCTCTCTCTATTTTAGGGATAGTTCTAGGTACTCAATAGGTGTAATAAGTATTGGTCTAGTGGGTTGGGTTACCTCTAGAGGAGACTTCTTGGGAAGATTTTAGACTTTTGATAAACTTATCCTCAATACAACCTTAAGGACAAGGTTGTTTCTTAAGAAGGGGGAAAGTTGTTATGGCAAGTGCTAAAAGGATTACTTAGTAGCCAACTTGGATGAAGGATTACTGCACACACTAAAAATATTAGGAATCGCCATAATTTAGTACAAAAATTTTGTATACATAACAATAGAGTAATCATAATTAGAGGAAATTAGTTTGTACACATTTGATAGTGATTGTAATAGAACAAGTGGAAATATTGTTACAAGTATTGTAAACGACAATAAAAAAGAGAAATGAATAACAAAGAAGGGGAGAACAAATAACTTTCCAGAACAGATTTAGTGTCTTCGAGTGTAAGACTCACTTAAATAGCCTTGATCCATCTTCTTCTATCTTTCATCACCTACAAAACACAAAGAACAAATACATTAGAAGCGCTAGATCTATTGTGATACGACTTGAGAGAGAGAGAGAGAGAGGATATGATCTGACCTCTGAGGCATGTGTGGCTGAAAGTGGAAGTGGGTTAGAATATTTCACTAGCCAGTGGGCTTTGGGCTGGGTACATTGGGTGATCGGCCCAACAATTGCTGATAAGTTACCTTGGCTACTTGAAAAGAAGGGAAAATGCGGTGTTCGATCAGCCTATATTCATAGAAGGTGCTTGGCTATTATAGGTGACATAAGTGCTTCATCGTCTTATTGAAAAAAAATAACAATAATTTGGAAACTAATTTGGGATTAGTCATTGTTTACCAAATCAGGTGAGACACTTTACGTAGAAAGCCTTAAACAATGGACTACGTCACTGTCCCAAGCGCATGGCAGCTCCAACACATAACAAGATCAAACTCAACGTGAAATGGACCTTTGGACAAAGGAGTAACAACAACTACTGCAGCTTAAGGTTGTGGCCACGGGAAGTTCCACAGCGTCTAAGGGGATTCCAATTGGAAAAGAAAATACTCGATCGATGAAGATAATCCTTTTCTAACTTCCCTTCGAGAATTTGAAAGTTCTTTTCCAGTTTTAAATCTTTTATGTCCTTCCTCGATAGTAATAAAGGGATTTTTCTAGGGGCATCAGGATTCATGAGGTCGATAGTGATGCCTTCTCTCGAAGAAAATCTGAAGGAGCGAGCGGGAGCATTACGTTAGGTGGGTTGCCGTTTGCCGCTATGATAGATGGAGCAACAGTATTGTCGAGATCGACGGCATTGTCTTAAACAATACCATCAAATCAAATCAAAATTACATTTTATAGGCTTAACTTCACTCATCTCTTCCAAAAGTTACTAAAGACTTCGAAATTATGAAAATTTTCATTGTTCAGCCATCAGTATGAAAAAAAAATTCAATAATACTAATAGTCAATCACATACAAATATAAATAATACACATATATGTATATATAATATAAGATGTTTCAAAGTGAAATAAAATTATATAAATAAATTAGACTGAATATATGAGATTTGTACCATTACTTTACAATTTAGTGGAGTAATATCCAGCGCAAAATATTTTTCTTATGCAATATTAATATATAATATAGTGAAAGCCTAACCCATGGGTTCCGGTTCTTGGTTTGACATCATTAGCCATTATAGTCCAAAAGTAAGAATCAAAACTCACGAAGCGCATGGGAAATGACGCACGAAGACCGTGTCCTCTTCTCCTGTGATAAGCATCGAAAGGACAGGATGTGCATTGGTTAACCCGGATTCAGATGTCGCCATTTTCTTCTGATTAATTTTCTCTAATTTATAAATTAATCGTTGAGAATATCTAAATTTTTAAATTATATTTATAAAATTATTATAACATCATTTTCTTTTTTATAATCATGACTATTAATTACGCTTGACGCTATTTTAAGAAATAAATTGATTAAAAATTAGAAAAGGTAAATAGAGGTGATTCATTTTCAATTTATCCACATCTAGTAGTACAAATTTAAAGATTGTACAAACATCATCTATAAAATTGTCATCTAAATATATCTAATATAAAACTAACACTAGAACTTTAAGTCAAACTTTTCTGTATCTTTTGACTCTAGAGTTCATTCCTTTTAATAATATTGAATAAAGGAAATAAAAATATAAAGACTAAAAGGGATAAAAAAATAAAGAATATTCAATATGAAAAAAAAAAGAAATTATTATAAAATATTGTATCAGAAAACACGTATCACTTGGTGGTTGGATGAGAGAAATATGATACAAGATAGGCGGAAACAGAATAACGTTTACAGTCAGGGGATGACTTGATTTGGATCAGGTCAGGAGTCAATTAGTCCGATAAAAAAGTCAGTTGAATTGGAGTCAGACGCTTATGATTGGTCTGACAAGTTGGCCTAAATACTCTTGGGTTGTCTTCTAGAGTAAGGTATCGTTGTTGGGCAGGAGTAGATTTGACATATATGAGGATCTAATAAACAAGTCGATAGGAGATTAGTTCGGCATAGGGATACCTATCTCGGTTTTGGTTTTGAGTTAGTATTCTTCGCGTGAGTTCTTGGAGTTCTCTAACTAGGTTACGAGTGATTGGTCTAGGGGTCTAATTCCTATTAGTGTACCTTCCTCACTTTATATTTTCCATTATTTTCCTCTCCAACTTTGCGTTTTTCATTATTTCTCGTTATTCTTTCTAGTTTATTAAGTAATAAGATCACATGAACCTAAGATAATGAAGCTGAGGAAATTTATTTTTTATTAAATTCACAAATTTTGCTATTGATTTATTAGGTTTACATATAAAGAGCATGTGATATCACACATAGATTACATTTGTTATATCTCATAAATTAGAAATTTATGGGAAGAAGGGTAGTTGCAAATTGCACTAAGTACTTTGTATCCTATAGGTTTTATAAGGTGCAGGTTTTATATTGCTTTTTATGGTGTTATAGGAAGGTTTTGATTTTAAAATTTGGGAACTTATAATTTAAAGGGTAAGATACGGGTAAGATCTCATACCGTACCCACCTTATACCCGCTCATCTTTATACTTGAAACTCTATATGGGAAATACTTTTATGTCATGTTTGATATGCAGAAATGCTTTGGAATGGAATGGAATGAAGGCAGAAATGATAAATCATTTCATATGTTTAGAGATTGTCATGGAATAAAATGGGATGAAATGATATTAAATGCGTAAATATAATTAATTGTAAAAAATATTCCAAAATATTATATGTTATAATTTATTTGAAGGTTATATAGGTAATTTTAAGTTAATACAATTGATGAGGGTGGATTGGAATCGTCATTTTGGCCCCTCAAAGGTAGAATTGAATTCTCACTTAAATGTGGAATTGATGATTCCACTTTCAAATTACACTCCCAAACATAGAGAAAGGGATTAGAACCTGGAATTATGATTTCGTTCTGGTCTATTCTTGTATACCATATGTGACATTAATTTTTTTATCCTTCCAAATATTATATTATTGAGAGTGGAACCTAATACATGAACAAGTTGAAAGAATGGAATTAGATTGTGGTACACATCACATACTAAAATTACTAATATTAAGTGATTTTATAAAATGTATAGTGATTTTATGAATAATAAAACTAAAAGAAAAAAAATTGCTCAAATGTATATAGCAAATGCAATAGTAGGATCACATGATTGAAGTCGTTTTTCTTGACTGAGTGGTTGTTATATTTTGTTGGTTTTGGTATATTTGTGTTTTTTCGTAGAAAGAATTGTACTTCTATATATCCATGTTATTCATAAATTATGATCTAATAAAATTTTGTGGCACATGAATGAGATAGTCCAAATTAATTGACTGTTTATTCTAATATGTTAAGTAATAGGATCAATAAGGCCACCAACGTAAATTATCAAAAGTTAAGAGAAGGAGGATTTACTTTCCTAGAAAAAAAAAATGAAAGTAATTGTTTCATAGGTCATAGAACCGTAACTTAGGATCAACACAATGGCCCATTTCATTAAATTAAGGGAGGGAGGATGGTGCTGGTCCTGATTAGACTTGGGGAAGGTTTGATTTTGACCTGTGAATTGACCCAGCAGTTCAATGAATCGAACCTAACCCGTTAATGGAAAGCCTGAATCGAATGGTAACCTACTAGGCCCTGTGGATAATGGTGGTTCATCCATGCCAATTTGCCAATAGGAATCGAGTTGATGAATCGATAGTTCAACTCGTCGATTCAACCCATTGGAAATAAAGAAAAAAGAGGGGAAAAAAAAGAAGAAAAAGAACATTATTTAAAATATTTGGTATTATTATTACAGCTAAATAAGATTTTTTCGGAGTATTAGGAGATTATTTTACTAATGCATGTACTTTGAAAAAGAAAAATATTTTAGTTTGAATTTAAGTTTTTTTTTTTCCATGTTGTATCTTCATTTTTTCCATAGTTAATTGTTTTATCTCATTTTATCATTACATCTATAATTATTAAATTATATAATCTTATTAATTTTTTAATCATATTTTAATAAACTTTATATATCTCACGTTAAATACAATGTTTATTACTTCTGCATCTTAAAACGGTGTGCATATTCTCTTAAACATCTAAGCAATGTCATTATTTAAAAAGAATGCTTTATTTACATAAGAAAATGTTTTGTATAATACTTCTATAAAAATTCTTTCATATAATAATAATGGTTAAACAATGATTTAAGAAAAAAAAAAAATTGGTTAGAAACAAGCCTTAATGTAATTAATTCATTGGCTTCATTTGAAAGAATTAAGTAATTGCTTTGGAAAAAAGAGGGTTAGATTTGTTTTATGTTTTGAAAAAATAGCCGTATTGAAATTCATAAGGGAAAAAAAAAATTTATAGGTTCTATAAGGTATCCCGTATAGAATACAAGGTGTTGCTATAATACTATAGGGTAAAGTATGAGTAGCAAAATTTTAAAATCTATACCTATAAAATATGATATGGATAAGGCTCTATAGTTTACCTATTCTGTACCTACTCATCCTTACTAAGTGTAATAGCCTCATCATTTCATTTCTTATCATTTATTGTCTTATAGGTGTCACTATTTTTATTTTTCACTCACAATTTGTGTAAAAAAACAGAAGAATTCCCTATGTTATAACCCAAGTTTAAGGGAAGAGATCAACCTAAAAGATTACACTTAGTGTTACTTTCTCATGTGGGATTGCATCGCCCACTATAGGTGGCTTATACTTTGTTTGACTAGGTAGGTCTTTCAAAGTAACCTTCTCCCAAGTTGCTTTATATATATATATATATATATATATATATATATATATTTTAAGGTTGCCCATTCCATAGTGTTGACTTCTCAACATGAGTACTAAAAATACAATCTAAATTTAAGGAAAGAGTCCAACCTAAAAGATTAACTTAAGAAATAGGAGAATTCTTTAAATTTAAATGTTATATTTAGTTTATGTTACTTTCTCCCGTAGAATTGCAACATCTTGCCACTATTATTATTTCATCCAAAGCTGATATGAGATAAAAAAAAAATTTAATTTCATTTACAGTTGTCATCTTCTCATATCACCATCATTATTTCATTTCTTCTCGACCATCTTGTAAATATCACTATCAACAATTCTTGTAAGATCGAGAAACATGTCACTCAAAGCTCTTGTAACTATCAATATTCCATTTGTTTTTAATTTATTATCTTGTAAATATCACTAACCTTATTTCAGTCATAATGTACGTCAGCATCATCGTTTCGTTTCATTTCCTATTTGCTATCTTGTAAACATCACCTTAATTATTTTATTGATAATTCATGCAAGACTGAAATTTCTACTTCCGAATTTTCAGAAATTTTAGGATTTTAAATGTGCATGAAATGATTGTGGCATTAATTGTAGATTAAATTCAAAATTTGCCTCCAAAAGATCTATAACATTATTATGTACGATAATTTTACATTAATTCATTTATATCACGTTTGATAAACGAAAAAATAAAGAAAAATTGAACATTGTTAAAATTATCTTCTATAGTTCTTATACACTTCCAACTTCCGACGGAGAGAAAGCTTTGAACAAATCATATCATAAATTATAGCAATTTGTTGAAAATATCTTGCATTAGGTATTTCGCGGCAAGAAGAATTCTTGCGAAGCTTTATTCAACTGCTTATGTAAGAAGTGATTGCCAGTAAGCTTCGAGCATTAATTCATCACAAGCAACA
The DNA here is from genome assembly GCA_024138015.1 of Lumnitzera littorea. Taxonomy (NCBI): domain Eukaryota; kingdom Viridiplantae; phylum Streptophyta; class Magnoliopsida; order Myrtales; family Combretaceae; genus Lumnitzera; species Lumnitzera littorea. Next base: position 24,704,980 of record JAMXBB010000005.1, on the reverse strand, counting down.
TAGGCCTTGTGAAAAATCAGGCTACCAGTGGCCATTCGCCACAAATCATTTAATAAAGGTTTTCTCACTTGTTTTTTATTTTCTTTTACTCCAAACCTAATTGCTTCAAATAATAAAATCAATTTTAATTAATTTCTAATTATTGAAAATTAACTAAAACTGAAAGTTTGGAATAAACATCTAAATGTATTATATTAAGATGTGAAACACATATGACATAGAATTTATAATCAGGGTTGGTAATTTGGGATATAAAATCCAAATGGATCAAACTCATTTATATAGGTTAAATGTTCAGATTAGGGGTTTAATTTAGGAACCTCTTCCTAGACCCATTTATTAAATGGATATTGGGTTCAACTCATGAACCTATTTATTGTTGAATTAACTAAAGTTTTGATATTTTCTTTACGTGACATTCATTTGCTTGCTACATGTTTCATTTAATATTTAATTTTTCTTTCATTTAGGGCTTGTGACTTTTAACTTTAATCTTTAAATTTACTTGGTTTATTGAAAAAATAAAGCTATATAAATCATTTATAAAGCTCATGTTAATAATAAATAATGAAATGGCATAGATAGCTTCTATTGTCCCTTAATACCTCCCTTCTTCCTTTTTTTTTTTTAATTAATTAATTAATTCTGCTTTTGATGAAGTTATAGTATTTGCTATGAGTCTAGTGGCAAATTTCTACAGTTCCGAAGGTTAACCCATTATCAAATAGGAATTCTTATTTCAACTAGGGCAAGCAAATAAGCTCTTCGGTAGAGAAAAGATAGGTAATTGTTAGTTTGATCTAATTATTATTATATATAATTCTTTGAAGAGCAAACATATGTAAATAAAGATGGATTGAATTAGATAAAGAGCATGATATGATGGTTGAACAAGATATATTAAATTATTGGAAAACTAGTCAATTTCAATAGGGTATAACATATGTCTACCGATTTTTTAAAAAATATTATACAAATACAAATTATATAAAAAAATTAAATAAATATTGTTATGAAATTGTCATATGTTACAATTGTGACATGTGTATTGTCGCAAAATTGTATCTATTAGATGCAATTTAGCAGTATACTAATGTCTTATTTTATAGTTGTAAGATAAGTATACTGTGGCAAAATCGCATATTTAACATAACATGCCATTTTGCGACAATATACTTTTATTGCAAAATCAATTGTGACAAAACAAATATTGTATTTATCAAATGCGACATTTGTATACTGTTACAAAATCGTATTTACAACATGTAATTTTGTAACAGTATTCTTATAACTCTTTTTATATAGTTTGTATTTGTATAATATTTTTTTAAAAAGATCGGTTAACATGCAAAAAGCTTAATTTTCAATATCTTTAAATTGCAAAAAATGGCATGTTGATATCATAAGCATTGTGATATTTATGGTAGTTTCAGAATCTACATAGTATTAAAGATTGAATCCTTGATCAATACCGTAGTTGATTGAAGCCAAAAGTTGTGAGAATTTTTTTATGTAAAAAGGATTGATTCTATGGAGAAGATAATTAATATAATTATTTTACAAATATTTCAGCATTGTTTATCTTTAATAAACAAAATTTTATTATATGCATATTCTTTGAATGTCTCTTTGGAAGGCTTACTAAAAATGTAATTAATTTGAGAACTATCACTAATGGTTATATTTTATTGGGCCATGATTCAAATTATTACCACAATATTTTATAGCTAATCAATGTTTAGATTGTTTGTATTTGATTAGATTTTACTTTATTAAATTTTTATTGGGATGTAATTCTATATTTAAGTGTTAATACTATGTCATTTTATATTTGTAAATGTTAGTTTTAAATCATCATTTTTCTCATGTATTTTAAGGTTGTTTTACAAATACAATTGCAATTTTCCAATCGATATATGGGCCTAACTTGGATATAAAAAACATTTAAATCGGTTAGGTTATGGGTTTAGATTTTCATACAAGATTAGTGTTGGTGGGGGAGGGGGGGCACGAGTAGCGGAGGGGGTTGTTATATGTTGAGGTTTCAAGATATAAACTTTTTTTTTTCCCTAGCTATATTATAATATAGGCAGCAGGGATTCGAACTTGATTTATCTTATTCGAAAATCAGTATTCATACTACTAAATTATAAAAATTTTAACAAAATACAAACTTGATTATATATGATAAGAGATATAAGAAGTTAACACGAATTGCCAACCGTTATAGCTTTAAAAATATAGGATAATCCTTATTCAATGAAAGAAAATTAAAATAATAAGAACAAATTAAACTATAACATCTTTCACTATCAAAATCCATATCCGAGGAAGAAGAAGAAGTGGAACACGAATGGATGGGGCCTTGATATTATGGCTAAATACCATACATTGTCATTACTCCTCTCATTTGTCCTCTTTAATAACCTTATCACATAAAAATTGCATGAAGTAGCCCTGTCTTTTAATCAAGGGAAAAGTATAAAAATATCCTCAATGTTTATTTAATTTTCCATTTTAATCCTTAAGGTTTTAAATTTTTCATTTAAGTCCTCAATGTTTGCAAAAATTTACAAATAAAATCCTCTTAACTGACAGTCTTACATTTTAAATTGAAAAAGTACAAAAAAGTCCTCAGCTTTTTTTTTTCTTTTTCCATTTTAGTCATTAACGTTTTAAATTTTTTTACTTGAATCCTCAATGTTTGCAAAAAGTTATAAATTAATTCTTTTAAATGATGGCATTAAATTGTCATTTATATATCGACACATGACAACATTCTATTGATCCGAATATTTCTTTTAAATAATAATATAATAAAATATTAAAAAATAATTAAGGTGTTAAAAAATTATAAAAAATATTAAAAAATAATGAAACTAAATCAAAAAATTGGAAAATAAAGAATGAGAAAAAATATGAGAAACTAAAAAAATTACTAATATAATACATTTATAAACACACACTTATATACATGTATATAATAATATTAATTTTAAACTAAATTAACAAAAGTTGTTAGCCTCCTCATGCCCCTAGTTGGACAAATTTTCTTTTTTTTTTCCTATATTTTTCCATTTTTCTATAATTTTTGTTAGAATTAATTCATTTAAAAATTAATATTAATATATACATGTATATAAATATACATTACTAAATATATTATGTTAGTACTTTTTTCAAATTTTAGAAATTTTTCTTATTTTTCATTTTTCCAATATTTTGATAAATTTTCATTATTTTTTAATATTTTTCTATAAATCTATTAGTACTATAATTAATTTTTAATATTTTATTATATTATTTATTTGAAAGAAATACTTAGAAAAATAGAATGTTGTCACGTGTTAATGTATAAATGGTAATTTAATGACATTAGTTAAAAAACTATTTTGTAAATTTTTGTAAACATTAAGGATTCGAATGAAAATTTTAAAACGTTAAGGACTAAAATAGAAAAAAAAAAATTGAAGAATTTTTCATACCTTTTCAATTTAAAATCTAATGTTGTAAGTTAAAAGAAGTTATTTGTGTACTTTTGCAGACATTAAGGATTCAAGTGAAAATTTTGAAATGTTAAGGATTGAAATAAAAAATAAAGTAAACGTTGAGAATTTTTTTGTACTTTTCCTTTTGATCAATTCACTAAATTCTAGGTACTCTCACTAGCCAAGTGGCACCCCTAAATTTCTTCACATATATTTTCCTTGATATCTACATATTTTATTGATGTCTATAGGGGTAGATGCAGTTCTACATGATTTATCCTTCCAAATTGAATTGAACATGATATTATAGTTTGGTTTTCTTCTTCTTTTTTTCTTTTATTTAAATCTAATATTATTGTTCAACTTATAATTTTTTTTTTCAAATATAAAAAATTGGTTCAATTCGTCACCCTTCATAGTTTAAACCAAGAATTTGAAAATGTTTAAGAGAAATAATGACATTTTGAATCTTAATAATATCCACTTTATTTCTCAATAATACATTTCCAAAGTATGTGATACTATATTTATCATATTAATAAAATCAGAACAACTGATATAATTTTTGTATTATCTTCGAATTTGCTTTAGTGATGCATTTGGTTGACTTTATAAGAGAGAATAGATTAGCTATTTTTCACATGCTGACATTTTCATTTTATTTTATTTTTTAATGTTTGGTTTGTGAAATAATTATTTCATGGAAGTGTTACTATTAAAAAATAATAAATTGTAATTGTTTAATGGGACAAGAAGAATAGCTATTTTTATGTCAACTTTTATTAAAATAAAAATTTATTTCATACTTTTAAATATCATATCACTATCCTAAAAAATTCCCTTCTCAAGGAACTCACCATTTTATCGTATATTTCCTTATAAAACTTCCTTAATACTTTTTTTAACATTTTGATAGGTCCCAATGTTATATTTACCTAATCAAAATTAAAACAAAAATAAGAAAGACAGAGAACGTGACTCGTCGGAAGCACATTCTGGTTAAAAGCAACGCGGTTTATTGCACAGGAACGAACGTGCACTTTGTGTTCCTTCCAGCCGGTGAAGAAATCGGTTTTAAAGCTGGCCTTATGCACTGATGCCTATACTAAAATGCTAAGACCATCTCCATCCCGCGCGGTAACTTATCTCGTATTCTTAAATATTACATTAACATATTAAAAAACTCATTTTTTCATAACTTTTCACTTTATCCTAAATTATTTCACTAAAATTTCTTAACCCTTTTTTTTTTTTATATTTTTTGGGAGCAGTATTAATATATTTTAGCCTATAAAAATTCAAAGAAACTAAAAAAAAAAAAAAAGAAAAAGAAAGCCTGACAAGAGACAAGACATGTCATCAGCTACTCTCATTGCTGAAGAAATTACACCTTGCATTTCTTGTCCAGGAAATCTGGTCCAAGCTACGGGGAATAAGCATGCTCCAAGTGAGCCAAAATGAAAAGGACAGGTAGAGTTTCCGCTAGCCCAAACACATCTAGATTTCTGGGACCACACACTAAATATTTTTCTGATTATCCAATGCACTAAGCATCAAATTTATGAAAATTCCACGATAAAAGCAATATTTCTTGTTTGTCCAGGTCAACTTTCTATTCTGGCTTAACACCATATAAACTCGCAAGAACTGCTAGCAACCTTCATTAGTGACGTGTTTACTCAGCCTAAACTCGTAACACTGGAGTTTTTGAGAGAGAGAGTTATGCTATAAATGTACTCATATTTACTCAATGGTCTCAATGTTTTATGCTTTCCTGAATGCCTCCAAGATTATTCCTATAGCTACAAACCACACAAATCTAGTGGATTTTATGGTGTACTCACGGAAAAGTCATTATATAGTATAGTTATTTTTTAATTCAGTAAATTATCTCGATTTATAGTAAATAAAACCTATTAATTGTGAGAATAGAACTACCAACAGTAAAAATGAGACTATAGATAGTTTTATGAAAACTATCTTCGGTTTTCATGATATTGTCGATAGTTTTTTTTTAACTATTAATGAGTTTTATTTACTATAAATCTAGGTGAAGTACTGTAAATAAAAAATAACTATATTATACAATCACATTTGAGTAACTGATTTTTCTACACATTGTTATTATAATAGCATTCAACTATCTACGCCTACTCAACGTACCAATAACTAAATATAGACCATTTACGGGAATGGGGATTTACAATGTACCTCTGTGCCGTCTCGATACAGTGGTATTTCTTTATACCATTATAACTTTGATATTCTTTGTCAAGGCACTCTTTTAGAGATACAGATAAATCATTCTGCGCATCTTTTCTCCTTTTACATCACGTTATTTGGGTCATTAAATTCATACATTATTTTGTGTGCAGTACAATCTTAAATAGCGAACGTGCCATCCTTGATCATCTTTTGTGTAGATTTTCATTTCCACTTCTACCTAATAAATAAATTTCAACTTCATCAGGCTAGCTATGTATAATTGTATTTTAACTTCATATTTTATAATCCCTTAGTTCAATAGGTAATTATTCGACCTTTTTAATTACTTAACCAAAATGTTCCTAACTAGTATTAACTTGATATTTATCTTACTAACCTTATAAATCACTACTAATACTCTTCCGTAATTCATATGGAACCTTATTTATATGGGATATCATAATCTTTTTAAACACACGAGCACCTCATTGCAAAACCTCAAAATTGAGTCTAATTCTTTCCCTTTTTAAGTACACAATTTAGTTTAATTCATTGCTACCTCCATATATCATTGTAATGAGCTTGTTAACCTTATTGCGAGCCTATTCATCTTTGAAGAGGATGGAACTTAGAATTTTGGTAGTGTGGATACGATTGGATATTTTATATTAATGTTCAACTAGAAACTAAAAGAATAATATTTAAGCACACAAAATGATGAACTTTTATTTATGATGATTATCTTATGAAGAAGAGAACAAAGCTACTGTATGACACCATTATGTACCCTATTGTCATTAATACTTAAGGAGGTAGCTTGTTGATGTAGTTTAATTCATTTTCTTTGAATAGGTCAATCAACGTCATCATTGAGGTTTCAAATAAACTTTTTGAAATACCAACGTCGAATGGTGTCCTTAAGGGTATTCTTAATCTAAATGCATTCATTATTATTATACCCCTTGTTTTTATAAAGCTCACAGCATTACCCTTCATCTTTTTCTATTAGGGTAAGATTCCTTTGTTTTTGACCTATAGTAGCACTTGTCCCTGAGGTTGGTTTTGCGTTGGTGAGTGGAAGGTGTATGGTCTCAATAAGAGGGGATGGTGCTTTTGTCCCTTCCATAATCTTCGTTGTGAGATGAAGTCTTCTCATGCACAAGACTATGTTGATCCTTCACTAAGCCTTAATCCTTGACTTCTTTTCTAACCTCTCTTGATTAGTTTCTCACCTAGCCTACATAGTATCCTCCACGAGAATGAACCTGTAGGCCCATTCTTGAAATTCTTTTTCGATCTCCCCTATTCATTCTCACTCATACTTTACTATCTCTCAAGTGGAGGAGGCTATCAACATCATGACTTGTTGAAGATCGGCCCAACATAATGTTAACTTACTCATGATCTACTAGGAGGTAGATAACTAAGCTTGGCCAACCTTACTACTAGCTTAGCTATCTTATTTTTTGAGCCATCCATCCACTTTGCCAACTTATCATTGACCTGACTTGCATCCTTCGTCTAACTAGAAGCCGATCACTATGCTAAAGTCCATCGGTTGCAAATTGACACATCTTTCTATTTTTTTTTTTTATATTGTACAGATAATTAGGTAGACATTCTATTATCGATTGTCTCTTTTCTCCTTGGAATCTTACATGTATACTATTCTTAGTCTTGTACCCTTTTAGTCAATTTATTAACCTAGGATTTGGCTTAAAAGGCAAGTATAAATACCCATTTCTATACAATAGCCAAAACTACCTTTATTGAATATCCCTCATTTTTTACAAAGTTTCTTCTTCCTCCCCTTATGCTTATGTATATATTAGCTTAACTATTCTACCCTAAGTTCAAGACACTCTTATCTAACCTTTAAACAAGTCTTATAGTGATGACTTAGGAACTAATCATGGATAATATTGGTTAGTAACTTAGGTCCATGTAAGGTGGTTAATGCATCATATCCAATCGCTTGTGCATGAGTTTTGCTTATTTTGACTTCCATTTACCTTACTAGCCATCTTGTATGATAAGGATCAACGCCAGCAGATGGTAATCCATAATAGGTATTCGAGATTCAAAAATGTGTATGAAGAACACGAAGGTTTTTTATGGGGAATGTAAATGGATATAACTCACTAGGACACAAACACTATAAGGGATTTGAGTTTAAAATATGGTTTGATGCAACTTACGAACACTAAATGTCACTTAGGATTCAAATGAGAGTTAAATGCGACTTACTAACTTCATTCAAATGAAGAGGTTCACCATAATATTAAGGACAAGATCGATAAGAACAAGGGAGAGATTAAAGAGTTTGATCTTACACTCGATAATCCAGCAAGGCTGCAATGTTAGCTCAAGAGTAGCCTTACTAAAAAAAGAGAGGAAAGATTCCAAAACGTATGAATATACCTTATGTTTGATTTCGTATATTGATGTCTTTCCTTCGATTTTTACAGATGTTATTTATAGCAAGTCCTAAACTTTAGTGGCAAAACTGTAAATAATGTATAAGGCCTTAAACCCTAAAGAATTGGGCCTATAAATAAAACAAAGGAAAACATGTACAAGAATATAAAACTGTGTATTTTACAGGGGAAGTCAACATATAGTCACTCACTACGTCTTGGAAGGAGTAGTATCCAAACTAGACAGGTTCAGCAGTTAGATGTACGGATTCAGAAAGGAGTCTCCGAAGTCTTGTAGTGTTTGGCCGAGACACCAAAAAGATTAACCTATAATTGTTGAGTGCTAAAATCAGTAGACACAAGTCTCTTGATACTATCTCGAGTGGTTATTTTGTCTCGATTCCTCAGTTGACGATACATTTGATGCCGAGTATTTATTTTCCTTCCTCTTGTCCTTCTGGCTTTAGCTCGGCCTTGGTAAGCATTGATAAGCCTTGGCTTTAGACAGGTCTAACTTAGCTTGGATATAGTTGGAGGCTGATTCCCATCATTGTAGCTATGACACCCCTTAATCACTATGACCTTGTCTATCCTAGCTTTAGCATCTTTGTCTTCACATCATATTAGTATCTAAGCTTTGGTAAAGAAAGTTGTTGGAGCTGTTATTGTTGTCTATGTTGTGCCATGTAAGTGGAGTTGTGTTTTGTTTGTGTTGATTTTAGTGAAGTAGCTGTTTTGGGCTGTGAATTTGTGCTTGAAGTTATGGAGTGTTGTGAGTTAAGGTAGTAGTTGAGTTTAGGTTATTGAAGCCATTGCTATTAGTAGTTGGAAGTGCTATGTAGTTTTTAGCAATGTTTGATAAGCTTGCATGGTGTCCTCTATTTCAGGTGTAGCAAATAAAGTTTGTAGCTTGTATTGTTGTGTATAGTTATTGTAATGTAAGAGATGGTTTTGGTTTTGTAAGGAGTAGATTTTGAAGTTTGGAATTGAGTTTCCTCTAATTTAAAGTAGTATTGCTTTATGCTAGGTGTGGCTAGATGTAAGGACTTTAGATGTTGTTTGGTGTTGATTTCCAAGATCTGTGAAGAAAATGACTACTTTTAGCATCGACGTTGTAGTTGTTTATAGTGAAAGCGGTATTTTTAGCCATGGATGGTAGAGCAGTGCTACCATACGGTCCACAAACAAGAAGATTGATGAATCACCACCATGATGGCTGAGTTGACTTGAACAATCAATAGATTAGTTACTGTTTGATGTACTGAAGAAGTTTCCACCAATATCCATGTAAAAAGAATCAAGGAGAGCTAAAAGGAAGAGTAATATGAAGATGAGGAAATAGTGGTCCAACTTATCAATAGATTTGAGAATGTGAAGTTGCAAATGCCAACCTCCTTTAGGTCTGGTAATGTAGATATTATCTAAACTAGGAAGATAAGATTGAGAAAATCTTTTAGTGCCATAAAGTTAATGAAGGAGCTAAAGTGAGATTAGCCACCCTTGAATTTATAGGCTGTGCTACTCTATGGTGGAAGAATTTGTAAGCATGCCAACATAGGGAAGGAGAGCTCAAGATAAAGACTTGGCAAGAAATGAGACGAGCCATGAGAAGATTTGTACTTAATCACTAAATGTAGGACACATTTAAGGAGTTGTAGGAGCTGAGGCAAAGAAGTCTTAGTGTAGATGACTATGTGAAGGAGTTCTAAATGTTGATGATCTGATGTAAGGTGAGAAGCCAAAAGCCCATATCGTATCTAGGTACATAAGAGGACTAAAATATGAGATTAAGGAAGTGTTAGATGTATAGAGGATAGATGAACTTAAGGACACCATTTTATCTTCTTAGAGGGTAGAGTGTTGGAGACGTTACGGGTATTCTTAAGCTCTTTAGAGTAGAGCTTAGTCAGTTCAGCCTATTCTGAGTAGAAATTTGAGATCGGAATCGAGTAAGAAAGAGGAGGTTAGATCCAACCTGAAGTTCGTACTATCAAGAAGGAGATGTCGAAGAAGTTTGAGAAAGGCTAAACTTCAGGATAGAAGATGAGTTATATAAAGTGCATTAAGTGTTAGGGTTTTGGTGAAATGGATGGGTAATGCCTAAATAGAAGGACAGTGGTTGTCAAGGTGATGTCTCGGCCATCAGGGTACACAATATTGATGAAGAGGTAGATGAATTAAAGGAGTAGAATGTTGAACACAAATCACCTAAAGAAGAGATCATTATGAACAACAAAGAGGGTGAGTACTTGAGTATGGTTATGCGAAGAGTTCCAAGTCTTGCCCTTTCTACAAAAGATGAGTAATGTGAGAATTTATTCCATATTGGGTGTAAAGTAAAGGGCACCTTATGTGTAATATAGTGGAAGCTATACGTATGCTACATCTATGAGCATAGTAGAGAAGGTTGAGTTGCTAACCACTTCTTATTTGAAGCCATATAAATTATATTGGCTTCTTGAGAAAGGTAGTTTACATTTCATAAAGCAAGTCATAGCAACTACCTGTATAGGCACATATTAGGATGAGGTATTGTACGATGTACTGCTAATGTGTACTGCATACATTTTGTTAGGTCGACTATGGATGTTTGATCAAAGAGTTATTTGTGATGGGTTTAAGAATAAATGTATGATGGAGCATGAGGGTAACAAAGGTCGGCTTGACATCCCTAACTCTTAATCAGGTAAAAAAACATGCAAGTTTAGTCGAGAATTTTTCTTAGCCAAAGACGTAAAGAAGGGAATAGAATTTTTCACCCCATAGATGCTAACAATCAGGTCTACACTTATGTTGACATGGGGGGATTTTAGCATAGTCGAGTTAAAGTGAGATATGTAGTCTCTAATGAATTTGTCAAGGCATTGCTTTATCAGGCTGAGTGAAGAGGAGTCTTGTGCTAACATCTTGTTCGCCTAGAAATGCTGGTGGAACTGATAGCTGAGCTTGTGGAATCTAGAGATAAAGTCCAACTTCAAGTTGTTAAACTACATCTAAGCTATCTTTTTCAAGGTTCTTAGGAATGCATTGCAAGGATCACATTGTTGCAATTGTGCTGATTCATCATATATTTAAAATATTTAAAGTGGTTATCCAGATCTACATTCTTGTCATAGAACTCTACAACCTGGATGCAAATGTAGGGCGGTAGCACTTTATCCTAGATCCCTTGGGTAAATGGAGATTGGAAAAATCAAATTGGCTCTTGGGGTCATTCTTCTTGGACTCCTTAAGCTCGAAGAGCATTTTGATATAGTTATTAAGCTCTTTAATGTCCTTATTAGTTAGGGAATGATGTGACTAAACTTCTGAAAGCTTAATTTGGTGATTCCTAGTGGTAGCTTAGCTAAGAGAGGCAATTGGTAAAACTAACGATCAGCAGGAGGGTTATTTCGAGCAATAGGTGATGGGGGTAGTGGTAGGACATTGTTATTAGAGACATGATCTTCATCTAGCAGTTGTGGGTCATTTGCTCCAATTCATTGATATGGGATTTCAATCGCTGATTATTTGTGCTAAGGGCTTTCGGTTACTAGTTTTCTATGGTGGAATCATGGCAAAGCTAGTCTAAGTTTGTTATACTATTTTCACAGTCTTTGTGCCTTAGTAATTACAATGGTAGAGGTAAGGAAACAACAATACTATTATGGGCTGAGTGGCTAGTTAATTGCCACGATGTTGTCATTATTGTTTGAGGAGTAGGTGGTACATGATCTTCTTGCCATTGTGGATATGGGATTGCATTTCACTATTAGATTAGATTGATGGTATATCTTTGTTAGGTTGTTAGACCTAAAAGAGGCAATAAAGAGCTTTAGAGGGAGCGGGGGAAGGGAGTGAAGGTTGTTAAGTATCAAAGTGTGTTCCAATGTAATCACTCTGATACTTAAGTTAGAGATGAGAGAAGGAGAGAGAGCATATAGTGTAGAAGTTGCTAGGATTTCAAATCTTTTACTAGGAGTGTTGATATTTTATTCATAAAAGGAATTTATCAAGCTATTTTAGGAAGGTAATAATGTCTCAAGATCCTCACTTTCACTTTGAATTTTTTGAAGAGGATCTCAGGAATAGGCCATGACAGGCTATTGATTTGTCATATTTGGTCGAATTGTTCCCACTTAGTCTTCATTCAAACTTGTAGGCTAAGCTTTACTGTTTTGAGCCTAAAGGCCTAGGTTCTAAAGAAAGGATTAGAGTAGGATCTAGAATCTTTTTAGTGAGGTTAAGCTTAAAGCCGAGGACTTAGCATATACTTTAACAAAGTTGGTTGAGTTTTAAGGAGCTTAGCTTAAGCTTTGATTAAGTTAATTTGTGCTCTAAAAAGGCTTGACCTATGCTTTGAAGAAGTTGTCCTAAGTTAGGAGACCTATGTTTGAAATAGCCTACTAATAGGTATGATAATCTCCTTCATAAGCACGTAACATCTTGGTTGTGAGACCTTAAAAATGGATCTAATTATTTTCCCTTTTTTAATATGCAATTTAATTTAATTCATCGCTACCTCCTCATATCATTGTCGCGAGACCTCAAAATTAGGTCCAATTCTCTCTTCTTTTACTGTGCGGTTTCCTATGTCATTGTGATAGATCCTTATCAGCATCATCTTAGTTTGTTGCTGAGTTGTCCACCTGCTATTAAGGAGGTGAATTCGATACTACTTTCAGCACTTTAGTATCAAGTCAATAGATGACTTACTTGTTCAGTATCTTAACTATATAAATTACTAATATTCTTCTACCATCTATGTGGGACCATATGGGTAATATAGATTTTGTTTTCAAGTTTTGAGTTGAATTAAAATTGTCCATGATGTAACAAAATTTACTCTTTGGCTTTTTTGGGCTGAAAAATTAGTTTTAATTGAATAACAAACTTGATAGTCTATAACAACAACTTACAAAGGAAGAAAGTTTTCACTATCCACAAAATAAAGGTGGCTCTCTGAATATTGAGTTGCTGCCATTTAGCCCCAGAGAACAGAACAAACATATACATTTCAGATACATTCAATCTTTATACACGTGAATAATTGAAGCTGGGTTCAATTATCTATACCATATGCGGAGCATTTCTTGTATAGACTATATCTTAGGAACCTTTAGAATATGAAGATCGCCACTATTTTATGTGAATACAGCACATCTTAAGGGTCGAAAACACACGGACCATACAACTTGAAAGATGATAGAGGATGCTATATCATAAATGGAAAAACACCAATTATACGGCATCCATAGAAGATTCTGATGCTTCGGCTCCAACATCCGTACGAGGAAGCTGATCATCAAATTTTTGGTACCAATCCCTGATCTTGTCCAACAGCAGAACAAATAGGCCATGCTGATAGACCAATGCTCCAAATGTAAGTATGACATATATATAAGGAATCCAGCTCAGTGCAGGTGGAAGTAACACAAATAGAAGAACAGTGAAAGACAGGTAAACACTGGATAAGGCCATAGCTATACAAACCTTACTTAAATTTGGGAAGTTCACTCTGATTATTGAGCTAAGGACGCTAGAATAGAAGGAAAGGGCTAGAAAGACGAGCAAGGTGGCATATGATGCTGGATAAGCAACGAATAAGATCTGCGGATGAATATTTCCACCCTCACTAACATAGGACATGCTCAATAATGCTAGGATAGCTGTGAAAGCTAAAATTATGATGAGCTTTGACAGCTTGGATATTTTAAGCCTTCGAGGTCGAGGCGATACGTTGCCCTCCGTCTCAATGGCAATATTCGATTGAGATGAGACAGCAGGGAGGCCTCTATTGTTGTTAATCGGGGTGATCATTTCCATCTTGTTTCAAGAGTAAGTGAGAGCGGAAACTCATGATGGAATTGAATGTGTTATGTATATCAAAAGATACACTATCTACCAAAATTTCTGGAGCAGCGTGGGATTCAAGGACGTTGACCTACTGAACTTCCTAGGTCAAATGCTAAAATTCAAAAGAGATTATCGATGAAATTAATGCCAGCTGAAACGGAAATTTTTGTCCTTTAGCTTACTAAAAGACTTGCTGACAGAGCAGGTTTCTTTGGATATATCCGGAACTACCGAACAAAGTAGCTTATGTTGCAACTAATGAATCTGCTGACGGTTGTTTCTTTCTTGCCATTTACAATCTGGAAAGAATTCCAGTTGTTTGTGAAAGCTTTTGGATTTTCATGGTACCAATCTCAGTCACCTAACTCTTTGAAAGGCTGAATTAATGATTTTGTATGCACATTTGATATAATCGATTTCTTTCGACACAAGATTAAACTTGCATAGTTTTTGGTTCATTATAATGATATGTCATGCCTCTTTTAAGTCTATAATTCCCACCATCAGTATCATAACAATCGTACAATGCTTGGTCCCTGTATATAATGTTAATTTTATTTTAAGAATCCCAATAAACAATGTTTTTAGGAAAAGGAAAAAAAAAAAAAGGAAAAACAAGTTTACGACTAGAAAAGAAATAAAATCCAATAACTGATTTATTCGATTTATCTCCTTATTCTTTGAATATAAGCTATTGTTGCGAAAATTGGTGAATATAACTAATTATTATTATGGATTTCATCTTAGGACCGACAAGTGGGAGGTAATTTTAGTACAAAGAAAAATAAATATATAACTTCTAAAAAAGGAACTTTTATATTGTCTTCAATTTGCTAAACACTTATAATGGAAACTACATCAAGAATTACAAAAATACTTATAATGACATTTTTCTACTTTGATAAAAAATAACAGCTTAAGAATATAACCATTGATTCAAATTTTGAGTGTTGTGTGAATAGTTTAAACAAAATTTTTATTGGGTTAATAAACAATATGTTGTGACTTCAACGGGAGAAAAAAAAAAGAAAAATAATTCATAAACCCAATTCGATATTTATTGATTGCATTAAGTAGTCCTACTAATAAAATTGAGTTTTTGTATAATTTTTCTGCACTAATAGGTTTGTGTATAAAACCTAACTTCAAATATATATATATATATATGTATGTATATATGGTTGGATACATATATACTTGCATGTATATATGTACAATATTCTTGCTTTAGAATGTTAGAAGTTGTAGTAAAGTAAGAAACCAAAAATTAAGAATGTTACTGTTACTAAAGGTAGAGTCAATATGGATAATAATGAGGAGGTCCTAAATATAGAGATCAAATAAGCTAATTCATGCAAAGGAGAGACCAATGACATTGAAAATGTGTATCTTCTATCGACAAGTTGAGTTTAGTGTATCCAATTAACTTTAGGATCAATTATAATAGAGAAATCCTATATTTGCCTTCAAATACAAATAGAGGATATAACTTTTAACTGATGCAAAGATAGGACAATTAGAATAACTTGTACTATATATCTAGGAAATATTTTTGCCTATAAATATCAGCAGAGGATAAGCACTATGTACAACATACAGTGCATACAAGATCTATCTAGAAGTGCAAATAGATGATGTACTTATGATGTAATTAACATAATTATAAATATAATATCAAGTTACCAACATCCTTGGTATGCTACACATATCATTATAAAAGTTTATCCTTAGTTTACACCTTTTAGTAATATGCATCTTCTATTTGCATTTGGAAGCAAACATGCATCCTACCAAACACATTGTGTGCAAATATATAGACTTAGCTCCTTAAAATTGATTAGGAAAATTATATGGGAGAGACAAATTGTTTCATGCCTAAACAGACGATGAAAGGTTTTACTAGTGAAAATAGTTAACCAACATTTTTAAAAAGGTGCAAATAAAAGATAATAATTATATTTTATTGATGTCACAGATTAAATGAAGGTAGATGATTATGTAGCATGTGCCACATTAATGACGTTTAGTCGAGATACAATTAGGGATGGGTGCAGAGCTGTAAGACTTGGGTTAGTGGATTTTGTAGACTTATAATATTTAAATTAACATTAGAATTACACATAGAAAAAAATCTACTTATTATTATAATTATAATATATCTTATACACATAAAAGGATTTTGTTAAAAAGTGCATCAGTGATGCAATCTAATATTGAATAGAAAAGAAAATTTAAACTTTTCTATGAAATGATTATTGGTATCTAGTTTACTTTATAAAAGATTAAAAGAATAAATTTTTATTTTCTTATTTATTTTGTTTCCTTATCTTAATTTACCTATTTTTTTCTTTTTGAAACTAAAAAAATAGTTGATTTTGAAATGGATTTTTTTTTTTCAATAAGAAATTCCTAATAAGAATAAAACTTATTAGATCTAGGATGGGGTTTCATGTAAATTGCGGAATACTTCTTTTGTTATAATAGTCCCTAATCCCTAAAAAAAAAAAAAAACCTAAAAGGGGGGGTGTGGTGCGGTGGCAGGGTAGGATGGTGGTTTAAATGGGAATGAAGAAAGTGAATCAGAATGCCAATTTCTCATCCTCAAATCCATCCTTCCTCGGGATTAGTGTTCGAATGAATAAAGAATTGTAGAAGTGAAATATTGAGATAATTTCAATATTATCCTCATTTGCATTTCTCCTCTTCATATTATTAGTCTTTCATCATCTATTTGAATTTCAACTCAAATTGATGTGCAGTAGAATTTGGGTCAAAATATAATATCCTTATTTTTTAAATATTTTTCTAGGTTATAAGATGAGCAACGAGAAATATGGTCCATATGGTTTCAATTATGGAATCATAATGATGATACTATAATGAAATTAATTGATAAAGGAAATGAATGTGTGAATAAGTAGGAATTGAAATATAAAAATGAACAGGTTGCTTTAAGTACAGAGCACTGTTTTACCAAATACAGCAAAGTTACATACATGATTTGGGGTGATACTTTTCTTTTTTTCCTTTTTATTATCATTGAATGATAGGGGTAGTTGGTATATAGAAATATGTTAGCCTTCTCCAAGGTTCAAGGTAAAAACTAGAAAATTTCTAAAATACTTTAGAACCATCTAGCACATTTCAACCTTGTTATCTCTCTCTCTCTCTCTCTCTCTCTCTCTCTCTCTTGGGGTTTCTTCTATTTTTAATAATTTTTAGATGCTAAATATTACTATTTACATGATGTAAATAACCCTACAATATTTCTTAGTTCCTACCCCTTTAAAAACTCTCATCCTTAAGAGTAATTTGGAAATATTCTTGCCAACCAGGAATAAACTAAACAGTTTATTTATTTTAGTTATCTTAATCCTCTTTACACAAAGAATTTTCAATTTTATGTATTCCTTACACAACCTAAGATGTGTGCACCTTGAGTAATGCGACAAGAATCATATTAAATGTTCAAGAAACCAGTGTGTGATTGCTTTACACTTTTGGGCTCATTGTGTCATTTTCACTCTTAGCTTTATTCCAACCCAAAAACTAAAGTTTCCACATAATCCTCTATGAAGTAACTCCTATCATTTCTCATTGCCATCTACTTTTACCTTGTTCACTTCCTTCCCTAACATAAAAAAGCCTTCAATAAGGCATTGTAAATTAACAATTTGTACATTAGCTCCTAAAACTGTAAAGTTCACCATTTATGCTAAAAATCTCCAACGAGGCTGTAAAACTTGTGGTGGTGACCTTGTGGATTTGAGTTTCATAAACAAAATAATGAAATATGCATATAATTAAAATATAATTATAGTCATGTTACTTGTTATATATTAAAAACACAAAATTTGAATTTCGATAATTAGCGAACTCTTAAAGATAACGTATTTAGATAAAACATTTAATAAGTTGACTTAAACAATGATTAGGAAATATATACATACTCAAATAAGTTCAATATGTAGGAACTTGTAATCATAAATTAACTTGAAGCCATAATATATGTACATAATATGACTACATTAATTAAATAACAGGCAAATAATTAGCAATTGGAGTAAATTACAATAGGAATCGGTGGGAGTTAAGCGTGGCAATGCATGAGATGAGAATAGCTTAATGATGATTAAATGTATACTCACAACTCAACGACTAAGGTTCTAGTATCCAAAATTTAGGGAGTTAGTGAAAAGTATCCCTTTAAATCTAAAATTTGCAACAAGGCTATAGAAATAATCCAAGTGATAATGCAACTTTAGATTTTGGAAAATAAAATAACAAAAAGCTAAAGTGGAGAATATTGAAGAAACTGTAGTTAGTTGTTATAGGTAATATCAGAATAATCCATAAATCAAAAGGGCATAGTCCCATCTTAGTGGTTATCTTAAATTTGTGTAGCAAAATTGATGAAAACACCAGTTCGGGGTAGGGGGTTGGTAGAATGCAATAGTCCTTAAATAAAAGGTGACAAAATTCTAATTATTGTGACACTTTTTTGTGTAATAGCCTAAAGTTTGTTAAAACTCTAAAGTTAAATGTGTTTAAGTTAGAGCAATCCTAAGGTAGATGATCCTTTAAGCAACTGTTGTACTAAGGGACAAAACAATATGGTGTTCAACACTAAAAAGGACAATATCTTAGTGGGAGGAGTTTCGATTGTGTTTTTACATATATTTAATATGTAAGAATTTATATCTTACAAATTAATTAAAAGCTCAAAATATACATAATATACTAAAATAATTAAGGAAATCACAAATAATTGATAATAAACTCAAAGTGGCAATTAGGAATTTCATGGTTTTCAACGTAGTAACTTAATGAAGCAACAAAGAGGGTCTTGTGCTAGGAATTTTGACACAACATTATGTAGGCATTAAGGAAAGATTATAGCAACAACAATTGTCCTATGACAAATCAAAATTCAACCTAAACCTATCTATTTAAGCAAACCAACACTCCCATGATTCATTTTAGTCAATTTGATGTCTAGAAAAAATTTGTGAGAGCTAAGGAAGGTTCAGAGAAAATTTATAAAAATTGGAGGAAAATTAAGGATATTTGGAGTTAGAAGGTCTAAGTGGTACCTGGAAGTGAACCATCACCATCATCAAATCGATGGAAAACATATTGCTTAGCTTCACCTACCACTATCCTTATTGCCAATTGTTAGAAGGCATTTGCCAATGAGTAACCCATTTTGGTTCGATTTTCATTAAATTCTTTAAAATGTTAAATTTGGTTAGAAAAATCAAGAAAATTGTATTCTTAGATTATTTTATATGCAATTTCATAGTAAAATGTTATTTTATAAAAATTATGTAGCTATATATATCATATATAAGAAATGGCTAAATTTAGATGAATTTCAATTAGATTTTCAAAAACCTAAATGACATAGTTTCGGCTTCAAAATTCTTCTATAGACAACCAATAATATTAAGTTTAACATTATATAAAAATTTTTGCCATAACTAAGTGTCATAATTTTGTCAATTTATAGCTTATGAAAGATTAATGAATTGGAATTTATTAGATATATATATATATATATATGTTTAAGATAGCTTGGGTTCTAATCTTAGTTGAATTGAAGTTTATTTTAATGAAGAATAGTGATGTTGGATTGAATTTTATGTATGGAAATGGTTAGTTTCGATAATAAACAAGTTTTGAAGCCAAAACCATAACATATTCTATTACCTAACTTTGTTATATTAAACTATATAAAGATTTGAATGGGTCTTCCATATAATATTGTCAAACAGACAGAAGATGATGCATGTATTTAGTTGCTATTTTAAATGGAAGACGAAATGAGAATGTGGAAGATTTAGTAAAATATGAGGTGTTTTAGCTGGTTCAAAGGATACATTGTGAAAAGTTATCATGATAAGACCTATTTAGAAGCAGAATTAAGGTTACTTATTGAGAATTACAACTAGAGTAGGCTCCCGGAGTAAATTAGAGAACATCTTACTAAGAACCTTATGGCTAATGGAGTTTAAAGGATGTTTTAAAGAGTAATCTAAAGAATAAATAAGAGGATAATCTAAGTGAAAGTTACCCCAAAACCTAAACACTAAGGTATAATAGCTTCCCAAATTAAGACTAACAAACTTAGCTATAAGGAAAATGAGTAAATTGCCGTTACTTTAACAACGTAAATAAGTGCTAAAGATGTTAATTGTAATATAAGTACTTTTGATAAAATTAAGCCCAACAACTGCAACTAGCTAAGCAACAAATACTTAAGATAAGTTGGCATTAATACTTCATAATATTTTGGAGTATTATTTTAGAGTACTTGGAGATTTAAGTGTGTACTTGCTTATTCTTGTAAGTAGGGCTTGTGTGCATGTAGAGTATGTGGTTAGATATTGCTGTGCTATTGTGAAATTCTTTCATCATTGTAAATTGTTTAAGATGTTATCATTTATTTTAGTAGATATAGTTGGTTGCTTACCTTTAAAACTAAACTAACTTACACTTGGCATAAATCTTAATTTAATATGCATTGCAACCCACTAGGAGATGGTTAGGATCTTTGGCTAAATACCAATCCATTAAAAAAAGATAGTAGGAATGATCTTTTCCCTATCTTAGTCGAACTAAGTAATAAAAGAAAAGGTGGCAGTAAGACTGGGAATTAGTTTGAAGGTTGTCATGAAAAGGAGTAAGGTGCATCACATTAAAAGAACATAAACTTCTCAAACTCATATTAAGGCAAGTACAATTGATCTCTAATCTCATGGTGGACTAAACAATGTTGTGTGATGACATTTTACATATTCATGCGTTGTATTTAACTAATTTGCTTTATAACTTTATTTTCTTTGTTGTATTGTGCATGCTTCTATCTATGTCCCATTTTTTGAGTAATGGTTGGTTACATCCTAATAGACTTTCTATGCGATTTTTAGATGATATGCCATAGACAACCAAACCTTAAACATAGATAAGATGGACTTAAAAGTTTGATTAAGGATTAAATTGAAGGTAGAGCACTCTAGTCAGTCTTTTGTTTTAGGAGTTAACTAAGCCTCCAAGTCAACCTAGTCTAATTTGTTGTATAGTCAATATTGAAATTGGGATTTTCTTTATAAATTTACTATACTAAATTTCAATGTAAATCCATATTTTATTCTATATATTGTTAATGATGATAGTTGTAAAAGTGAAGACGTTCTAGAGTAATTTAGTTATATGAGCTGTATGAAAGCTAAATCTACAATAACAATTGAGCAATGAGCTTATATTGCAAGTTAATGTATAGTGTGTGACTATTATGACTCTAGCACTATTGGGCGCAATAGTTTTAGAATAGTAAGAACTTGCTCTAAATTGTCTTAATTAAAAATCAAATAAAAATTAGAGGAATTACAGTAGGAGTGGGTAGTATTAGCAAAAACATGCATGCACACACACACACACACATATGTACCCACACACATGCACATACATACATACATGCACACATACACACACGTATGCACACACACATACATACACGTATGCACACATGTACGTACACACACATGTACACATATATGCGCATGCGCGCATACACACACATATATTATGTAATTAAAAGAATTATAGGATAATTTAGCCTTAATGTAAGAATTTACCCTTCCACTAACCTTGCTAGTAACTAATATATATACATATATATACTTATCTATATATAAAGAGAGATATGTATATACATACATACTCATCAAGTGACCTCGACCCAACCTTACGTAACCTGTTTGTGATCCCTCGAGTACTCTAGCAACATCAAACACCTTACCTTGCCCAAGTCGCTTGCATATTAGCTTGCTACTTATTCAATTGGCCTGAGCACCTCGAAGTCCTTCGGTACCTTGGTGCAACTCCATCTAGCTAAGGCCACTTCCCTCCTCTTGAGCATGTAGCACGAATCCATTGTATAGCTTGAAGCCTCATGAGTGCCTCTTCTCAGCAACGCTTTTGTCCTTTTCTTCTCTCCATACCCCCATACCCTCCCCCACCCCCCAAGACATGGCTACTAGACTATTCATAGTTGATGGAGGTATAGAGCCATGTTGTCACCCTTACAACTTGTGTCCCTTGAAACGGCGAGTAAGACTAAACCTTAGGGTGACATGTGTGCTTATGTAAGCCCTTTAGGGAAAGGAACTAAAGGTATGTGATCTGATCTTCTCTCCTCTCATCTCTTCGAACCCTCTTCACTTTAAGTGCCTTCAAGCACTCGTAGAAGTTCCTCTAAACACACAAAAACCTAAATGCTCACACATCCCTTCATTATCTTTACAATCTTCATAATCTCTTCTTGCTAACTTAAGTATTAGAGGCCTTATGGATAAACCTACAAGGAGCTTCTTACAAGTTGATCGTTAAGTAAGGGCCACATAACACTTGGAGTTATTCACATCTAATCCACCCAATTAGTTCCCATAACTAACAATAAAGATGAGATTTGTATAAGTAAATTGTAAAGAGCCAAATGAGAATTCATTCGTAGCTAACCTAGATGTAGTAATTTAGTGTCGACTCAATTTGATTTATTGGCATGGATTGATCTATTGATAATATTATTAATACCTAAGAAGGAATTGGGCTACCACAAAAGAGACAGGAAATAGGTTTTGTGCGTAGATTGGGATTCCACTAGGGGTATTGTATGAAGATAGTATGTTATCCTAAGGATTAGTGGTATATCTTGAGCGGTTTCTGTATCAAATCTTTTAGTCTAATATAACTAGCTAGATCATACCATTGTATGTTGAGTATATATTTATTTTAGCCACTTAGGTATTTAGATGGTATTTAATTAAGGTTGTAAGTTCTTTTCTTTAATACATGTCCTTATACTAAAGCAAAGCTCGATAAATTCACTTAAGTTTATTTAAGCCAACATAAGATGATATTAGGTAGGCAACACTCAAGAAATATAGGAGTACAATATTTGTATGTTTGTAGACCTTATAAGGACATTTGGATGCTAGGAGATAAATTACCGATATTTAAGGATATCTAACAAGTACGAAGCCAAGCAAATATATATTATAGTCTTCAAGAGAGTGAAGTTAAAAGATAGACATTGGAAGAGACCTTAGGAGTGATATAAGCATGATGCTAATTAAACCTCAGCTATGATAGAGGATTGGAAGATGGGTACTTAAATGACGACACAAACTTTAAATTTGTTGTAATGCAGGGGAAATAAGAAAGTAAGATTTATTAGAGTTTGTTAGTCTCGAGAGTCCCAGTGTTTGTTAGGTTGGGTTTGAATCTAGAGAGTACGAGTTAGATTGATTGGTATCATGGGAATGTATTATAGTTTCTATTTAGAATTCGTAGTCTTGAAAAGGAACGCTTATCTTGAATAGAGAACTACCTTTAAAACCTTGTATACGATCAAAGTGCTATAATAATCTTTAATTGGGACTTGATTTGTTACATGCTAAGCCTCCTAACACCCTTTGAATTGCATGACGTACCTTACCATGAGATGTATCTATATAATCGTATATCAATAGTTTATGAACCTAGAAAAGTATATAATTTTCCTATAAGTGGATGCAAAATTAATTATTAACAAATTAGATTTGAATATATATTACCAGCTTATGAAGCATTGATACTATTATATGTATGAACTTTCATAGTATTTTGTTTAAAATTCATGATAAAATATATATTAAATTTGATTAACATAGAAACTGGAAGTATTTACCATGCATATAGAATTAAAACCATGAACATTTGCTTTTCAATACCAGTATTTATAATTATAAAATTGAACTCTATGTATATATAATTAGCAATATACGATGTAATTAATAGCATCTTATGGTCTGCATCATGAGAAATTATATACTCAATTTGTCTACTATTCGTTCATTAAATAGGATATGAGCAAAGGAGTAGTAAAAAAATTGCTTTTAACATGAAGGAATGAACTTCTATTCTATAAGAACAAATTATTTTTAGCACCTTGGTTGAAATTAAATATTTGATAAGATCACCAATAGGATTACTAGCCCCTTTACTAATATTAGAAAGAGTTTAAGAGGATATTAACATTGATTTTATTACTTATTTTCCTAAATTAACAACTTATTCTATCATTCCACATGTTGTTGATAAACTTTCTAACCACTGTCATCTAGGGGCATTAGAGGCATAGTATAAGGCAACAAGGATAGCCTCTTTATTTGTGTAGATGGTAGTGAAACTACATGAATTTCCAATGACTATTATGTTTGTTAGAGACTGTTTTTATGAGTAAATTCTAGAGGGAACTTTTCAAGTTGAGTGGCTTTAAATTAGCCTTCTCAAGTGCTTATCATTCTTAATTTAATAGACAGACAAAAGTCTTAAATAGAACTAAGGATGCAACCAAATAGGTTGTTAAAGGGTATTTGACTTATTAAACTCGATAAAAACCTTATAGAGTTTAGGATCGGGTTTTGGGATATGATTCAAAAATTGATAAGGTTTAAGGTTGGGTTTTTGGATTACAAAAAAAAAAAAAAAAAAACCCAATGAAGAACTTAACTTGATAAAAAAAAATATGTATTAATAAAAATATTTACTCTTAACTTATACAACAAGCATATCTTATATAAGTTTTACATTATACAGCACATGTAATTCTTAGTTTTTATTATTGTGTAATTCAATAAATATAATCTTAATTTTATTTAATTTCTTCCCTTTTATTCTCTCTTTAATCTTATATAAACCCTATAAAACTTATTCTTATAGAGTCTTTTGAATCTTATAAAAACCCATCTTATAGGGTTTTTTGGAATATAAGGTAAAACTTTATAGGGTTTTCATAGGATTTTAGGAAATGCCAAACCGTATAAGGACCGATTCAGGTTTCACAAAACCTGTCTCGATTGTATCCTTAAAATAGAACCTTCCAATGGTATTTAAGAAGCTTTGTCATGGAGCATTTTAAGGATTAGGTTAAATATCTACCTTAGACTAAATATGCTTACAATACATCATACCATGAAGGAGCTCACACTATTCCTTTTGAATTAGTATATGGTAAACAACCTCCCATTTTTTCATCTTATATGTGGGGTGCTTCTAAATTGGATGCAGTAGAGGCTGAACTAAAGACTAAGGATGAGTTATCACACGATTAAGTTGTTAGTTGGCTCAAGTACATAAAAGAATAAAAGAATTGGCTAGTAGACAAACCATATGTTGAATTGGTTCTTGGGGATATGCTTTATGTTAGATTGTAACCTTATAGACAAGAATCCTTGTCCCAATAGTCTTATCATAAGCTAGCAAAAGGGTTTTATGGTTTGTATAAGATGCTTAAAAAAGTAAGGTCGTGTGCATATGAGAAGAGTTACTAAAAAATTAAAAGATCCATAATGTTTTTCATATATCAGCTTCAAAGAAAGCTTATGGATCTATGTAACCTTCTTTAGATATGCCATTAGAGGTAGTGGCTAATCAACCTTTAGTGGTGCCTATTGCAATCATGGGGACTAGACAGATTGTTTGACATGGATACGTAGTGAAAAAAATTTTCATACAATAGGTGAGATTACCTATCAATGACACATAATGGGAAGATTTGGAATAATTTCAAAAATGCTAATTGACATACAAACTTGAGGACAAGGTTTTTCAAGGAGAGGAAATTGTTATGAAAAGGAACATTAAAAAGCCGGCTATTGATTCCATCATATAATGTAAGTCAGAAACAACACTAGGGTTACATTGGGAAATTAGTTATAAACGTCTGATCTATAGTAGATTATAACTAACTAGCAATTGTAAACATAAAATATAACATATCGTAACAAATCTTAACTGAGTATAAAAAGGGTACTATTACAAATTTAACATTTAGCTACCACTATAATTGATTGCTAAAAGTTAAAAATTGGTAGCCAAAATTATTAGCTACTAATTCACGATTGGTAACAATTGAGCAATTGAGAAGTTTCTAAAGGGTATAGGCTACGAATTTTAGTTGGTAGCAAAAGATTATGCCTTATGCTACTAAATTTTGGTAGCTAATAATATCACTAAAGTGGTTGTAGATAACAACATTTGGTCGCTAAATATATTGCTATTAGCTACCAAATATATTTTAGTAGCAAAAAAACCATTCCTTTTGCTATAGAATATGGTGGCTAAAAGCATTGCAATATGGTAGCAAATAAATAACATTTGGTGGCAAAAAATTACACTATTAACTACCATATATCATTTGGTAGCAAAGAATCTTGCCTTTTGTAATGAAATATCAGTGGCTAAAGTATTATAAAATAGTATTAAATAACAATATTTTAGTTGCTAAAAACATTGCTACTAGTGTTTCTTTTAGTAAAGAAAATTGTTTCTTGTCATCAATATTATTATTGTTTGCATTGTTTATAAAAGACCTGTTACATAACATAATACTTCGATCATTTGTGTAAATATGTTGCACATACTTTTTCAATAAACAAAACTCAAAGTAAATGAAACCAATGAGTTAACACTACCATCATTAATAAAGTGTAAACGTACGTACTTTAATCTCCAGAACGATAAATAAAATTTAGTGTAAACAATGAATACTTGGCTATGTTAAACTAATAACAAAGTTTCCAACTATAAGTTATTTTTCCAAAGTATTGATTAAACTCAGAAAAAGAGAAAGACACTGGAAGAATGATATTGGCATATGCCCTTCTTGAACTTAGCATTAATAAGATCATAAAGAGATGCCATCAATCTACATATTTAAAAAAAGAATAGTACAAGTCTTTGCTATTTATAGACATACATATATTTTTGTATTTTTAACCATAAACAATTAACATATGCTTAAAAAAAGAATATCATATCAAAGTTCACATACCAATTCAATGTTTGGTTAGTGCTAGTCACTAGAGATAAATTTTGTAAGTTAGCTGGCATGTTTTCATATCTTTAGCTTGGTGTTTCACCATTTATCTAAGTTCCTACACTACAACATTAGTATTATTTAGTACTATTCAATTCAGCTCTTGCCCTAACTAACTCTTAGAGTATGCTTGTTAATTGCTCTTGTTTTCCAACCAATTCCTCTCTATGATGTGCTAAGTCCTCTCTTAAGCCTTGCATCTCAATAGAAGGTAACCTATCATCCTTATTTCTAGGAGGTTTGGGACCATGGCCAAGTCTATGAACATAACCTGAACACTTACTTAAGACAATACTAAAATTTCATCTTCAGTTGGTGAACGTTGATTATTTGGATAAGGTTCATTTTGAATAGCAACCATTTTGGATTATCATAAGATAATCTAGTGGTTAATAAATATGAAAAGACATCATATAAATAAGCTAAAATGAGAACCGTAATGGACGCATATAGTCTTGTTTAGCACGAAGAGATATCCATTGATCATTGCAGAAGTAACAATGCTTAAACAATGGTATATGGGTGCATTTCTAAACATAAAAATAACATACGATTAACAAAATAAGTACCTATCATTTATGTTCCTCAAGTTAATGAATAAATAAAAGCTAACCAATATATAATGTGCTTGAACAAATGGTTAAGATCCTCTATAATGCATATAGGGTATTTTGCTACGATTCTAACATCTAGCCATTGAGCGTTGCTATATATCAATTAAAATAAAATCAAATAAATATAAGCTTTTATATGAAAATATTATAACACAGTTCAAGTAACATACCTAATGTTTATCGGAATCAAACATATTATACATAGATAAACACATTGCCTCTCCTCTTTTTTAGGTCAAGATAAGGTGTTCTCCTCTCAATTTTTGCACTTGCTAACTTTTTATAAGGTTCATAACACTAATGATGAAATTGCTTGTATATATTAGCAAACATCTTGCTTACACATGGTCAAACATAAGACTTATCATGCCATACTTTTATGTCAAAAAATTCCTGACATATGTATATAAGGATTAGACATTTTGCTTTTTAAAACATATAAAACAATTAATTTGATATATATACTAGCATGTGTATGAATAGTCAATTCTCGTGTTCCTCCTCAAAAGCTTTCCATCCAACACAATCAAGTGGATAATGAAAGCGCACTTGAAAGCCTATTACAATAGAAAATATGGATGCAAATCCTCCCATTAGTCGTCCATTTTCATGTGTAATTTCTATAATAGGCCTAATGCCTTGGCTATGAAATTTCTCCAATTTTAAGTTGTCTTTTGCCTCAAACAAGAGGCTTCTCTACAACAGCTAAAAGATCTAAGAGTCATAATAATTTTATAAAGCTTACTTTGAATAATAAACATTCATGAAAAATGTTTTGCATTTCTTTTTATCACCTAAGATATTATTAAGACAAATTTTCTCTATCTTGCTATCAAACCAACATATATAATTATCTAAAATTTTCACCTACATCTTCTTACTATCCTCTAAAATTTATTTATAAACATCATCAATAAAATAATATTAAGACAAACAAAACATAGACTTATGTGTACATGTGTGTATACATAATCATAATGATAAATGTTATTTAGAGCATTGTTCAATTTTAAAGTGCGCTTCAAAAAATAAAATGTTGTTTGTATAGTAAAATTTTTAAAAAGATCTTTCTTATTTGGAGGTGTCGTTTCTCTTCTTATAATTATTCCGACAGAAGACCTTTCAATATTCTCCAAAGCTAGTTGAGATGAATTTGAATCTACCATAATGGCTATAGACAAAAAAAGGTATATTTTCAAAGCTATACATAGATAGGTGTTAGTCTCATAGGAAGATAATATATTGAGAAAAGCAAAAAATTCCTATGCTTCTTATTTGTCATGCTTTATAATGTTCAAGGTAAAAAGAGAACGAAAAGCAATTACATTTGTTAGCACATAACCTTTTGAATGCTAAGGAGAAAGAAACAAAGTAGCATCTATATAATTCAATGGCACCAACTAAATAGATAGGTGCATATTTAAGATAGTTAACTTACACTCAAATATTTTGCACTTAGTATGAATAAGAACAAGTACAAGGATTCTTCTTATGACAAACATAAGTTAAACACAAATCCCTTTCCATCTTGGAACATATTGAAAGTACTAGCCACTTTTCATATAAAATATGAAAGGCTTATGAAGAATATGCACTAAAATAAAACAAGGCAATAATATTTTTTTCTAATTTTAAGAAGCAATTCTAAATCAATAACTGAATGATAAGGCCTTCATTATGTGTCTTTTATTCATCTAGCTTTGGTTGTCTAAAGTTCAATATCCTCATACATAAATCGGTAAACTAATAGCATGTCACTGTAACAATAGACTTCAATTACTTTATTAATAAAAATATCATAACCATATCATTTGGATGAATAAAATAAATGACAAGTTGTATTCTTCAACTCACGACAGCAGACATAGAGTAATGGTATAAACAATTTACGTTTCCTCAAATTTTAACTATTATAGCTACTATATTATTGATAGTTTGCCATTAAATTATAACATCATAATTCATAACAAGACCTTTTTGATAGGAATTTGACTATTGGACCTTTAACCCACAGCCAAGCTCGAGGCCTTGAAAGACTAATAAGACGAATTCTCCTATTTCATTCGATTCTTATTGAGGTCAAGCTAATCCTTATTGCTAACCAATTCCTTATACCAAGCCAAGTAACTAATCTCTCGAAAGTCGTATGTCGACTAGCCAAATGCCTTGTTAATAGCCAAACTCCATACCTCTGTTTAGCTCTGACCGAGTTGACCTCCTAATTGACAACATTGGTGCCAAGAAATCGAAAACCCTAGCACATATCTACAGGTACCTTATCTCGAACGGGTCTAGGTTTGCTCAGCACTCCTACTTGTCGATCCATCTTAGCCCCATTATCTTGTGTTTTCTAACCATAAGCATCCTCGAATATGTTGCTGCTATGTGCCCCAAACCCACATGAAGGAATTTGCTACAATAATCATTATTCTCCTTGAAATTTCATTTTACCATTAACATTTCTTATACATTACTTCTTTTAGGTATTATCCTTTTTGTCTTTTCCTTTTACCCTAGTTTCTCATATGCAAATACTCATTGTACATGTTGCCACATCATCACCTTATTATCAATATATTGAATATTCTCCCTTTATGAACATTGCTTTCGTTAAGCTTGTTTGCTATTTTCACTTTTATCCTAACTCTTAAGTAAGGTTAAGTGACGAGTACCTTATTGGACCTTTTCGTGCGTCATATCGAGTTATGCTGTAAGTCATCAAAAATTTTACTCTACATCATATTTTTTGAAGTTGTTCATGGGTTTGCTTATTTTACCTTTTCTGTTCTTTTGTGTAACTGTCATTACCTTCTTCAAGTTAGACCCATCTCAGTGATTAGTCTTATCTATCATTGTCCTCAATTCACATCATTTCTAATTCACGTGAACTAAATAGTTTCAAAATCAATACCCACCATACAAATAAACACATTAAAGAGTATTATGATATTAATTTATAATAAATGCTATTATGTTTTACCATATTGATATAATATTATAACCAAATTGTGTAAAGTTGATTTTTTTTTTTTAAACTACAGTTTGTAATATCAATTGTTTTACGATTGTCTTACTTTCTAGGTTATAGTGTTCTTCGATCCAGCAGTTACAACAAAAAAATTCCTCTGTCTCTTTGTATCTTCTCTATAGTCAATTGTTTATTTAATTTTTCTATATCATGAAATGCACAAATCAACAGATTTTTGGAAGCTTCTTATGTACTCAAATCAATATCCTTTGGTCATTTTTTTTTGTCTATTTTCAACAATGCATTCAAGAGACATTTGTATTTTATAAATAAGGATACAGCAAGAGCAGAATGGGATTTACAATTAAAATATTTTCATACAATCAACAAAATTTTTTTTTTTCATTTATTTCTTCATAAAACTTAATCTAAAAAAAAATATTTAACTGAACAATTGCATCTAAACATCGTATACAACCCTTTAATCATAGCATTGACCAAGTATACATGATCAGGTAAATCTCCTACCAGATCTTGATTACACGTTCAACTTAAGATACTTCAATGTATATTGGCGAGAGGGGCACCATATCGGGATGACTTTACTCCAAATTTTATATAGGACCTTTGGATACATTCTTCAACGAAATCTTGTAATTTTCAAAAGAAATCTAGTTGATAATTGAGCTATTTTGCAAACTTTACATATATCTAATGACTTGACACATTAGCATTCTTATTTCTTAGTATTCCAAACACAAATCCCTCTCCATAAAAAACAAAACAATCACAAAAGAAGAAAAAAAAATCATATCTTGCACAAATTTAAAACAAATATATTAATAAAACATCATAATCATCTAATTCATATGCATTGTAAAAATAAAGAAAATAAAAAGAAAAATCTTGCTTTAACACTAAATAAAAAACAATCAAAACTTAAACCCTAAAAGGTTTTTTTTTTTTTTTTAAAGAGTAACTAAACCCTAAAGTTGATTCAAACTCTTGACTACTTTACATATTCAAAGAAAATGTCCATTACCTAGTGATGAAGATGGGCAAAGAGCGGCAACGGAGATCGATGACTTTGGACATGGTAGAAAACTTGAAGAGGGAGACCGGATTAGAGGAGGAAATGTGATGACAAAAGAATATAGATATTATATGGTTTTGTTTTCTGAACAAGAAGATTTTATTTGATATGATAATTAAGATATCTTCCTCCCCCCCTTTTTTTTTTTTTAAATTAGTTGGTAACTAAAGTGGAGGAAATAGGGTATTTAGTTATCAAAAATAAAATTAGTAACTAGAGAATTCTTTTTAAAAACCATCTTATTTTGGTCGCAATCCCTTATTCATATTGATATTCTCTTTTAGAATTTTCTAACTACCAATAATAAGATTTGATTGTCAGATGGTCAATATTCAGCCACCAAATTATTAATTTGGTAGCCAAAGATATTTCCCTCCACTTCTAAATTTTTCCTTCAACACATTTGCGATTGGGGACTAATTTGGCAGTTAAAAGCAACATTTTGCTACCAAAAGATATTGGTAGCTAAGAATTTGATGGCTAAAGATCAAATTTGCAGTAGAGAGAATGAAAGATATCCTGACTTCCTGAAAATGCTTGAGCAAAAGGAGACTTGGTTTGCTCAAATAAGCCATTATCTCATCTTCAACCTTGCAACAAAGAAAATAGCATGAATTAGTACAAACCCTGATAGAATAGCAAAGAATAAAGAAAAGAGAGTTCGAGAATATAGAGAGAGAGAGAGAGATAGACTTACATAGCCCAGTGTAGTATCTGTCCTTGAAGTTTTGTTCGTAGGGTTTAAACTCCAGTGGGCTTACTTATATTGGGCCGAGCCTATTAAGATATTAAAAGATTGTGACATCTTAAATTTCATCAATTACTCTCTTTTTTCTCTGTGTGACCTGGTTTCCATACGAAACGAGATTTTTTGTTCTTTTTTTTTCTTTTTTTCTTTTTTTGGTTGGGGGAGGGGTGCAAGTGATATTTAAATGTTAGTAACATTTTGATATATGCATCGTATATAAAACATAAATGATAATTGTTTTAGAAATCCATTCTACTCGCGCACATGAAAATTTTGTTCTGATTTACAATTATATACATATACGTAATGTGCACTACAAATGAATCTTTTTTCATTGGAATGAGTTTCTTTGATTGGTTTAAGATAATATGGACAGTTAAATTATGAGATCTCCGCTCATTCAAATGCAAAGGATCTTCATCTGGAACATGCTTTAATGAAACCCAGTGTAGGATCCTTTTTAAATCTCTTCCCTTTCCTTGGCATTATAAATCCGCGAATCTACTATTTCTAGTCTCAAAAACCCCATTCATCAATATTGTTCTCAAGTCTACTATTTTTCCTTTAAATTTCTATTGTCACCAATCTGTTGGCATTAAGTTCCCATTAATACAAGTCTACTTTTATAGTTTTAGTTAGTTTGACGATTGCAACTATGGATTGATATTAATTTATTGATCGTTTTATGATAAGTCCCATATATAACTTAAGAGAGGATTTAGAAGGCATAACAGTACTACTCTCGTGATTAATGACAGATAAAATCAATAAAATGTAATTACACCATTTTTATCAACTGCTTGTGCTAGTTATTTAAAATAATACTATCCGTAGTTACACCCGCGATGTATTAGTAAAATATATGAGAGCATGGAATACACAAATTAGTATAAATGTATATGTAAACAATTTATGACCCAACAACATATTTATTTAGAAATATTATCTATATTATTAAAGTGAAAGAAGAAAACTTTTGGTTTCTTTTTTTATTTGTCCAAATTTCCCTTTATAATATTTATATTTTATATCATATGCCATTTATAATTTTACAATGGTGTTACTTTATCATGGTTATAAATGTCATTCACCATAATTCCACTTTTATACAAATAAATGAGAATTATGTAATTATATTTGTAATTAATAATACATTTGAATTCTTAGTAATAATTTTAATTTTAAATCATTAATTCATGGTGTCATTATATTTGTCAATACATTTACCATACATTAAAAGTTCAATTAATATCAACTTCCACAAAAAAATTCTAATTTTAAATTAAAACAAATTCCAATTCTTTCTCATTTCTCTCATAATATTTCTTTCTTCTATCATTTGGTTAAAGCACTTTCTCTATTCCAAGAAAGGTTATTTACTTGGTGTAGTTCAAAGTCCTTATATTGTCGTATATTTTTTTGAAAAGGTCCCATTCACTTATTATATTACTACAATGTTAAGGATTTAATATGAACGACACTCTCTCTAGTTTTTCTTTTTGGTAAAAACTACATAGAGTTTGCTAATGTCTCCATAAACAATTATAAAAGCTTATAACCTTTTCATAAACCGTTTAAAGGCTAAAATCTGTAAAAGACCCTTGTGGATAATTACTTCTTTTTACATCTCTTTAGTTCTATGTTTAGAAATTTCTTCAATTTTCATAACATTAGTGTAGATTTTTCTCTTTTTTTTAGCACATGCATTAGTTGTGCATCACCTACTACTATTATAAGAGAGTGTAAATATAAACATATAAGAAAATAGCAAGTCTAAATAAAAAGAAATGAAACAACCTCTAGTAGTTACAATAAAGAACCCAAAGCAAAAATTGTTAAATAAAAAGATATGAATTTAAAAAGCATGTATCTTAAAAGATATTTAGCCCAAAAGTGAAAATTGAAAATTTTATTAAGAAATAGAGAGATAGAAAAAGGAAGAGAGGGAAAATTCTATGATTACATCCACTTTTTTAATAACACCAATTTAGCTCATGATCTAATCATTAAATATTTTATAATATTAGCTCTCATGATCATTGGAACAGTTAGATTATGGGTTGGATAGTCCTACCAACGTGGAACATAGAAGTTCTCGAGATGGAGATATAAAGGGGCAAAGTTGAAAGTAATGGCTAATAAAAAGAACTTGTAAGATTACATAGAGAACTAGATAATATTATAAACGAGTCGAGCTTGAGAAGATACAATATCGAGCTCGAGCTCTTGAACTCAATTTGAAATTTTAAAACTTAAGTTTGACTTAAGCTCGGTCAAGTTTAGAATTTTAAGCTCGAGCTCAACTCAAAGTAGCATTTAATAAATCGAAGATCAATTTGATTAAGGTTGTTTAATTCAATTCATTTAAAAATATATATATATTGTTTTCATTTTGATTATAATTATTGATATTAAAACACGATTAGTATTGATATTTAACTTGAGCTTAATTAGGCTTGCAAACTTGTCGAGCTTAATTAGGCTCGCATGAGATTTGAGTTTGACTCGATTAATTATTTGAGTAACTCGAGCTTGAGCTTGACTCGACTATTTTTGAGTCAAAATCGAGTAAATATCAAGCTGAACTTGAGTAACTCACCAGTAATTTGACCTGTTTATATCTTTAGATTTGAGGAAAGAGAACATAGAAGGTTATAAAAGATAAATGGGGTGCAATGACTATTTTAGCTCATTTTATTATTGAGATAGAAAAGAATTTATTTGTTGTCAAGTATATATAAATATTTGTTGGTTTGGTTGTGTAGTGCTTCAAGGCCAATATGGTAAAAGTAAAAAAATATAATATTCATTACTATAGCTATGATACCAAATATGATAAACAATTTTAATAATATAAAAAGAGAAATTGCAAATAACCCACCTAAACTTTGACTTAGGTGTTAACTGATCTCTTAAACTTTTAAAATGTGGTTTTTTAATCCCCTAAACTTTGATAAATTAGTAATATAAAAGACATTTCCTTTTTTAATTAAAAAAAAATCATGTTATGGTTAAAGTTTAGAAGATCTTAAAGTATATTTTGATAAGTTTAGAAGGTATTTATGTACCAAAATCAAAGTTTAAGAGTATTATTCTCAACTTATGGAGTTTTTTTTTTTTGTTAATTTATTAAAATTTGGGAGATCAAAAACCATAGTTTAAAAATTCATAGAGTCAATCTGTACTTAAGATAAAGTTTAGTAATATTATTTGTATATGTTCCATAATATAAATTAACACACACATATATATATTGCCTATATATTTATAGAAGATTTCAAGAAAACCAGACAATAGTGGAAACTCCATACGACATTTTCTTCCCTAAAACTTGAACTATTATCATTATGTCACTTGATCTTTAAATTAAGAGATCCCTTCTAGCATTGAAAGTCTCCTTGATATGGGAGGAGCCCATTCATCCATTAACTTCTCAGTGGCCTATATAAAATCTTAATCTATATACACCAAATTATCATAATCTTCCTTTTTTCCATGAATGAACACTCGGTAGTGGATAAATACAGACGATAATCACATTCACCTACTTCATAACATTGCTCTCAACAATTTCTCTACGTTTTAACACTATTGAATTTAAAACATGTCTATACAAACAATTCCACCATTTTGCATCACAATAGAAAAGTTCCCAAACTAACCTTGATTTGCAACACATAGCAATTTTACTCCTCAAAAGCTCCCCCTATATCTCTATCCATCCATTGAACTAACTAAATCACCATTATTAGAATAAATTAACTTATATATATATATATAAACTATAAAAGGGAGACAAAACTACAAAACACCTCTAGAATAAGTGTAAAAAGGCAATAATAATCACTACCTTCAACTCCCTCTTTTACCTTACATTTGCTATGTCTCTTCACACACCATCTACTTTTTATCTCGTACATTGAACTAATCAACAAAGACTTTTTTAACTTCATTGAAGTAGAATAAGAAGTAACTCCAATAAAATTTACATATTCATGCAACTAAAAACATAAGTAGGTCCTTGGTAAAAGAACGATAGGTAAGGGACATAGGTGTCAATTAAAATATCATAATACAAATTTTGAAATTCA
The DNA here is from genome assembly GCA_024138015.1 of Lumnitzera littorea. Classification (NCBI taxonomy): domain Eukaryota; kingdom Viridiplantae; phylum Streptophyta; class Magnoliopsida; order Myrtales; family Combretaceae; genus Lumnitzera; species Lumnitzera littorea. The sequence goes on along the minus strand of JAMXBB010000005.1, from coordinate 24,668,599 downwards.
TTTATTGAGTTTTGTCAACGACTCACTAATCCATAGTTTTGAACTGAGAAAGAAATTACACAAAGCATAAGCATAACCAAATGTAAATTTATAACATGAAATGAATCCTACTAAACTCACTCATATCTTCTCTCAAACTGTCTCTTAGACACATGCATGAAGTATGAGCATTTGATTTCACTTCTCAAAATAGAGCAAACTGCAATTTTAGCCTATAGACTCCGTTACAACTTCTCTTCTTCTCCCACAAAGCCATCATGAAGCACAAAATGTAATTAAAACTCAAATAGAAGCCAAAAAGGAAAAGAAGAGAGGAAAAAAAAGGAGTCTAACCATTGTTAGTGTTTAAATCTTTAGAAAATTATGGGGAAAAAATAAAAAGAAAATTTTAGAAAATACTATTCAAACTACTAATTTGTAGGATGTATAGAATATCAAAGAAAACTTACTGATTTTAGAGTAATGGAGCTAGAGAGAAAGTTCGTTACAAAGGAGGGAAAATGTAAGTGAAAGAAAAATCTGTTATTCATTCTCTAACCAATTGTAAGTAGAATATATATACAAAAGTAAAACTCATGAAATGTTGACATATGTACAAAATGTGTTATCAAAGCTAACTAATACTAATATACTCTAATATACTTTAACATCCCCCCTTTAAGTTGGCCATGGTAACATTCCAAACTTAGATAAGAAGAAGGATAAGCAAGCTTTTGCAATTGGTTTCATCATTAAATTTGCTAGCTTAAACTGGAGTTAAAGGAAGCAAGAACTGATGTGGTCATTAATGAAATGGACATTCACTTTTATATGCTTTGTACGTCCATGAAGGCATGAATTTTTTGCAATCATGATGGCTGATTTGCTATCAGAGAATAACTTCACTAGTAGAGGAAAAGAAATCCCAAGATCAACAAGTAGATATGAAATCCATAAAAGCTCTTTGGTCGCAATAGCAACATTATAATATTTGGCTTCAGTAGAGGATGTTGAAATCGTTACTTACCTTTTTAGATTTCTAAGAAACTAAAAAACTTCCAATGAATACACAGAAGCCTAACAATGATTTACGATCAATTGTATACGTAGCCCAATTTGCATCACAATATCTTACTAAGGATAAAGAACTCGAAGAGGGATAATGCAAGCCTTTATCAACAGTTCCTTTAACATGTTTAAGTACATGTATGGCAGCACTCAAATGTGAAGTTTATGGCTATGAAACAAATTGTGATAGTTGTTGTGTAGAAAAACACAAATGTGGTCTAGATGTTATCAAGTAAAGAAGTGGTCCAACAATTCTTCTATAAATAGATAGATCTTCCAGCAATCTACTAGTAACATTATCAAGTTTCAAACCTTATGGAAAAGGAGTTTGTTTAGCTTTCGCACCAGTGAGATGAGCATCAAGCAATATGTCTAAAGCAAACATCCTTTAATTAATAAGAAAACCATCATCTCGACGACAAACTTCAAGCTTAAGGAAAAACCAAACCGGTCCAAGATCTTTTATTGTAAATGCTTTGTCAATATGCATTTTCACTTGATTTACATCAACAAGAGACTCACTAGTAACAAGAACATAAACAAGGATAGCTATGAAACCTAAAGAACTCTTGATAGGAATCAAGCAATTAGACCCTTCACTTGTAGCTGAGCTTAGGGCCTTGAAGGTTTAGTGTGGCAAGTTCTCCTACTCCAACCAAGTCCTGCCAAAGCCGTGCTAATTTTGGCTATTGACCAACTGCTAATGCTAAGTAATATGACTTCATATCTCTCAGAAGTTATCTATTGAATGAATCATTGCTTTGCTAATAGGGCATCCTTTCCATTCACTCTTGTTTGGCATGTCTAAACCAACCAACAGCTCGGCATCAATTGTACCACGATGAAAAGAGGCCCCGCTCATGCTGATAACTAATCTTATTCGTCCGAGCCTACATTTGTATAGAGCTCTTACTCAGAACCCCTTCTCAGCACCTCAGTTTAGCAGAAATCTAGCTGATCATATAGAATGTCTCTTTTGCCTACTAGAAAGTCACCTAAACACAACGAGTCACATATCCAAGCAACCATGTAATAGAATCCTTTGTACATGATATTTACTCTAGTTGTATTTTCCATTGTACCTTTTATTATTCCTTTTACATTACCTCTTTGAGACAATACCCTTTTTTGTCTTTTCCATTTTTAAGTAAGTTGCCCTAATTCCTCCAATATAAATACCCATTGTACATGTAGTCGCATAACACATTTGATTATCATCAATATACTGAATATTCCTTTTTGTGAACATTACCCTAGTTAGCTTGTTTACTCTCACCTCACTCTTATCCTAACCTTTAAGTAAAGCTAGGTAGCAAATAACCTCATCGAACTAACTCGTGTATCATATTAAGTTGAGCCGTGAGTCTTCAAAAGTTCCACTAGTGTGTCATATCCTTTGAAGCTGTTCGTGGATTTGCTTGTTTTTCCTTCTTTTATTCTTTTCTCGTACGCTTCCCCATCATTCATTTCAAGCTTTCGTTAAGCTTGGACCCAACCTTACAACTGGCCTTATTTGTTCTTGGCTCCGAACTGCATCATCTAGGTATCAAATTGGAGGTTTCGTTTAGGTTATAGTAGCTTGTTCTCGAAATCCCTTGTTCATACTTTGTTTTTGGCATATGAAATAGAGTAAATTTCTATGTTAGCTTAGCTACTATGTTACTAATTACTAAGCTTTTGGTTTGAAGGATGTGTATATTGTATGGTTTAGAGGAATAGTTTCAACAATACCATTGAATTGAAGAGCTTGAAATTTGAATCTATCAAAGAAAATGATAGACCTAAGTGTTAATGCTAGTGTTAGGGATGACAACAATAGTGTTATCCACCATAGCCGACAATCCTAAAGCACCCCTATAAGTATGGATGAGAGGCTTGATGAGGTCGCCAACCTTATAGTTGATTTAACCAGAGTAGTTCATGCATTAGCCTATCGACTTGCTAAGGTTGTATGTCACGCCTCAAAATGGCAGAGTTGTAATAGCCCCGCCGTGTAAACCATTCTAAGATAGAAGTTGGCCTTACAATCACTATTCTAGACTTGATCTACACAAGGCGTCCACGACTAACCCGCTTTGAAGTAAATAGTTTGTAATTTAAATAAATCATTTATCTAAGAAAGTGAGGAAATATATATATATACTAAAATTCAGTTATTATAATTAATGTTTACAATATTTCTCCGTAATATATTTCATAGTTATTACATTATTCAAAAATGAAAAATTCAAAAATAAAAGCTTAGACCTTAAAAATATATATTTGTTCTTCAAATATTTTTTTTTCACTTCTTAGGATCCAGCAGTTGCTAGCATCAGAGTAGTTGTATGCCGCTTTTTAGCTAGTACTTACACGACGTCTATAGGGATATGAGCAACCACAGCTCAATAAGTTAGGATGGAGAATTTAAAACTATACCATAAACATAATAAGGTTATTAATCAACTTATTAGGTGCAATGCATGTTCAAGCAAATGCCATCGCACGACATTGATTGGCCCGTCGTGAGATTAGAGAAATTGTACTCGCTTTAATCTAGGTTGAGGAGTTGCCGTTAATGCAACAGCTCACGACCAAACCCAAGCTTATGTAATGGAGACACCGCTCCTCTCACAACTACCTTCGAACCATTGACTTCACCCTCGCCATGACCTCATCTCTTGTCACTTAGTTCAACTAAGGATAAAGAAGGGACCATTATGCAATCTTACGCTATCTCTTTCCAAGGGGTCGGTATTTGGCTGGAGAATCTTAGGTTTCCCCTAATGGGTTGCTATACAGGTCCGATTATGATTACAAGTTGTATATTTGATTAGGTCCAGTTTAAGGTGATCAATCACTTCATACAAATCATACAATATAAGCTAGAATAACAAATAGAATCATAGCATCACTCATAATTAAGCACATGCACACAACCAACTATCTAACAAGCAAAACCAAGTATAATCTCAAGCCTCAAAAATACAGCATTGTATTAATCCCAACTTACCGCGACTCCTCGCTCACTCATTCGAGGTCCAACTCGCTCAGGCCATCGTTGATCATCCCTATAATACAAATGTGATTTCAGTTTTTTATATAACTATTATAGGTTGGTTTTATCCTATAACGCTTATTATTATCTTTTGTTTAGGGTTTAATATGTCCAATTATCTAGGTTCTCAAACCTTTTACAATTATTTTGGGTTTGGGGCCACGTTCGAGTTTAGTTTCCGCATCGATTTCTAAATTTAGTTTTAGTTCAATTTCTTAATACTGTTTTATACCCGAACTCTAAAAACTTGTTTTAACTCATAATGTGAAATTAATCACCTTACTTCTAGATATCCTAAATACCATCATTATCCCTAGTCAGTATTTTATTCCGCCCGTTACACTTAAATCCTTATTAGTATACCGAATTTACTCCTAATGTAAAATTTTTTTTTACAATTTTCATATAATTACATAAATTCAAGATTTCTATCAGATTTATTATATATCCCTATTATTTATATAATATCAATTTTTATTCTAATATCTTCTATTTATTATATTTTCAATAATTACATATTATGTATTATCACCTATTATGTATATAATACATATTTAATATTTCTATCACTCTAATTATCGTCTCCCAACATCAATTATCATTTCAAAATATATAAATTCATCCTAAATCAGATTTTACACTTAATTAGCCTAATTTATAAAATTAACTTAAAATTTACTATTTTTCCCTATTACTTATTTATTACATAATTAACCTAATAATTACATCTAACACCCTAAATGCTACAAGTATTATACTTTATCAGATTTCAACATCCTAAAACATATAATTATTCACTAAATCAGTAATTAACCATTTAATTATTTAATTAATCCTAAATTACCCATTTTATGCCTTATTTTAAGACCTAAAAATTATCTAAAAATTTTGAAAATTAATTTTTGAAAACAGGCTTCATAGCACTATTCTATATCATCTAAGTAATCTACAAAAAAATTTTGAACTCAAAACTACACTCCTAAGATCATTTATTTCTAAACCGAAATATGCTAGGTTTTGCATAATTTCTTAAGGACCATATATCATGGGACATATTTCCATCAAAATAATATTTTTCCTAAAAAATACATACAAAAATATTTCAGAATGACAAAATTCATAATTTTCTAAAAATATTTACTATTTTTACAAAATTACACAAAATCGAGCTAAAAATTGAACTCATCAGTCTGGGTGGCTCCGGCCATCGCTGGCCCCCATGGCCTTGTCGGCCGGTGTAGGCGCTGCCACCACCGTATGGTGGTGATGGCCGTCCACTCCCAGTTGCTCGTCTGGTGTTGGTTCCCCTTTATGGCTCTAATTGCATAGTTTTTCTTATTTTTTTTTCCTAACCCTAATTTTTCTCTTAATTTCACCTCTACCTATTTTTCTCAATCTCCAAACTGACCAAATGAGCTTCTAAAATTTTCTTGCTATTTATAGAGTTTTAGGAAAATTATTGTGTATTAATTTAATTAGACAACTACCTTATCTTTTCTTTTTTCCACTTTCTATTTCTTGCATTTTAATTGATTGATTTTGTTTCTTCAATTTCAGATTGCCATGCCTCATTTCTGGATTTTTTCTCATTTTTTCGGATTTTTCTTGATTTTTACTTAATTAATTATGAATTTTCTTTAATTATTTAGTATTATTTTAGCACATTTCGCATATTTTAAGTAATTATGTGTATTTCTACTTACATGTAAATTCATATATAGTAAAAATAAATATTATTAAATATTATTTAGGTCATTTTATGATTTTTAGTATACATATAATTTATTTGTAGCGATTCGTTAATTATTGGAATGGATTTTACGCATTTTCGATAAATAATGAGTTATATACTTAAAATTTGGAATTTTTATATTCTTTTATTTTATTGCTTATTTTCTTAAATTCAAACTTACAAGATCATTTTTACTAATATTTCTGGCTTTACTTATAATTTAGGCTTGATTGGATCTTTCAACCGATCGAAATCTTGAGTGACTAGTTGTAGGGCTTACACCGTATAAAATACCCCATAAGCTTCTCGACCTACTATAGGTTAGCACCTAGCTCAACAAGTTTGAGGTAAATGAGTAAGCGGATGAGTGAGAAGAAGGATTGACTTGGGAGATTTGGATGATGTTGAAGGAGAGGAGTATGAAGAAGAAGAGCGAGTAAGCTTACCCCAAGCTGCCAACTATGTGAAGCTTCAAATTTCGAGTTTCAATGGGTTTAGAGGTATGGATGATTACTTAGATTGGAAGGAGAAGGTGGAGCGAGTTTTTGATTACTATCAATATGAAGATTACGAGAAGGTAAGGACTGCTGTAGTTCAGTTCTCAAGATATGTCGTCATGTGGTGAAAGAATTTTTAGGTCATAAGAAGGTAAGAAGGTTATAGAGAGATTAATACTTGGCTAAGATGAAGAGAATACTAAGAAATAGGTTTGTGCTGAATACTTATCTATAAGACATTTTTACTTAGCTTCAAGAGTTGAAACAAGGAGGTCAAACTGTTGACGAGTATGTTCAAGAGTTCCAAATGCATATGATTCACTGCAAAGTAGAGAAGCCATTAGCGCAATTAGTTTTAAGATTCCTTACTGGTTTAAGGAGCGATATCTGATACATTGTGGAACTCTAATAATTTACCATAATGGATGAGGTAATATGAATAGCTCAACGAGTAGAAAGGTTGAGAAGGAGTTAAATGCCAACCCGAGCATCGATTAGCTGACTTATTTAGTCAAGCCGACCTGTTTAAGGAGGCTATCGAGGTCAAACTAGTAACGAGGCGACCGGATAGACAAATGTCAAAACTGACTAGAAGGGCTAACCTAAAGGTGACATGTCAACCCAGACATACGAGAAGGAAATGTTTCAAATGCTAAGGGTTTAGACATATGGTTGCTTAATATCTGAACCAAAGGACTATGATCATCAAGGGAGATGCCCTAAAGCTTAAAGTAGATAGCACTGACAAAGAACCTAAGGAAGAGGGTGTCTCTAAGAAGGAGACCACTCAAGAGAATGAATTGATTGAGGAAGATGTATTTGCTAAGGACTTGGATTAGTTGACCTTAGTTGTCTGACGTATAATGAGTCTAGAATCCTTACGTAAGGAGGAGTAGAGAGAAAACTTGTTCCATATCACATACAAGGTGAATGACCAATTGTATGCATTTATTATAGATAGTGGTAATTGCACCAGTATGGCACTAGCCAATCTGATTACAAAGTTGAAGTTGCTAACTATCGTGCATCTGAAGCCGTGTAAGTTGCATTGGTTGAATGAGAAGGGAGAGCTACATGTCACTTGGCAAGTACTATGGTTGATTACGATTGAAAACTATTCCAATGAGATTCTTTGTAACATACTGCCTATGTGTACATCACATGTACTACTAGGTCGACCTTGGCTTTATGATCGAAAGGTAATACATAATGGATATAAGAACACCTATGTGTTCGAGAAGGATGGAAGGAAGATTACGCTAAATGCTATGTCGTCGAGTCAAGTTAGCAAATTGCAAGCAAAACTTACTTAAGGATCAAAGAAGACTCTGATGATGAGTAGAGCTGAGCTCTGAAAGGCTATTAAAGTTGACTCACTAACCTTCATGTTGGTCAGGTGATTATTAGAGTTGAGGGAGTAAGGTAAACTACCCTTGGAAGTAAAGGAGTTGTCAAATGAATATGCCGACCTATTCCTTAAACAATTGCTAGAAGGATTACCCCTTGTACAAGGCATAGAATATTGCATTAACTTGATACCCGGTATCACCTGCCAAATATGCCAGCTTATTAGATGAATCCTGAGCAGGCTTGTGAACTTCAGCGACAAGTTAATGAACTCCTAGAGAAGGGTTATGTAAGAGAGAGTCAAAGTCCCTATGTTGTACCGATGCTCCTAGTGTCGAAAAAGGATGGTACTTGGTGAATGTGTGTAGATAGCCGAGTTATGAACAAGATCATGATCAAGTACTGGTACCTGATCCCTAGGTTGGATAACATGTTGGACGAATTGAGTAAAGCTGGGTATTCAACATGATTGATCTGAAGTCTGGCCACCATCAGATTCAAATGAGGCCAGGAGGCAAGTGAAAGACTACTTTCAAAACTCAGCATAGACCCTACGAATGGATGGTAATGACATTTGACTTGTTTAATGCCCCAAGCATTTTCATGCAATTAATGAACCATATGCTAAGAAACCTAATTAAGAAGTGTGTTGTGGTATATTTCCACAACATCCTAGTATACAGTGCTAACATGCTGAGTTACATCGAACATCTCTAAGCAGTATTAGATGTGCTTCGTGCTGAGCGATTATTCAGCAATCTCAAGAAGTGTTGTTTTTGCTAGGAGGAAGTGGTGTTTCTAAGCTATGTAATTAGCGAAGGAGGCTTGTAGGTAGATGACAAGAAGATTGGAGCAATTGTTAAGTGGCCAACTCCAACCACTTGTGTCGAAGTGAGAAGTTTCCATGGATTGGCATCCTTTTATAGAAGATTCATAAGGAATTTTAGCACCATAGCCGTACCCTTTACTGAACTGATGAAGAAGAACATCAAATTTAGATGGGGAGAAAAGGAGGAAAGAAGTTTCGCCAAAGTGAAGGAAAGATTGACTTCTGCACCAGTATTAGCTTTACTTGACTTTGAGAAGATATTTGAGCTAAAATGTGATGCGTTAAGCAATGGTATAGGTGTTGTCCTAATGTAGGAAGGTTGACCAATTGCCTACTATAGCGAAAAGCTTAGAAGACCTCAACTAAACTACTTTGTGTATGATAAATAACTCTTAGCACTCATTCAAGCACTTTAGGTATGGCAGCATTATCTATTGCTGAGAGAGTTCATCATATATACTAACCATGAATCCCTTAAGTACCTCCGAAGTCAAACCAAGTTATAGAAGCGACAGGGGAGGTAGGTTGAGTTCCTTGAGGATTTCAATTTTGTAATAAAATATAAGTAAGGGAAGAGCAATGTAGTTGTAAATGCTCTTTTTAGAAGACATGCACTCTTAACTTAATTATAGACCAAATTGTCTAGGTTTGCAAGTGTTAAAGGGTAGTATTCTAAGGACCCACACTTCGAACCAATACTTGGGTGTTGTGTTGATGGAAAAATAGTGGACGAGTATCATATGGAAGATAGGTACTTATTCCGAAGTGGAAAATTGTACGTACCGACCTATTTACTAGAGAGAGTTACTAATCAGGAAAGCCTACAGTAGAGGACTCTGTAGACATTTTGGGGAGCGAAGGATGTACGAACTACTAAGTTAGTGTTCTTTTGGACAAGAATGAGATGAGATGTGCATCGAATTATTGAGGGCTGTATTATGTGCAAGAAGGCCAAATGTTGAGTTGAACAAAGGAAGGCAATGCCTCTTCCTATTCGACTAGACCCTAGACTGAATTGAGTATGGACTTTGTCCTCGAATTACCAAGAACAACTCGAGGCAAAGATTTCCTAATGGTTGTCATGGATAGATTTAGTAAGATGGCACACTTTTGCCTTGCTCCAAGACTAACGATAGTTCGGCTATTACTTCTCTTTTCTTGTAGGAGATTGTTTAGTTATATGGTATGCTGAGAAGTGTAGTCTTAGATAAAGATCTAAAGTACCTAAGCCATTTCTGGAGAACGCTATGGCATTAGATGGGGACTAAACTACTATTTAGCACTTCTTATTACTCCCAAACTGATGGCCAAACAGAGATAGTCAATCGCACTTTAGGATAATGGCTTCGAGCTGTAGTAGGGAAGAACTTGATTGATTGGGATGTTTGTCTGCTTGTAGTAGAATTTTCTTACAATCGAACGAAGCATGACACCACTAAGTAGACTCCTTTCAAGGTTGTTTATAGGTTTAACCCTAAACTACCCCTCGATCACACCCCTATACCCTTATTCGAGTAAGAGGACCCTGACACAAGAGCACAAGCCCAGTCCCTCCTACACATTTACAAAAGTGGCTAAAAAAATGCGAGAAAAGGCTAAAGGAAGGAAGTTAGTGTAGTTTCAACCCGAAGATTTAGTATGGTTGCACTTGAGTAAGGAGAGGTTCTTGAGTAGAAGGAAGAACAAGCTGTTTGCTTAAGTTGAAAGCTTCTTTAAAATTCTATAGAAAGTCAATGACAATGCCTATAGGTTGGAGCTACTAGAGGATTATGGGGTTTCCGAAACTTTCAACATTGCTAACCTCAGTCCTTATCATCTTGAAGGAACATTGGATGAAGACCAGCCAGGTTTGATCCTAAATCCAAATCAACCAAGAGGGGATGATGGGAATCAAGCTACTTAACCCTTGACTCACAGCCAAGCCCAAGGCCTCGAAGGCTTAGCACAGTGAGTCTTCTTACTCCAACCAACTCTTGCTTAGGTCGAGCTAATTTTGGTTGTCAACCAACTCTTGATGCTAAGTCATATGACTTCATATCTTTCATAAGTTATTTTCTGAATGAACCATTGCTTTACCAACAGCGCATCCCTTCCATTCACTCCTGTTCGGCATATCCAAACTGACTAATAGCTTTGCATCAATTGTGTTGCAACGATGGGAAGCCCCATGCATGTTGATAGCTACTCTTACTTGCTCAAGCCCACATCTATACGGAGCTCCTACTTGCCACCTTAGCATGGTAAAAATCTAGCTAACCATACAGAATGTCTCTTTTGTCTACTAGAGAGTCATCCAAACACAACGAGCTACGTATCTAAGTAAACATGTGGTAGAATCCTCCATATAGGATATTCACTCTAATTGTATTTTCTATTGTACCATTTATTATTTCTTGTACATTATCTCTTTGGGATAATACCCTTTTTTGTCTTTTCCATTTTTAAGCAAGTTACCCTAATTCCTCGGGTATAAATACCCATTATATATGTAGCCGCAAAACACATTTGATTATCATCAATACACTAAATATTTCCTTTTGTGAACATTGCTCTCGTTAGCTTGTTTACTCTCATCTTACTTTTATCATAATCCTTAAATAAGGTTAGGTGACAAGTAACCTCATTAGATCAACTCGTACATCATATCGAGCCGAGCTGTGAATCTTGGGAAGTTCCATTAGTGCGTTATATTCTTTAGAGTTATTCGTGGGTTTGCTTGTTTTTCCTTCTTTTCTTGTTTTCTCGTACACTTCCCCTTCACTATTTCAAGCTTTTGGCAAGCTTAGACTTAACCCTGCAACTGGCCTTACCTGTTCTTGATTTTGAATTACATCAACTCCACCTAGTAAAAAGAGAATAATTAGATCGTAACTGTGTAAATCTAAGCGAAATAATAAATTTTGTAAACTCCTTATTCCATTAGCATGAAGCTTGTTAAAGTTCGTAAAGAGACTTAATAAGTTTATACACTTGACTATCCTTTGCACCTATATAACTATTGGGAGGAACTATATAAATCTCCCCATCTATAAACCCATGCAAAAATATATTATTAACATTTAATTGATGCACACGCCATGACTTAATTGATGCAATGGTTGACAAAAGATGAACATAACCTAATTTTGTTGTCGAAGAAAATGTATGAGTATAATCCACTCCCTCAACTTATGTGTATCCCTTGGCTACCAACCTTGCCTTATATCTTTCTATTGTTCCATCGGGTTTAAATTTAATCTTGTAAACCCATTTCGATCCTATAGCTTATTTTCCTATTAGCAATGAAGTTAATCCCCATGTTTGATTAGACTCAAGAGTCAAGATTTCTTTGTTTATGGCCTCTACCTATAATGGATCATTCTTTGCTTCTAGGTAGTTCCTTGGTTCTTTGATTGTAAACACATTAGCTAAAGAGATCACAAAGTCATGAGGTAAATTGGTAAATGATTTATCTTGAAAAATAGTGTAAGAAGGAGAAGAACTTGGGGAACCAGTAGATAGAAAACTATTATGCACATTACAAATAAAATCTTTAAGTGAAAAAGGAAGACATTTAGGCCTCTGTGATGTACAAATGACAGGATATTTGTGGTTAGTTTCTAGTTGTTGAATAGGAATATTTGTGTGTATAGGTTGATTGGTAAAAGGAACATCATGTTCTGAAGATGTATGTGTGTGTTCAACAAGAACAAAATTTATAGGAGAAGGTGGAAGCAGTGCAGAATTAGTATAATGAAGAACGATAGTTGTATCACCATGAGAAGTTTGAAAAGGAAAGGTATCTTCAACAAAGAACCAATCTCTACTAACGAAAATTTTATGAGATTCCAAACCATAATTCTGTATCCTTTTTTATCAATAGGGTAACCAACAAGCACACGACACTTACTTTTAGAATCAAATTTATCCTTGGACTTTAGAGTGACAACAACATAATAAAGACAACCAAAAACTCTTAAATGGTCATAAGAGGGTGGTTTTTTATATAACATTTCATAGGGCATTTTCCAGTGGAGTATTTGCATTGGTATGAGATTAATGAGGTGAGTAGCAATAAGAAGACATTCTCCTCAAAAAGATTTAAGAAGATTAGCACGAATGCAAAGTGATATTGTTATGTCTAACAAGTGACAATGTTTTCTCTCTACCACTCCATTTTGTTGTGGAGTATACGCAATAGTCTTTTGATGAAATATGCTAAGCTTAGCTCACCACCATTGTTTGAATGAATTGTTTTTTGTATAATGTTGAATTATGTTTTGATACATGTAAGAAATCTAGACAAAATAGTAAAGACATGGGATTTATGCGTCATGAGAAATGTCCATGTACACTTGGTCATATAATCTACAATACTAAGGAAAAATTTAACACCAAAACTAGAGTTAGTATTATATGGACCACAAACATCAATGTGTAAAAGGTTAAAATGATGTAGAGATGCAGAATTTCTATGTGGAAAGGATAACCAATGAAATTTAGCCAGCAAACAAGTTTCACAAAGAAATTTCAATAGAGTAATGTCCTTAAATCGAGGTGTAGATACCTAATTTTTACCTCATTTTATTTTTTCAATAAGGTAAAGGGTCTTAAATTAGGGAAGATGAAAAAAAATAGAAAAATAAGAAAAATCCAAAAAAAAAATTTATAAAATATAAAAAAGTAGAAAATTTAAGAAAACCAAAAAATAAAAAAAAATTAAAGAAAGCCTAAAAAAAGAAATTTATAAAAATACAAAAAAAAAATAGAAGATTTAAGAAAAGCTTTAAAAAAATAAGAAATTTAGAAAAATTCACAAAAATATAAAATTTAGAAAAATACAAAAAATAAAAGATTTATAAAATAATAAATCTTTTAAATAGTTTAGTATAATATAATTTTTAATTTAGATAAAATAAAGAAATAGTCATTAAGCTTAGGATTATATTTGAATCTAGGCCAAGTTGACTTAGTTCATATTGCACATATAAATAAGGAAAAACCAACTCTAGATAAGCATTTATATTTGATATTACATATAACTTGAATATTCTAGGTTCAATCTATAAAAGATGTAAAATATATCTTTTATATTCTTTTCTCACTTCATCCCTACATCATCGCTACGCCATGAGTCACATTACGTCATTTACCAACTCACTTTTAAGTGTGATAAGCACATACTTATGCACGTTGGATATACTTTAACACAATCCTATATACGTAACTTTGTATTTAGCATTACATATTGTCTAGGTTCACCCAATCCAAATATGAAAGAAAATTATATTGCATTTAATATTTTCTATGCTTAACTCAACTATGATACGTATAAATAGTACATTCCATTTCACTACAAACCATCAACTTATGACTCATAATCACTTAAATCCATTTATAACACCACTTTCTCTCTCTACATTGCTCCTTTTTTTAGGATTTGTGCAAATTCTAGTTTGATTTGGTTCTGCTTTGGTTTTTATTTGCGTTTTGTTCTCCATATTTTTTTTTGTTTTTATTTATTTTTGTAATATCGTACTTTTTCCTTTTCTTTTTATTGTTGTTGTTGTTGTAGTTATGATTGTATTCTATTTGCAATTGTAAAAGGAAAAAGAAAACGAAAAAAAAAGGAAAAGACCTACTTTGTTTGGTTTACTTATTTTTATGTTTTAGTCAGAAATATATAATAAAAAATAATAATAATAATAAAGTAAAAAATAATAATAATGAAAAATAAAGATGTCCTCTCGCTTAGAAAAATCTTTTTTTAAAAAAAATAAAATAAAATAAATATACTCTTTAAGTATGTTTTCCATAATTCAGACATTTTTTCTATGATTTAGACTTTTTTTTCCATGATTAAATATATTTTCCATAATTTAGGCTTTTTTTCTATATTTAGGCAACTTTTCGATAGTTTAAGCTTCATTTTCTATAATTAGGTTTCTTTTCTATGGTTTAAGAAGACTTTCTTTCTATAATTAAGTATATTAGCCATGGTAATTGCATATTTTATGGAAAGTTACATTTAGGTATTTTAAGATTTTTTAAAAAGTTTTATCACTGAATTTTTTTTTTCCAAATGAATAAAAATAAATGGACCTTTTTTTTTTTTTCAAAAATTAGGATATTTTAAAATTTTCCCAAAAATAAAATCATCAAATTAAGACTCTTTTCTTTTAGATGTTTTTCTTAAATAAAATAAAATGGCTAAGAGACTTAAACTCTACCACTTTCCAAATTTAAAATCAACCAATATTTTTGAAACAAACTACAGAAGTTTAATCCCAAATAGCGGGTACATAGGCACTCATATGTATAGGGCGACTTAAAAAATGAAAAAAAAAATTTCCTCCTTTAGTTGATAATTCTTTAAATTCTTCTTCCTCTTCTTCTTCTTATTTTTGTAAATGGGTTATAGCTTATAAGTAATCATTATTGGAAGGGTATTTGAAAAGAAAAATTAAATTCGAAAAGTTAAAGATGATACTCGTTTAGGATTTAAAAATTAGCCCCCAAATTTAGATCTTTGGTTTTGAAAAACCGTTTTATAAAATTAGTTTTATTGTTAGACTAGTAGCTAAGTTATGACTAATCCATCTAATTGGTTATAACTTAACTTTTTTTCCCAACTTCGGTTAGGTGGTGATTTTAAAGTGTTTTCAAAATATATAAAAAAAAAATGGGTTTTCTTTAAACCCTAATCGAGAGTCAGTATTTAATGAGTAAGGTTTTATATTGATTTATTTAAAAAAGACTAATTTTTAAAAATTGAGAGGAAAAAACCAAGCTTGATAACTTATCTGTTCCACTAAGGACATCAAAAAGGTTAGCCACTCAAATACTTTTCGAGATTAAAATTGCTTTTCAAAATACTCATGTCATTAATTGATTTGTTTGTATATTTATTTGTTATTAACTTTATGTGTATACTTTATTTTGATTATCATATTTATTTTGCATACAACATGCCTTAAGACATGGGGGGTCTTCTGGTGCATCAAAGATGCAAGGTAGATGCGATCAGACCCAAGCCATCTTAGGATCTTAGGACCAAGTAGGCTATTATAGAGGCTTCGGGTGCTGTAGTGTAATCATTACTCAGGGTTGATTAGGCTAACCTCACTTAAGCTTAATATGACAAATGAAAGTGTTTTCTAAAAACAAGTGAGGTCATAAAGTTTAAAGATCTTTTAGAACTCACCCTGATTGTTTATACTCTCCTTCAAACTTTAGTTAATACACTATTCTTAAGAATTGTAACCTTACTAATGTTCAAGTGAAGTCAAGTTTTTTGAAAATAATAATAGGGTTGCTACTTAAGGAATAATGTATTAACCCAAACGATCCTAATATTTGCATATTTCCATGTGATTTCTTTTGTTGCATTGATGACTGATTTTTGTCCATAAAATATGTAGATTTAGAATGATAGGTAACTAATAAGAGAATAATCAAAGAGTCAATAGGCTGCTGGATGCCTTAGGAATCCATAAGCAGCTGCTACAAGCTAAGGTTACCTACTGGAAGCAAGGGGCTAGATGTACGGAGGCCTCTAATCGAGCCTTGTTTTCTCAGGTCAAAAAAAGTGAAAGAACCATAAATTGGGCTTTAGAGATGCTGGACAAGATTAGAGCCCAACTATGAGAGTTAGATTAGAAACTTTAGATGTAGTTAAAAGACTTTAAATAAATTTTAAGTTTCATTAAAAATAATTGTTAGGCTTCCTTTTGTTTATTCTCTATACTTTGATCTTTTCAAAATAATAATTTTTCTTTTTAGTTTATTGTTCTTCATTTTTTCCTTCCTTATAGATAGTCCTTCAATAGAGCTCACCTAACCATTCATTCTCTCTTACTTAGGGAAATATAAATAAATCTCATAAACTTGTAACTAAAACCTAAAAAGAAAGAAAAAAAATTGCCATCTTTATTTATATTTTTTCAGTTTCTATAAAATAAAGCTTTATCTTTCTCTCTCATTAAAAAAAAGAAAAGAAAAGAAAAGAAAAAAAGTTGCTAATTGGTAAAGAATTCTTCCAATGGCTGATGATAAAATCGCTTCTTTAGAAAAGATGATACATCAGATGGCCCAACAGTGGTAGATCCTATTCCCGATAATCACTACTCTCTAAATATCTTAAGATTCAAACCTGGAAAGGAAACTTTCGAATCTAAAAGAAAAGGTAGCCATGATATAGAAGAGCATTACAAACTTAGAAATGGCAGTGGGCTCAATACTTAGAAGATTTCAGCACCCGACATTCAATATTGATCAAATCTCGGTAAGCTTAAATAATAAAGGAGGCCTAAGAAGAAAAGAGCTAAGGAGGAGTAGGAAAAAACAAGCCCAAGGGGCTTAGTAGGGACAGTTCACTCAACTAAAGATCTCATTGACCTACATCTTTCATCATCTAAAGGAAGTAAGGATTATAGCTAGTAAAGCCCCCTAATTTAAATTACAAACCATACAACTTTGACCCAGAAGCACAATGTAACTATCATATGGGTCAGAAGGGGCATGCCACTAAAAAATGCTGGAGATTGAAGAACAAGATTCAAGACTTGGTTGATGCAAAAGTCATTTAGCTAGAGCTATAACAAGTCGTTCCTTCTTTAAGTCATGGGGGTAGTTCAACTGAGACGCCTAAAGCTCCATTTCTTTTGAATATAGCAATGTCTTCTAATAAGCTCACAAGTTGTCTTAAATAGTTGGATGCTTGAATGGAGGAAGTTAAGGCAGAGGCAAAGAAGAATCAAGTTGTTTTCAATAAAGTTTATTTTTTGAATAGCTTTGTAACAACTAGAATAATATAATGTTATTGCCTAGGGTGAATAAATCCCTCCCTAAGGAAGTGGTAATTCACTTTTAAAAGGTTTTAAAATGAAAAGAGGCAAACTCCATCCCACACACTAACCTTTAAAAAAAAAAAAAAAAAAAAAGCTTTGAGAGTTGAGTGACATTGAAGTGAGGATATTTTAGGCTCTTTCCTTAAAGGAAGTCGATTTTGAATTTGATACACAGATTAAAGTAAAGTTAGGCATTCATTTTTAAATTCTAAACACAATTATCCATTGTTAAACTGGACCAATTTGAAAAACTTTCAAATTTGAACCCAGTTAAGAACCACCTCATAATGGGTCAATTTGGAGGTTAGGATAATTGATTAGGAAAGAAGGATAAAATTAGTTTATGTTTTCCTTAATAACATTAATTCAAAGAGAAATTTTATTTTTGATAAATTATTTTTCTCTGACATGAAAAAGAGATTGACTCTTTTCCAAACACCTCAAGCCTATACATGCCTTACCCAAGCTCATATGCTCAGAATCCATGGGTTAGGGTTTTAAATCTCTCAAAGGTAGAGACTCAACAATATGAATGTTCACTTTCTAGGCCGAAGAAAGAGGGAAGAGTAAGAAATGATGGGGCAAAATGATAAACAAAGAAAGAAGTGGGGTAGTAAAAAAGAGAGAGAGAGCAAAATAAGAAAAATAAAATAAAAAAGAGCTTGAAAATTGGGGTTTATGTGTAAAAGGAAAAGCCCTAATTGAAGAGAGCCTAGAGGCCTATAATTAAAGCCCAAACATTCTCAAAGCCTTTATGCTCATTCCAAATCTCATGAGCCTTACAAGACTCAAAGCTCTATTATACATATTTAGCTACAAATACAAGACATTCCCACCCACAACACCACCTTTACTTAATAAAGCTCTTCCGATTTTGAAAGATAATTTATTTTTAATAAAAAATTGTTTTTGAAATTGGGACAACCATAATTCTTATTTTTCCTAAAAGGTTCTTGACTTGTACACCTAGGTTGAATAAGTAAATCTTTTAAAATAGACCTTCTCATCAGTCCTCTTTGGAAGCCTTTTGACCAAAAGCCTAAATTCATAATGATTGAATTGAAAAAGACCTAATGGATTCATGAAGGTGTATTATATGCAAAATGGATTATAATTTTGGGGCTATAATCAAGAGTGTAATCAGGACCAAGAGTTTGCAAGGAAATCCTCTTCAACTAAATTAGTCATGAGTTACCTTTTTCTTAAAAATAAGGGTGTTTAGAATCACAAGGCTTCACTAGGTGGCTCGGCATCAAGCTTAGGAAGAACAAAAGAGGCCCCATGTGATTATCAAAGAAAGCTTCTTTATCTGTTAGCAAGCTAAAAAAAAAAAAAAAAGAGAGAGAGAGAGAGAGAGAAAGTAAAGGCTTATTACAAATCTTTTATCTAAGTCCATGTTGGTCTAAGTGGCCAAGTTTTTAATCCATGACACCTAATTTCAAAAAGTTAACCATAATTGTCTAGGTCATTCTCACTCTTCCTAAATGAAGGAAAGTATCCCCAATGTTGTTGTTGTTGTTTTTTTTTTTTTTTTTTTTATGATGTAAATGGTTTTCACCAAAGGATTTATCTGTAAATACTTGTTGAATTAGGCAGTTTTTCAAACAAGTTTAATTTCCTCACTTCACATCTTTCACTATCGTTAAAGCCAACTCTTAAAGTGATGACCCCTCTTTTAGGGTGAGCTAGATCTTAAAGCACTATCTCATCTTCCATTCATTAAACTCTTTTCAAGGTCTTAGTGAGCCCGTAGGGTACTTCCCTTCATAAATCCTTCTCAGCGAGCCCGCAAGGCGCTTCCCTTCATCAATTCCTCCTAATGAGCTCGTAGGGTGCTTCCCCTTATTAATTCCTCTCAGTGAGCTCGTAGGGTGCTTCCCTTCATCAATTTCTCTTAATGAGCCCATAGGGTGCTTTTCTTCATCAATTCCTTTTAGCAAGCCTATAAAGGATCTTCTTTTAAATTCAATATAGGGTTATTATTCCTTAAGAGATGCTTCTACGTAGGTTAGTAAACCCAGAAGAGCACGATTAGGTTTTCCAGATCAATTCCAATTCAAGGTTACTAGTCTCCAAGAGATGCTCTTGCTTAAGTTAGTGAGCCTAGAAGGATATAACCAGGTTCTCCAGATTGGTTCCAATTCAGGGTTGCTAGTTTTCGAGAGACGCTTCCGTCTAGGTTAGTGAGCCTAGAAGGGTACGACTACGTTTTCCAAATCACTTCTAGTTCAGGGTTGCTAGTCCTTACGCGATGCTCTCTCCTAAGTTAGTAAGCTTAGAAAGGCATGACCAGGTCCTCCAAATCGATCCTAACTTTGAGTTGCTAGTCCTCGAGTGATGCTTCCTCCTAAGTTAATGAGCTTAGAGGGGTACGATTAGGTTTTCCAAATCGATTTTAGCTTAGGCTTGCTAGTCTCCGAGAGATGCCCCCACTTAGGTTAGTGAGCTTAGAAGGGTACAACTAGGTTTTTCGAATCAATTCTAGTTTAGGGTTGTTAGTCCTCGAAAGATGCGCCTACCTAAGTTAGTGAGTCTAAAAGAGCACGATTAGGTTTTTTGGATCGATTCTAGTTTAAGGTTGTTAGTCCTCGAGAAATGCACCTGCCTAGGTAAGTGAGCTTAGAAGGGCACGGCTAGGTTTTCCAGATCGATTCTAGCTTAGGGTTGCTAGTCCTCGAGGGATGCTCTTACCTAGGTGAGTGAGCCCAAGAAGGGCACAACTAGGGTACTCGGATTAATTCTAGCTTAAGGTTGCTAGTCTCTAAGAAATGCTTCTGCTTAGGTTAATGAGCTTAGAAAGTCATAACTAGATTTTCCAAATTGATTCCAGCTTAGGGTTAGTAGCTTTCGAAAGATACTCCTACCTAGGTTAGTGAGCCTAGAAGTGCATGATTAGGCTTCATTTCTTATTTTTAGCTCTTAGAGTATCTCCTCTCTCTTTAAACTTTTTACCAAATCCCCAGTAAATCAAGTTTAGGATAGTTAGCGATTTGTTGCACTTTTTAGGTTAAAGTCACCCCTAAGACAAAAATAGTATTTTTTTTGTCTTTGTGGTAAAATTTTATTCAAACTTCATCATAAAGAAAGGTAGCTATAAACACCCAATTTTTGCCTCATTTTATTTTTTTAGTAAGGTAAAGGATCCTAAATTAGGAAAAGTGGAAAAAGAAAAATAATAAATTTAGAAAAATATAAAAAAATAGAAGATTTAAGAAAAGCCAAAAAAAGAAATTTAGAAAAAAATCACAAAAATATAAAATTTAGAAAAATAGAAAAAATAGAAGATTTAGAAAATAATAAATCTTTTAGATAGTTTAGTAGAATATAATTTTTAATTTAAATAAAATAAAAAAGGGTCATTGAGCTTAGGCTTAGATTTGAATCTGACCTAAGCTGACCTAGTCTATATATACAATTAAAGAAAAACCAACAACCTATCTAGATAAGTACTTAGACTTGATATTGCATATAACTTAAAGATCCTGAGTTCAATTCATGGAAGGTGTAAAATGCATATTTTATTTTCATTTCTCACTTCATTGCCATATCATCGCTATGTCATGGGCCACATTATTTACCAACTCACTTCTAAATGTGGTAGGTACACTCTTATACGCATAGGATACACTTCGATACACTCCTACACGTACAACTTTATATTTAGCACAATATATTGTCTAGGTTCGCCCAACCCAAACATGAAAGAAAATTATATTGCATTTAATTTTTTTCATTCTTAACTTGATTATGATACTTATAAATAGGGGATTTTATTTCACTACAAACCATTAACTCATTATTCACAATCACTTAAATCCATTTATAATGCCACTGTCTCTCTCTCTATACGACTTCTTTTTTTTGGGATTTATGTGAACTCTAACTTGGTCTAACTCTTCTTTGGTTTTGATTTGTGTTTTATTCTCTGTATTTTGTTTTCTTTATTTTTATTTATTTTTGTAATATTGTACTTTTTCTTTTTCTTTTTGTTATTGTTGTTGTTATGATTGTATTTCATTTGCAATTGTAAAAAGAAAAAAAATGAAAAAGAAAAAAAAGAGAAGAAAGAGAAAAGAAGGAAAAAGAAAAAAGAAAGGAAAAGACCTAGTTTGTTTGAGTTACTTATTTTTATGTTTTAGTCAATAATATACAATAAAAAATAAAAATAAAAAAAAGTAAAAAATAATAATAATAAAAATTAAAGATGTTCTCTCACTTAGAAAAATCATATTTTCAATAAAATAAATAAACTCTTTAGGCATGTTTTCCATAATTCGGACATCTTTTCTATGATTTAAATATCTTTTTTATATTTAAGCTTCTTTTTTATGAATAGACATCTTTTTCATGATTTAAGCTTATTTTCTATATTTAGGCATTTTTACTATGGTTTAGGCTTCTTTTCTATAATTAAACATGTTAATCATAGTAATTGCATGTTTCATGAAAAGTTACATTTAAGTATTTTAAGATTTTTCTAAAAAGTTTTATCACTTAGAAAATTTTTTTTCCAAATAAATAAAAATAAAAGGATAATTTCTTTTTCAAAAATTAGAATATTTTAGAATTTTCCCAAAAATAAAATCACCAAATTAGGAATCTTTTATTTTAGATGTTTTTCTTAAATAAAATGAAATGGCTAAGAGACGTAAACTCGGCCACTTTTCAAATTTAAAATCAACTAACCCACTAATATTTTTGAAATGAACTATAGAAGCCTGATCCCAAATAGTGGGTATGTAGGCATCCATACGTATGAGGCGACTTAAAAATGAAAAAATTAATTTTCCCCTTTTAATAGAAAATTCTTTAAATTCTTT
Source organism: Lumnitzera littorea (assembly GCA_024138015.1). Classification (NCBI taxonomy): domain Eukaryota; kingdom Viridiplantae; phylum Streptophyta; class Magnoliopsida; order Myrtales; family Combretaceae; genus Lumnitzera; species Lumnitzera littorea. The sequence goes on along the minus strand of JAMXBB010000005.1, from coordinate 24,646,462 downwards.
TTTCTTTTTCTTTTTAAATGGTTTATAGTTTGTAAATAATCATTATTGGAAGGGTATTTGTAAAGCAAAATTAAATTTGGAAAGTTAAAAGGTGATACCCATTTAAATTTTAAAAATTAGCCCTCGGATTCAGATCTTTAGTTTTCAAAAGCCATTTTTTAAAATTGGTTTTATCGTTAGGTTAGTAGTTAAATTATAACTAATCAATCCAATTGATTATAACTTAACTCTTTTTCCTGACTCTATTCAGGTGGCAACTCCAAAGCGTTTTCAAAATATATATAAAAAAAAATCGGTTTTCTTTAAACCCTAGTCAAGGGTCAATATTAAACAGGTAGAGTTTAATATGATTGGTTTAAAGAAGACTAATTTATAAAAATTGAAAGGAAAAAACCAAGCTTAATATGAGGTAAATGTTGCAATTTCGATATGGAAGCATGTCCTAATCTATTATGTAACAATTGCAAGGACATGTTATTATTAACATGGATTACACTTTTGTTGAGAAAACATCCTATAGTATTGTTTGAAGATGAAGGACACCTAAAGAAGTCTTGAGACTCTAAGATGTAAAGCCCATAATAGCTCTTAGCTACTGCAACAACTTCAAATTTCTAGTCCTAATATAAGCCTTCATGTGAATCAAAAGTGGCTTTCAAGTTTGTATTTGATACAAGCTTATTCATGGATAAAGGGTTGTATTGAAAGTTAAGTACAAAGAAAACATCTATCAAGACTATTTTGTCATTTATACGAATATTTCTAACAAGTGTTACTTGTTTCCTTTGTCCATAAGGCAAAGCAAAACAATGTGAATAGGCTTAACAAGTGTGTTGGTGGAAAACAATCTGAGCCCCATAAAATTACGTATATGATTTCCTTAGTCTTATGTATTAACTTTTGAGGGTTCATGGTCTTACGTGTTAGATTTCGAGCTACTAATTTGAAGCGTACGTAGGAGTTAACCAATTAGGGAAATACTTCATATGTAGATCTTATAAATTAGATGAGGGCATCTCGTGAGTCCAAAATGTTGAAATTTAATAAAATAATATAATTATAGTTAAAAATAGATAGTTTTATTAAATTACATTATACTATAGTTTAGCTGCATAAATGCGTAAATTAGATAATAGAAAATAGTCAAACATTAGAGATAGATTATTTAGACACAAAAAATTATGAAATGACCTAAAACAATATATAAATATAGTATGTGTACCCCGAATATAATTATTGTATATATTTATATACCTAGAAATATTTAAAATACCTTAAAATACTCATAATTAGCCATATAATTATAAGACAAATTATAAAAAATTGTTAAAAATCACTAAATAGTTGGATTCATCTTAAGGAATGCATGGCTTAATAAAGGATAGTTGTGGATTGGAAACAACATTCAAATGACACTAAACAAAATAAGATTAAGAGTACTTAAGGTTTGAAGAGAGAGAAAACATGCCATATTTCATTTTAATAACATAGGAATTGTCACCAACACATCTGTTGATGATCATAAAGCTTCTTAGTAACTTAGGAAAATTACTAGATTAGGAAGAACAAAGCAGGAATAAATTGTGGAAAAATAAGATAAAACATTATGCAAACTAAGCTATTTGATGAAACCCAAGTATAGAGGCAACTTAGGAGTGAACCATCACCACCCTTTGATAGTGGAGGTAGCGGCTAGGATTGCTAATAAGGTGGTGACTGAAGATTAATTTTTTAATGAGTTTAATTTTGTCTCTAATTTTAGTTAAATTGAAAAAAAATATTAAATTAATTCCAAAAACTATAAAAAAAATTTATTTGTACATATTTTTATATATACTTTTAGGGAAAAAATCAGATTGAAATTTTTTTAGGTGGATATAGTACTTTCTTAAGAAATCAAGCAAAAGTGATCGATTTTCAAAACCGATTTGAATAATCCTATTGACGTAGTTTCTAAGCTAAATTTTTTTCTAAAGAATACTTATATTGCATGCAGATATTGTATTAAGAGATTTTGGACAAAAAAATAATTTTCATAATTTTTAGAGATTTTTTAGCCTTTAAATTGGATAAAAATTATCGTTTTCTTGAGGATTTAGTGTATAGAGTTTAATAAAACCCTTGGTACTAGGTTTTGAGGTGTAGTTAGATCATATCTTATTGTGAAGATCAATCTGGAGTTGTGTGATTTAAGTTAGAGGTGAAATTTGGGCAAATTAGTGGTTATGGGATTAATACATTAATAGTTAAGTATATGAATTTGAAAGATTTGGTAATATGGTGTTACTTGATATGATAAACTTGATTTATGAACATGATAAAACATGTCCATAATCTAGAATATGAGGTTGAATGAGTTATTTCAAGTAAACTTGTAAAGTGACCCTATTTAGACTATTCTTCAATAGGTTAGTCTGGTAGAAAAGTGAGTTAATTTTTGGTTCAAAGACTTAATTAGAGAGTTGTATGATTTGAAATACTTGGCTGATATAGCATCTGTATGTTAACTAAAGAATTCCTAATTAGTAGGATTATTTTCGGATACCTTCTTTGAGAGTTCCTAATTAATAAAGATATTTTCAGATATTTCTTTAGAGAGCTCTTGATTGACGAAATTGCTTCTAGATACTATTACAAATAGTTTTTATATAAAAATTGGGTTAGCATTATTGATCAGACACTTGTTCAGAAAGTTCTAAGGCTAAAAACTATATTAAGATTAATGTTCAAAAGAGACTTCAGTAATAAATTAAAACTTAATCTAAGACTTAATAAATCTATCTAAACTATATGTAAGGCATTAAAAAAGTAATCATATACTTTCTATTTAGCGAAACTAAAATATTTATATTGATTGTTTAGGGACTTACGAAGGGATTTAGCATGAGAAGCAAGATTAACTCGTGTTAATATCAAGTAAGTAGGGATCGATACTTAAAATAGTATATTGGAATATCATATCAGGATACTTGGAGAATTAAGAGTGCTTGTCTATGGCTGTAGCTATATTATTTGTATGTATGCTACGTATGTGTTTGTGCTACTAGTTGATGGTTGGGATTGAACTTCGAGTGCTTTTTTTTTTTCTCGAGCATAACATGTATTGTGTGTATGAACTTGGTTGCTCACTTTGTAATTTGGACTAATCTTAAGACAACTAAGGTTGAACCTAACATTCATAACCCAATAGGGGTGACAATTAGGTTATCAGGCTAAATACTAACACATTCGTTAAATGGTCATTTTCTTACCCTTAGTTAAACTAAGTGATAAGAGAGGGGGTCGTAGCAAGATTAGGATCCATGGTTCAAATGTTGTTTAAGAAGGAAGGTGTTCTCCATTGCACAAGCCTATATTTAATTTGATAGTGTCGCATTGAAACTCCTTGGAATCTAGGTTAGAGTGGACGGAATTACTCTAATTTCACAATGAACTAGCTAAACATTATAGGATTCTCTATCATTTATCTATTGTATTTGCATTTAAATAATGATTGAACAACTATGATTGTTAATGTATTCTTACGAATCCATCTCTTGTTATTGAGCCAGTTAAGCTCACATCCCAATAGATTATTTTATAGGTGTTGAATAGTACCCAAGGATGCCTCGTTATAGTAATCCATAGGTTAGTTTTGATGGGTTGGGAAGTATGGAGTTGAAGACTGATGAATGGATCAATGTTTAAGATGTTTTTATTTTTCTTTTCTTTTTGTGGAAAGATTATAAGGTTTTCCTAGGAGGCTTTATAGTTTTCGTTGGCTAGCTGATGTATCTATATTTTGTAGTAAGGTCTTCTTATGGAGTTGCAAAGTACTTTTGAAAGTATTAAAACTTATGATGTATATAAAAACCTATGTAAGGACTTAAACTATTTGTATATATGGAAAACTATATTTTGTAAAGTATTACCCCACAGGTATTATATATCATAGGTGTCCATTTGGCTACTCAAAGTTAGTTGAGTTGTTTCTTGCTTTGTGTAGACTATATCTATGTTAGCAACTAAAGAGGATAGCTTCTAGCTTAGGTTGATTTACACAACAAGGCTATTATGACTTAGAAAGTTGGGGCACGACAAATAAGAGATGGGAATGTGGTATCATGTGATTCGATGCTCCCATGTCAACAATCCAAGAACCAACTGAACTACTAAAAGAAGACAAAGTATAAGAATCACCTACAAAACTCAGCATTGAAGCGTGCTCATCCTTGCCAAATCCTTGCCTATTAATTTTGAGTAGCTTAAGTACCTCATGATAGACTTTATTCATAAGTTGTGATTCTACTACAATTCCATGCCTTGCATTCAGAGAAGTAGCATCAAGTGGATTACCATTCACAAAAGAAATGTTATATCCAACATTAGCCACCAATCATGCACTTTTCTTATCCCTAATAGCCTTGTTATACCATTATGGAAAACCGATCAATTCAAAGCAATTATCAATACTATGATCTGTCCTTTTGCAGTGAGTATGGGTAACTTGAGTTAAGCTTTTTCCTTTTCTATCCTTTTTATTATCCACAATTGAACATAGCTATCCCTTAACATCCTAATGTTCACCATTGCTTGATGTAAATTTTCTTTGCTTCTCAATTTAAACACTAAGTAATATGCTTTATTAATAGTTGGCAAAGGATCCATTAATAAATCTAGTTCCTAACATTCCCATACACATCATTTAGTCTCATTAAGAAATATAACATCTTATTCCTATTATCAACTTCCATAAACTTGGTAACCAAATCACAAGTATAAGCCTTCATCGCTCTACATTCACAAATTGGTACACGCAACATGTTGTCCATCTCATCCTTAAGTTTTTTTAACTTGTTATTATACTTAGTCACACTAAGGTATCCCTATTTTAGGTTCACAAACTTAGATTGAAGCTGAAATATTAAAGGACCATTTAACAAACCAAACCATTCGGATATATCATAGTAAAAAATTTTCACAAATTTTACATAGATGAGCCTCTCTAAAAGTTCCTTAAGCATCGAATTCAATATCCAACAATGAATCATAAAATTATAATGAATCCATTTTTGCTCATCAACAAAAATAGATTTTGGTTTCAAATAAGTACCATTAATAAAACTTATTTTCGATTTAGCACTAAGTGTGAGCTTAATTGTGCTACTCCAACTTCTGAAACTCACACCAATGAAAACAACATTTATAATTTATGTTCCAAGATTATCATATCCGAATAGAAATAAAGGATCATTATAATCAAGATTGTTATTCATGATTGAATTATAGAACAATTCCATAAAATTGCATAATAGAAATAAAGGATCATTTGTAGGATATGCAAAATATTGAAGAAAACTTATTGATTTCAAAGTAATGGAGCTAGTGAAAAAGTTTGTTACAAAGGAAGGAAAATGTGAGTGAAAGAAAAATCTATTATTCATTCTCTAACCAACTATAAGTAGAATATATATACAAAAGTAAAACTCATGAAATATTGACATGTGTACAAAATAAGTTATCAAAGCTAACTAAACTAATAGACTCTAATATACTTTAACAAATATAAACCAAAAAAGGAAAATGAATCCATTATTATCCTTATTTGGATCTCAAGAAAGTTGTGGAAGAAAATAAAAAGAAATCGTAGTTCAAGCATGTATCTTATTGACTCGACATTTTTTTCCGCAAAATATGAAAAGAAAATCATGATGTGTCTCTTTCCAATTTTGCTCCTCAAAATAGAACAAAGTGCAATTTTGAAACTCTACTACGACATCTCTTCTTCTCCCATGAGGCTATCTCGAAGCACAAATTATAATTTGATAAAACTTAGACAAAAACCAATGAAGAAGAAGAGTTGAAAGAATGTTTTTGTCTATAACTTAAGGAAAATATGAAAAAAGAAAATAGAAAATCGTGAAAAAGAATTTTCAAGGATGTACCTTATTGAATTGAAAGATAGGTGGTGAGAGTCTCAATGGTGATAATAAGATATGGAAATGTGGGATTTTTCTATGGTCTCATTTTTATTTTTAACAGGATCGGTACCATTCCTCATCTCACCCTTGATTTATGTTTATTTAAATCTCAACCATTGAACTAATAATAGATTTAATTGTTTAGATTTAAAATAGTATGAATGAATGGCAGAATGAAAGGTAGGATCGGTCTCATAAAAAATAAAAATGGTAATATAGAATCTCTCGAAAATGTGAGACAGTTATTGTAGGGCATTAAAAAAAAGATATGTAGGAATTGGAAAGCGAAAGTGAGATATGAATAACTTTCTACTAAGTAGGAAGATTATTTAAAGAGAGAAAGTGAAAAAATATTTTATTAAAAAAAAAAAGATATGTGCAACCGTTATTTGACTCTCCACTATTCGAACTCCGTAATTTATCCTCTATATTCCATCACTATCTAACCATTGAAGCCATATTTTAGGATTTTTTACGATTCCATTCTTATTTTTTATGGGATCAGTACTGCTTTTCACTCTACCTTTGATTTGCACTCCTTTAAATTTAGACCACTAAACAAATTGCGAACTTAATGGTTCAAATTTAAAGAAGTACAAATGAATCGTAAAATAGAGTGCAAGATGGATCCCGTAAACATAGAGTTTGAACCATAGAATTTTCCCACATTTTAACTAGCATATGTTCTCCAATCCTGTCCATATTTTTTACGGGACCGGTCACATCCTTCATCACAACGTTGATTTTATATTTATTAGATTTGAGCAATTAAATCACAATCAGTTCATTGGTTTAGATTTGAAAGACATTAAATCGAAGGTGGGATGAAGGATAGGATCGATCTCATAAAAAATATGGACGAGATAGTAGAAAAATCCTTTAACTAGACACATCATACATATGAAGGACTTTACTGTAATTTAGGCTTTTTGTTAGTTTTAAGTCTTTTGAATAGTTTTCACTTTGCTTTGTCTCTTTATCCCACGTTACCTTTTCCTCTCTCCTACTATACTTTTTCTCCTCTTTCCCCATCACTAAACTAGACCATTCAAACAACGAAATCATTTTTCCCCCTTTCCAGTGGTTCTTTTCCTTTTCAACATGTAGGTTTAGATTTCAATGTGAAGGTATAGTTTTCACTCAATCTATGTGAATTCGCTAGGAACCTTAAACTTTGAATTCCAATTATTGATCCATGTAGAAAAATGTGAGCATTATGATGTTGATATTTTGCTATTTGATTAGTTTATGGAGAATCCCTCACAGTAAATGCTAGGAAAATGACGTGATATTGCGTAATCTTTGTTGAGAATTACATTTTAAGGTAAAATTATATATATATATTTTTTAAAAAAGGATTTTCTACATGATTATCATTAATTAATTCTCTTTACTTATAATTAGATCATTCCTTATGTATAATTGTAACTTCTTATGATGAATCTTTGATAACATATTATTGTTTGATTGTTTGTGTTTAGGCTTTCTAAGCACCTATCATAATACTTCTCTTTAACAACACTGAAGAAGTGCTCGGTACTTCTTTTTCTTTATCTTTGTTGCTGTGTGATTTAAAGTGGTACTATACTTGATTAATGTTGAAAAAGGAAAGAAATAGCATGAATTTGTTTGGGTGTTCCATAAACTCACTCTCTCTCTCTCTCTCTTTTATTTGTGGTACTTAGAGTTGCTATGCTTTGTGAGAAAGTTTTCAAAGAAGGCTAATATCTGAAAATGTATTGTCCTAAAACTGCATATATAGGCAAAGTAGTAAAAAATAAAAGAGTCAATTACAGGTAAAAGAAAAGAGCAAAGTATAAACTTATTTCATACTATCCCTCTAGACTGGGTTATTGAATTTAGTAAGAAGTCATTTGAAAATCAAGATATTGAGGAAAATTTAGTAATAACATGAAAGAGATGGAGGTTGGCAAGTTCATATTCATCAAAATGTATTTTGTTATGGAATATCTAGCAAAATCAAAAAATGATGTTAAAAGTAGAATCCAATATTTGGAAACTTCAATATCATCCTCATTATAGTAGGTAAAGTTAGATATTGTAGCATCATTTCGGAATTGATTTGAGCTTATAAAGTTACTATTTTGCAACTAATTGAAAGGAATACACCCTTATTCAACTCCACTTTGTTTAATGCTATTGTGGAGTTACTGTTTGGTTTCCATCAGTGCAACTATCATACAGTTTCTATTCACATCGAAAGGATTTTTTACGATTACACTAAAGATGGTTCCATCATTGCCTTTAAGGTAATATCCCCTTCCATTTTATCATATTATTATCTAATTTCATGATTAATATCTTTAAGCTTTGTGTCATTTATCAGGTTTCTATTTTGTTTTTCCTCTAATTTGACTGCATATTTATTAAAATGCACATGAGAAATTTAATAATTATAGATGCTTAGTAGTTTTAGTTTTACACAAATTTAACTTGCTTTGTGATATTGAATTTATTTTTTATCATTGAGGATCATTCAACAAGAGGAGAATGCTTTGCATATGTCACTTTTACAAATCTAAGGTCTGCGATGAATGGCAAAATATGTTTATGAATTTCCAAAGTTCAGTTGATGTAATGTTTAATTGGAGATTATAATTCTTTTAAAATTTATACATGTAAATTTTTTTTTTGTTTGTTTAAAATGTATTTAATCCTTAGGTTTTTGAAGGACATTTATATGGACAAAATCTCTCTCCTGCACACATTCATTGAAACATGCCCATTGTAAGCGTAGGAAGAGATCGCTTATTCTATGCTCTAAAAAAAACCAATAGAAAAAACCTTACTTTATCTCCCTCTTAGGATTAAATTTCTTCCTTTCCGATTTCATTTTCACATTATGATTCCATTTTGTCTTGATCGTAGTATAAGAGGAGTTTAAGAATTTGTGCTTCAGCTTTAAAATAGTGCTTAATGATGTGGTAAGCAATGAGGAATTCAAAACCCTGCTTCATTCTCTATTTTCCTTACTATATTTGGTATAAACAATCCAATTGATCAACAAAGAATAGCGAACTGGTTTGAGTCAAACTATGGCTAGCTCTTGCTTATTGTTTTTGAGTAATTAAACTTGAAAGAGTTTATATGTTGGTGAAGGTATAGAAAAGTGTTTGGTAGATATCTGTTTTATTTAGCATTTATTTTCAATTGTTATCCTATGTGTTGTGGTTAAGAAAAATGATTGGGTTAAAGGGGCTTTGATGTACGATTTTTAGGTCCATTGTAACCCTAACCAACACCCAACACCACATCCTACCCGCCACCCCCCCCCCCCCCCCCCCTAAAAAAAGCTCCTTCTTCACATAGCTATCTTCTAAAGTTTCTTTTGTAACTATAAGTACATTTTCGTTAACTAAAAAAAAAAATCCTACTAAGTACATTTTATTTCATGGCTTTAATGTTGTCATAATGGAAACTACAAATCCTTTCAAAATTGAAGTAATTTCTACTGTCAACTCTTTAGAGAAAAAAAAAAAAAAAGCGCCATGTGATTTACAATTTTTTCTTGAATGGGCACCTTTTAATTCTTACCATAGGTCAACTTTTGCTTTTATTGAACTTATCTATGTTGTTGAGAAAGTCTTGCTTAAACATTTGCAAACTCAATATTAAGAAAAAAAGTAGGCGAAAAGCAAAAAGCAAAGGGGGTATAACAACAAATAAATTAACCTTTACGGTTTTCACTAGTCAAGTTTATATTGAAACATATAGTTTGTGAGTGTTGACTTATAAAGTTGTTTACCTATTTTATTTATATGTAGATATGATTTGCTTTTACTCAAAGCGCTTACTAAGGCCCTTTGTATTCAATAAGTAGGAAGATGTACTAAAATATATAGTATTGAAGATAAATAAGGAATCTATGCTGTACGTTGAACATGAGGTAGTTGTTTTGAAGGTTGTTATATATGTATGTATATATATATATTTATTTATTTTATATTGTTAAATAATTTTCCTATGCCCAATCTAACAAGTGTGGCTTTCCTTTTGTAGGTTACGGTCTTGTCCATTTACTTTGTGTAATTTCTACACTTTGGAGGAGCTTAGTGGTTTTACATTTACATCATTTATCATTAATATTGGTTGGTTAGAGTACAAATCTTTGACATGTTAGTAATTTTTTGTAGAGATACCAATGAAATATTGGTCATTAATCTAGCTTTTCATACTTAAATCCAATCAATTTGTTTGCAATACAAAAGATTTACCTTTTTTTAAATATGGCAGTAATGCATGGTTCGATACATGATATCTCATAACAAGTAAGCCAACTATCTATTACCCATTTATCCTATTTAAATAAAATATAAAGTGATGAAGTGTGTTTCATTTTACCAATTTAAATTTGTTGGCAATTAAGTCCAAAATAATATGTGAAGCTCATTTTTTTTCTATATGCATTTACTATTTGCTTTAGACTTCTTCCAGCTAGCTTATGGAAATACCAATAACTAATGGAAAAATTCTAACATCTCTATTCATAGATTGTCTATGTTGAAGATATCCATTTAAGTAGATTTAGTCGTATGCTTTAAGTAGTGTTTAGTTGCAAAATTTTTGTAATATTAGACCGGACAAAAGATTTTGTTTTATATTTAGTTCGTAATTTTACTTAATGACTAGACAAAAATAGGTTAATGGACTAAATAAAAAGCTTAAATTTTGTCTCATTTATACCATGATATATAAATGAAATTTATTAGATAAAAATAAAAAATATTTTGCATTATTAAAAATATCCTTCTATATTATAATATTGAGTTAATTAATATTATTTTTATTAAATATTACAAAAAAATTTTTTTTTTATAATATAAAAAATTAATTTTTTAATATAAAATTTATATTTAGTGTTATGCAAATTAAACATGGTATAATAAGCTTATATTATCTAATTCTCTTTATATTTGTTTTGTTTTGTTTAGTTCTTTTTATTTGGTCTACTTTTAACAATTAAATGTTACCTTAAATTTAGAAATTGTGTAAGTTTAGCAGCATGTCTTACTATGATATAAAACTAATCCTTGAAATAGAGTCTTCCTTTTTTCTCCATTAATATGCATTATAACCTTTAAAATCTTTTTTTTTTTCTTTACATTTTTCCAATGAATATTCAATCAAAATATTCTTCATGAAAAAATAATAATAATAGTAATAATAAATTAGAAATAACACTGCAGAATGATATTACTTTAATTTTAGATTAGCATATTGCCCACCCATAATAAGTGATGAAGATTTCATCATATATATCTATATTATATAAAAGGAAGGGTTGCTACTTTGTAAAGTTATTTGTGCAATTTATTCATAATTTAACTTTTGAAAATAAAATAAGAAATTTTATTTTTTACATTTTTATCTAATTTTACAACTTAAAATTTTATATAAGCAATGAATATTAACCTTTAATCTCATAGATACTTGGTTTCTTTTCTAGACATTTGTACTATAGGCATACCATCATATCATTTTTCTTAATCATTCATCTAATTATTTTTACACTTGTAGCGAAGGTGTGTTATCGGCTAATCTATAATATTAAACAACGTTTGTATGGGTATTGATTTTTCTTTTTTTTCTTTTTTTATATATGCAACTTAATTATGTGGTTTCTCAAAATTATTAAAGAGATATGTATTTTTTTCCTTTAATTTAAGCACACGTATTGCAGGTGTATATCTACTAGTAATAAACTAAATGGACACGAGGAATGGCTATTTCGTTAATAATAATAGAATAGATAATATAAAGTGTGGAGCTGAATGGAAGTTACATGATAATTACTCTCGTCTTTCTAGTTTAAATATTATAGATACTATTATATTTTACTTACAGCTGAGTCCTTCTTTGACTTAAAATTAAATAGTACAACGAATCAAATTAAACAAAATCCAAAGAGTGATAATTTTTTCTATGATACAATTTCTATTGTTTTATGTACCGCCTAGGTTATTTTTATCTAGCTACAGTAATGTTTATTTCTGGATTATTAGTCCGTTGGCGAATGGTGTGACCTTGTATGCACGTTGCCGAAGGGCCTTTCAATTAATGTGGGCTGGCGAATTCCGCAAATTGTTTTTGTGACTGGGTTTCAGCATTGGGCTCTGGCTGTACATATTCCTTGCAACTTTAAGGTAAGGCTCATTTGGGCATCCTGCCCCAAATGTCGCGTATCATTCGAAGTTCTAACCGAATCCGACACGCTCTCTGCCTCACCCAATATACATTTTACATATGTTTGTTCACACGTGGTCTTGTTCCTGTAATACAATTCCAGTTTTTACTTTTTTCTTTTTCAATTATAATATAATACAGCGATTCAAATCTAATTTTTCTCAGTAAAAAATAAATATGCATATTACTTAATTATAACGAACTTGACAATAGAATCCCAATCCATCTGTTTTTCACATCGCGTCATAAATGGTAAAAATATGTCTTTTTACCGCTTGATATAATTCAATTACCGAATTAAAAAATTCCACTGATAAATCTCAATATATCGTGTCAACTTTTAACTTGAGTAGTAGTTGGCTGCGAAGAATGTTGGTAGCTGCAAGTGGCCATTGATGATACTTAATCATAACAATAAACACTGATACGAAAAGAGTAGAACAATTTTTAATTTTTTAAGGAAAAAATTATTCTCTATCCCTTTTTATTCTGAAAAACTATAAAATATAATTATAGATAGCTAAAACCTATTATTATTATAATAAGGACATCACAATCCGTCATGTATATTTTCCATTCAGAAATATATTAAAACTCTAAAACCAATTACAAGTTCTAAAACCACTTGTAATAATTACTTATCAAGTATAAAATATCAATTCTTCTAGTACATCAATTTAAGTGACTTACAGGTGAGTCACTTTAACTATAAATATACTAAATAATTAAATCTTGATCTTTTACAACATATAAAACTAACTGTTTCTTTTTTCCAATCCGATAATAATAATTTTCATACTCATCACAACTTATTGAATCAACCTATATCTATAAAAATAGAAGAATCAGTCAAGCCTAGTATAAGTGTATAAATACAAACGGATGCCAAGCCTAGAATATACACATGCATATAATGCAATTATAACAAAATATAAACAAATATCAAGTTAATTATCTTTAATTTAGCCCAGCAATCAATAAAGTAACACTTGTAAACCCACCATATCATGATCTTTGTTTACATACCTAGATGGATATAATATAAGTCTTCCTTTAAGTGCTTTACGCTCAGAGTCCAAAGTTTGGAGAGCAAAAACCTAATATTTTAACTATGTTATCCTATATACAAACCAATTAGGAAATCCTTACATATGATTAGTGATTGCTCCTCTAGAGAATTACTATTGTAGGCCTCAAGAACAAACATGCTAAGCACAATCAATAAACTATTTATTTAGGCCAAATATAAATTAGTTCAATTAGATCTTTTCTATCATAATAAGCATAAACATACAAACAAGTATTACGTACCTAAGATAACTTCTCGACAGTTAATTGAAAATCTATAACTTTAAGTTTGGTACAAAACAGCCAAACCACTCAACAAAAAAGGAACTCAATAACTAGCATGAATCTACTAGGAACAAGTGCATATGTTAACCTTCAGTTGATCAATAACTAAGTTTGTACATAAATGTTACTCATGGACCCTTTATTAACCTATTACTTACTAAAATATCTACTTTATAATTCAATGTTCCAAGTATAATTAATCGATCAAATTCATTAGTCAAGGTAAGATTTGGAAATAATATAACAATATAATATGTGGCACAATTTATAATAGTAACTTTTATATAAAATAATAGCACAATATAACAAATAAATCAACTTATAATAAAAATTTATTTACTAGTAAAATAATTACTTTTTATAATAATAGAGGAAAATCATAATATAATGCATACATAATACTAAAATGGTAACTATAGACACTCGATTTTTGCCCTCAGTAGTTATAGTTTTTCTTTTTTAAATAAGGTCCTAATTCAAAAATAATAAAAATATAAAAACAATGAAAAATTGAAAAATGATGAAAATGCAAAAATGAGAAAAGAAAAAAATTAAAAAAAATTTTAGATATTTTTTAAGAAGTAAATTATTTTAGGGACAAATAGTTTGAGTTTTAGCTTAATTTAAATAATTATTTTTGAGTCACATGATTTAGGTACAATTTAATTGTATTAAATGTTAATGCATAGGTCAACAGTTTAACAGATAAGTTTTGGAGTATTGGATTGGATTTAGTTTGAAGTCGTAAGTTCGAATCTCACTAGGCATAAATGTCTTTTTTAGTTTTCTTCCTTTTATTTTGTGAGAATTGGTTAAGCGTACGGAATTTAAATCTAATCAAAAAATTTTTAATCTAACGTAATAGAGATTGGTAAGATTCATATTTAATTTGATTTTTATCAAATTGAATTTTAATTGATATAAAAGATTCAAATCTCATTTGATTTTTATCAAATCATATATGAATCGATTTTAAATTTCTGTTAAATTAGAATTTAATATAATTTAAGATTGATTTGTTTCAAAGCTATATATATATGATTTCCTCCCATGCATGAGGATATAGACCTTAAGCTCCATCAACAGTAGTACGCTCCCACCAAAACTACCCCGCCTGAAGAATTGTTCTTGCACATACTGTAAAGTTCCTACTACCACACTGCACTTAGCATTGATTAGCTCCCTCACAGCCGCTGACCAAATACACCACTTTTTATTCAACTTTACATTGTTGCAGCGACATAATCTTTCACGCCACACACGTGCTAATCAACGCAACACACTGCTATTCACACCTATAATCCACAATCGACCTAACGTCTAGCTACTACCTATTGACAAATCCAAAACTACAGTGACCAAACACAATCTCTAACACCTTCCTCTTCATGTCAGTAGCAGCAGCCGGCCTTCCACATACATCAGCAAGCCAAGTCCACAGCACAACTCCATTGCAGATCACGCCAATAGCAATTTCCCATACACGCCGCAGCCGCCATAGCCTCTTCGCCAATGAACAGCCCCCTTCGCTATGCCGCACACACGATCAGTCCCGACTGAATACACCAGCATGGCGATTCACTGTAGTACGTATTAACTAGACATGCCACCACTCCGTTGTGAGCAGCTATGGTCACGTGAACACAGGCACTACGGAATACTGTCCCTCATGCACGCTTTGACACGATCATGATGCCTTGCCACAACTGAGTTACTCGTCCAGCAACCGACAATGAAGACTAGGTCCATCTTCGAACCACAAGCCTCGATGCCTTTAATGACACTCTACAGTCACATAACCTGAGTACATACTAATCACAGCACACCACCATCCACGCAATTGTAGCCGCACGACTCACTAAATGCTTCAACGCCAAGCAAGCTCTACACGCGCGGCAGCTGTCTTCAATCTTTTCTGACTAGCACTGTACATGGCTACAACAGAAATAGCAATCAAGTTTGGGCAAAGTTGATTCTTTTTATTAATTATTTATCTATCTACTTTATTATTATTATACTATTATTATTGTTATTATCTAGATTTTTAGTTATTAAATATCATATAGACGAATATGAATATATTAGTTTTAGGGTTTATTTAGTAGTCTTCTATATGAAAGTGTGTTATATAATTCTAATAATTTAGATAGATAGTTGTAAAAATATAGTTATGGATATATATATGTACATACAGATTTTTGCCAGATGGCAGTCTATTCTTTCTATATTTGATTTCGAAATAGAGCATATCAATGGATCTTCCAATTCATTTCCTGATTTCCTTACTCGTGAATTTTTGCAGGGAGATGCTTCCCAAAAAGGACAAAGGTAAGGAAAAAATCCCCTTATCATCAGGAAAAGGATTCACTGTAAAAATAGAAATATGGTATAATATACATGTACCATAGTGCACAATCAATCAGCCAAAACAATCAATCATTATCAGAATCTTATTTGCCACAAATATCAATCAATCTACTGTGTCAACAGTACTTTGTCGGCCACAATACCACTGTTCAAAACAGTACCTTATCATTCCATTCCCATTATATATACACACTCATTCAGACATCAGGAGGTATCCATTATTTTACAACAATTTTTCTCCTTTACCCTTTCTTTCTATCTCTTAACTATTCCTCCACTTAAAAACCCTCTTATCTCCTTTCTACTCTCTATCTTCAACCTCACTTCTGTCTCTTCATTTTCTTCCTCTTTCTTCACCAATCACCAATCAGTTGGTATTATTTTGATACCAACAGTACTTTGTCGGCCACAATACTACTGTTCAAAACAGTACCTTATCATTCCATTCCCATTATATATACACACTCATTCAGACATCAGGAGGTATCCATTAATTTTACAACAATTTTTCTCCTTTACCCTTTCTTTCTATCTCTCGACCATTCCTCCACTTAAAAACCCTCTTATCTCCTTTCTACTCTCCATCTTCAACCTCACTTCTGTCTCTTCATCTTCTTCCTCTTTCTTCACCAATCACCAATCAGAAATCATCCAAACACTCTCTGAAGCATAATTGTTTGCTTCTCATCAGAGGTAGGACGATCATTTTTTATCATACCTCTAGATCATCCATTTATGTTCTTGCTTTTATATGTTTTGTAAAAATCAGTTTTATCAATAAAATCAGTTTGATTCTCTTCTTACATTCTATCTTGTGTGAGGAATCTCCAATTGAAATTGGGTGTAATTCCACGAGATTATATCTGTCTAGTCTTTACTATCTATCATCTTATCTTTCAACAAACCTCATAATTGGCTGGTATTACTGCCTTTTGGAGGTTTTATATATCTGTTTTACAGTTCATATCATCTCATTTTCATCAGAGCCCCATTAGTCTTGGCTTAGCCGCCTGTGGAGGTTATAAATTTATCAATTCACGCATATTTATGTCATTGTTTATTGAACCTCAAGATTATAATTATGATTATGATTATGTTGGTAATGCTATAGATTTCCTTGAATGGTATTATTCTGTTGTAATATATTGTGATTGGTATTAAATAAAATCATTTGTATCATTCTGTAGATGTCAAAATAATATAATCCGGAAAATTGGGAAGAAGAAGCTGAAGTTTTGCAATATTTGTTTAGTGCTATAGTTTGGCTAGAGCACTTTCATAAGAATTATCTTTGGCTTGCTTTCTCTGTAATCAACATTCTTGATCATTGATCAAGTGTAATCATCATCCTTATTAGAAATAAAATCAGAATTTGATTTATAATCTCTTTAATATATAATTAAGTCTTAAATAAGATCAGATATAAGGTATATAAGCTGGAATACTCCTTGGCTGCGGACTACTGGTTTCCAAAGGAGGCTCCCTTGAAAGATCTTTAGATCGTTGGGATGTCCTTGTGCTAGGAGCATACAACGCTACGTACCTATAATCTGAAATTGGTTTAAGAAAATTATCATTAATTTTCTCCTTTATGTCTGTAAATACAAAAGATAATAACGGAGAAGATCTAATTGAATATAATTAATATTTAGAAGACATAGTAAAATTTTTATTCTATATAATTTGGGCTTATTCTCTACTTGGAGAAAGATTCTACTTAGCTGACATATATTTTAATCATTAAATAATCCAATTAAAGTCTAAATCTCTTCTATACAGCATTTCTTTTGGAAAATTCTTTTCATGAGGTGTAGGATTGTAATGGCTCAAGAAAGCATCAAATCCTTCCTTGGCATTTTGATGAATGATTTCTGGTGTTGCACCAAATTGTTCCCACCAATGATTAAACCAAGTAGGAAGATTGTTTGATAAACAATTGTCAAAAAATATTAACCAAGTATGTGTTCTTTTTGAATTCATCTGATAGAACACATTCTACCAGGCTTGCTTATAATCGAAATAATTATAAGTAGCTCGATGATTTGGTTGTGTTGAAAATGGTTCTATATTGAGCTTTGTTGTAGTGATTGGATGAACTCGCCATTCTTTCAAGCTGATTACTTTTAGTATTCTAGCTGTAGAATAACTGATCATTTCTTCTTTTTCAAAATGTTTGAACCTGATTGATCCAGTCTCAGTCAAAATTTTTTCATAAAACTGGATTGTTTTGTACTGATCATATGGTACATAATAAAAATCTTTTGTGAATATCTTATTTGCAAAATCAAAGGGGTCCTTTTCTGATAGGCTTTCTTCTACTGAGAAAACATATCTAGAAACAGGTTTTATAAAAAATTTTGATCTCTGACTGAAAGGGATTGCTCCAACTGGTGTTGGTGTTGGTGTTGATATTTCTGTGATCTGAAAATTCTGATTTCTTCTTTGTGTTTCTTTTATTTGAGAATCTGATTGGGGAATTTTTGGTAATGCTGGGGTCTTTTGTTTTGATTGTGATTATAAGACCATTGAAATTGCATCAAGCATTCTAAGAGCATAGTCCATATCTATTAATTTGGCAAGGGCTTCTTGGATTTCAGAAACTAATTGAGTGTTTGAAGATTTTGATTTTGACGATTTTGATGAGGACATCTAACAGGGTTTTGATATTGGTTAATCCTTTTCCTGATGATGAGGGGATTTTTTCCTTACCTTTGTCCTTTTTGGGAGGCATCTCCTTGCAAGAATTCACGAGTAAGGAAGTCAGGAAGGGAATTGGAAGATCCATTAATATGCTTTATTTTGAAATCAAATATAGAAAGAATAGACTGCCATCTAGCAAAAATCTGTTTTGATGCAATGTTTTGAACATCTTTTAACAAAACATTTTTTGCTGCTTTGCAATCAATTCTTAAAAGAAATTTTTGATTTAATAAATCACTTTGGAATTTTGAAATTGTTAAAACAATGGCTAAGATTTCTTTTTTGATTGTTGAATAATTTGATTGGCAATTATTCCAATTCTTTGATACAAATTGAACAACATATTCTTTATTGTTATGTTTCTGTTTTAGAATTCCTCCGAATCCTAAATCAGAAGCATCTGTTTCCACGATTTTTGGTAATGATGGATCTACAATATGTAAACAAGGAATTTCCTTAATTCTTTGTTTGATTAGTTTGATGATTTCTGTATGTTCATTAGACTATAGAGGTGGATTCTTTTTTAATCTTTGATATAATGGTTTGCAAATTATGTTAAGATTTGAAAAAAATTTTGCAACATAATTCAAACTACCTAGGAATCTTTGTAGCTGATTTTTATCCTTGATTTCATTAGGGAATTTTTCAGTGAATTCAATTGATCTTTGAATAGGTATTATGGTTCCATTGTGAATATTAAATCCTAAAAATCTGATTTTGGTTTGGAAAAGACTAATTTTAGTAGGTGAAACTACTAAACCATTTCTTATGATTATATTAATGAAGATTCTTATATGTTTAAAATGTTGATCAATATTAGATGAATATATTAAAACATCATCTATATAAGTAATTATGAAACTAATATAATCATTGAAAATTTCATTCATGATTTTTTGAAATTCTGAAGGAGCATTTTTTAATCCAAATGGTATTACATTCCATTCGAATTGACCAAAAGGGACAGTGAAGGTAGTTTTGTACCTATCACTTTCTTTAATCTGAACTTGCCAAAATCCAGATTTCATATCAATCTTTTGTATATTTTTTTTATTGATTCTTGATTTAAAAGCTTGATTGTTGTTAAACCTTCAGAAACAGGAATATCCTTTTCTTCTGTAGTTATAACAGAATCGTTTATGATTTCTGGTGTTGCACCAAATTGTTTCCACCAATGATTAAACCAAGTAGGAAGATTGTTTGATAAACTATGATCTTTTAATATTTCAGCATTTGATAATACACACACACACACACACACACACACACACACACACACATATATATATATATTAGGCTAGGATGTTTTTTTAGATTAGTTTTTTTTTTAGAAATCCTCATATAGAAAATCAACTTTTAGAAATAGAAATTAACAAAGGAAACTTTTTATAAAAAGATTTTAGGACTTTTAAATTTTTTTTTTATCGCTTACGAGTTAGGGCCCTTTAGATTTTTTTTAATAAATTGAATTGATTAAAATGTAAATTCAATCGGTTTTCA
This sequence comes from Lumnitzera littorea, assembly GCA_024138015.1. Lineage (NCBI taxonomy): Eukaryota > Viridiplantae > Streptophyta > Magnoliopsida > Myrtales > Combretaceae > Lumnitzera > Lumnitzera littorea. The sequence goes on along the minus strand of JAMXBB010000005.1, from coordinate 24,626,378 downwards.
AAAAATTAAAATCAATTAACACATTAAAGATTTTTGGAAAGAACTACGGTTGTCTGATCCCAGCTAATGAGTACGTAGGTACCTTAGGAGCGACGATAAAATTTGTAGAAATTTAGGTTCTTTTTCTTTTGATTTTTATTTTATTTTATTTTTTTCTTTAAAAAATATTATAATTAGAAAAATAATCTTAATTTCGGTAAATAGATAGTGGTACCCATTAGGGTTTAATAGGTTAGCCTCCGAACTTAGAATCTTCTAGTTCTTCATTCAAATTGAAATTTAAGACTAGTAGCTAAATCGTAATCAATCTACCTAATTGATTACGATTTCTATTTTTCTTGACTTCAGTCGGGTGGTGACTTTAAAAATTTTTCTAAATAAAAAACCGGAATTTCCTAGTTTTTCGAGTTGAGGATTAATATTAAATGGGTTCGAGTTTAGTATTAATCGAAAAGTGGAAAATTGAATTGAAATCAAATTTATAATAGAAAACCGAAAAATTAGGCTTAACAGTGACCAAGTTGACTCGTAAAATATATTGTTGAGATGAGAACACTAGATGAATATCGAATCGTCACTGTATACAAAACTTACTAGAAAACAAATAAATCGAAAATAATACTTTGTTTAACAATACTCAAAATAATTAATAATAACCTACTTTACTAGAATAGCTCAAAATAGTAGCTAGAAATTCACTATTGATGGAATGATCGATCGGCTTACGTTAGAGAAGACAAGATTGAAAAAATGTGGGGTCTAGCCAAGAAAATGAAATGACGAGAGAGAGATTGAGAAATTGAGGGTAAGGTAGGGTTCGGCATTAACAAATGGCGAGAGAGAGACATGTAGAATGGGGTGAGTTCGGTGATTAAGAGAATAGCGAAAGTGAGAGAGAGACGAAGAAAAGAGAAAAGAGATTGAGTAGGAGAAGGGATAACGAGCGAAAGAGAAGAGATTGGGTGGGTTTTAGTTGAGAAAAGATAAGAGGATAGAATAGAGGTTTAAAGGGAATTTATGGGGGTAGGAGCCAAATGGTGAGAGAGAGAGAGAGAGAGAAAGTGAGCTGAGAGAGAAGAATAGAAAGAGATTGCGGTGAAAGGCAAAAATTGAGTAAGTTTAGCACATGATGAAACTAGTCTTTCTTTTTCCTTTTCTTCAAACAGGAAAAAAAGCTCTCTACTTGATCAATTCACACAAATAGGAATTAAATATGCGAACTACATGGCCTTTTTAAAGATTGATGTAGAGGTAGAGTTGCTGTCTTTCATTGTTTACGATGCGCCACTACCATCATCTCCTACCACCTAGTTATCAATTTCTTTGTTAACAATTCTGTTTGGATTTGTATATTGTTCTCATTTTATTGGTAAAAAGAATGATGTGTTGCAATAAAAAATCTTCTAGGGTTTTATCATAATAGAATTTTGGTTCATAAATTTCAACAATTTTTTCCTATTAATTCCTATTATATTACTATCATCTAAAGCATCTCTAAATTTTTTCGCCTTGGGATTTTCATGATAACTCCCATTTGCTACTTGGTTGATATACACTTTCCTTAGTTATATTATGTCTAACATCATAGTGAAGAGTGTTGTTATGGTTGCAATTAATTTTCTAGTTATTTTCTATGAATTTATTATTTCCACACATATTGTAGGTGTATGAAGGTTTCAATTGACATAAGTTTTAAGAAATCCCAAATTTTCTATCACATTAGGGAAATGCGGGAGCTAAGGTAAAATGCTCCAACTCCTCTTTCTTTCTCAATATTTTCTAATTTCTTTCTTACCAATGTATAAAATTTTTAGGTTTAGTGTAATCATAATGGCAATTGTTATTGCATTTCTACATTTAATGTACTCTTATGATTTTTATCATGACAACTCTAATCTATGTTCTATTGGTACTTACAATGTTTATGAAATTGAAATGCTAATACCAATCTAGCTTAAATTGCTGACTACATTGATTTTATACATCTTTATCTATATATATTAAAGGAATAAGGCTCCTTAAACAGTTATAGATTTTGAATTCTGTGAAAATTTCCAACAAGTCCTTAAAACCCATTTACGAACATATGTTAATAGGGGTATTATTTGGAATTTTTAAGGAAAAAATTTTCTTGTTCATTTCTTGAAAGTTTTAAGTACGGTGGGAACATTTCTTACCTTGCAATTATCTTACTAGCTTTCTTCATGATATTTTGCTTTGACTCCAAATTTCTAGGATGTAAGTTTCCCAATCCAGTTTTTCTTACTTTGTAACTTCCCTATAATTTGCCTTTACCTTTTCTTTTTCCTTTCTCTCACAATTTTTAGGCCCTCTCACTTTCAATTACCAACATTTTTCTCTTCCTTTATCTTCCAATTTTAACAACATCAAAACTTCTATGGACAACTACAACGAAGGAGAAGCTAAAGATTAAATTCAAAAATTGCGTTGGGAATAGCAAGAAGAATAGCTCTGTATAGTGTTATAATACCAATATTTGTCTTTCTTTTTCTTTATTATTTTTTTATTGCAAAGCCATAATTACAAATAACTTATCTTCAATTTCATACATCACCATATCTATTTGTTTTATCGTAGCAAATAGATCAAAATTTGGGTTATATTAAGTTTTGATTACTGTTATAATGCCAGTATTTTTTTCTCTCTTTTCTTCCTTTTATTGCAAAGCCATATTTATAAAAAGCTTCACCATAAATATTAGCTTGATTTATTTATGGACATAGTCTAGCTTTCTATATTATTCAACATCAATGTGTCTAATTTTTTGTCTTTAATGTTTCATACAAGCATGGATACTTAAAGTTTATGACCTAATTGAAAAATTCGTATCCGTTAATGGATCAAGGACTTATTTGAGGGAAATGAACTAATGCATCTAATGGCAAGACTCTTAACTTATCATTATTACTATTATTTGAGTTCGCTTTCCAGTCTTAATGATATTCATTGGTGGTCCTAGTATTTCCTTGTTCACATGGCATGCATGCAGGTGTCAAATTTGGTTGCAAGGAAGTTATAGCATAAGCCCTATGCATGGGTTCTACTTCCCCATGTAAGATTCAATGTTGTTTCTACTCTTCTTTGTTCTTTCTTATATTACCAAGTAACTTTCTTGAGAAATTGCTACTCTGGAGTTTCTTATTGGCCTTACATTTTCGGTTTCCAATCAAATTGGGGAGCTTTTTCCTTTTATATGTTTGATTCGCTACAAGCTCTTGCTATTCCATATTCTTCTTTCTTCTAAAGGGTGCAGTCTAATTTAGGTTTGTTCATAATATTACTCAACTTAATATTGTGAATCTTTCTTTTTATTTATTTATTTAATTTTAATGTTCTTATATTTATTTTACTTTTCATCCATTATTATTACAAAATTATTCTTTTAGCTCATATGCCTCTTTTGTTTCATGCATTTGTTATACTATTTTTAATATTTAATCATGAAATTAAGTATAGATGTTTTAAATGGACTTTTGATCTACACACTTCGTCTTATGCATATTGTCAATTATTTAATCAATTATGTATTGTTGTTTGTTCTTTTGGGGTTAGGCTTTGTTGTGAGCATTGGATATAACTTTGAGATTGCCATAATAGAGACGAGCTGCCTTGATCAAATTATGATGTTTGTGGTTATAGTGATTTTATTAGTATTTCATGTATAAATGTAAGTGTTTATCGTGTTGAATTTCTATATGAGTAGTTTCTATGGAAATATTTTGGTAAGGGAGAGTTTTCTTGAGAACATATAAAAGGTTGCATCTATATTTGTAGGTAGTGGTAATGATGATAGAGTTATAAATTCTATTGTTTCAATATTTTTTAGAAATAAAATAATTTTTGTCATTTTTTCTTACTTTTCTATTTTTTCAATATTGTATGAGATAAAATCAAAATCACTTTCCTTTTTCTTTAAGTATCTACTTTTTGGGGGATAATATATTATTTTATAATTTCCTATTTATGTTGCTTAATGGTTTTGATTTTTTTACTTGTGATGGATTTATAGTTTTTTTCCTACAAATTCTTAGTATTAGGTCTATGTCATGTATTAAATGTAAAACAATTGAAGTTCATTGATTTAAATATAGGGATGTAACAAGAAAATATTTGTTATTTAAGATATATATATATATATATATATTCTCAATAAAAAATAACAATCACCAACAAAAATATTTTTTCAATTAAAAGAAAGCCAACGAAGCATGGAGATATCAAATTACAATTTTTGCATTTTGTAACGTCATTAAGTTTATTAGCTGCACTTTAGTAAGCTCCATATATTGTTTTCAACTCTAAAGTTTCCCTTCGTTAAGATTGGTATTATTTTGTGCAAGTATATTTGATGATAATGAACAAGTGCTAATTAGTAAAGTCAAATATATTTCATTAAATACTTTTCATTCCTATTGGATTTGGAAACTATATTTGATATTGCATCTATGTATTTAGCATAACCAAACTATAAGGATAATGTTAATAATTTAATATGTTGATCAAAAGTGCAAATTTGTATTGAACTATTTAATCATTAAACGTACTTGAATCAAACTATAAAATAAGTCTCTTTTCCCATTTAAAATCAAACTAGGTAGAACTAGTCTATTCAATTAAAAGACTACTATATGAGCATTTTTTGGGCCTATCAAACAGTTATAAAAAGCCAGTTGGAGATGATAATTTGTGGATTCAATTGTAGCATTTCTTTTGGTCTCTTAATAAGTTATCATTAAATTATTATGTGTGCACTCTCAATAAGATATTATGATTTTATCATCATAAAATTTGTATTTTAAGGTTCATATGTATGAATGTTTTCATCAATTATAAATTGTGTTTACAAATTGACTCAATAATTATTTTATGTTTGAAATTGAATATTCTACTATACTAATTTTTACATGCGTATCAATTTGTATTTAAGGGTCATATATATAAATTTTCTCATCGATTATCAATCATGTGTACAATTTAACTCAATAATTATATTATGTTTCAAATTTGAATATTCTATTATATTTAACTTTTGTACACGTGTTGTGGGTGCCTTATTTGTTAGTATTATTAAAGCGAGTAGAGTTTTGTGTAACCGCTACTCATTTTTTTCATAAAATTTCATTAAATAACCTTGAAACATTTATACTATTTAACACCATAAAAATAATTATACAAGGTATTATAGAAAATTTTTGTATAACCTCCTTTTAACCCTACTAATCCACTAATGATAGTTTCTCTTTCACTCCTTCATTATTCTCTCCTCATCCTTCCTTTTTACTACATTTCTACTATTGTATTATTTTCTCTCCATCCTTCCTCTTCCTTACATTTCCTACAATTTCCTTAGAACTTGATTTATTAAAAGCTAAGGGTAAGTAGGTTACTTGATTGTACAGGTGCCCATTCAAATTCTACTCGACTAGGTAGGTAATTAAGGCCATAGAGTAGGTTTTGGATAGTAATTTCTCGGAACCTGTTCTTATAAGGTAGAGTACAGGTAAGAAGTCGAGATACCCTATACCTGCTCTAAAACATGTACTTTAAAGTAGATAAGGTACGAGTTCTAAGGTCTCAACCCTATAAGTAATTAAATGAAATTAATAAATAAATAATACCATCTTATCAAAATAAAGTAAAATCAAGTTTATCGGAAATTCTAAACTAAACACATGTTAATTGCTTACCTTCCATCTTTGGTATTTAATCTTTACTCCATTGTCATTTTTTTTTTCTACTCATTTCTTATGTGCTAAATCTATTATCTAGTAAAGCTTGTTTTCTATAATAAAATAGTTTCTTTATTTCATATTTGACAAAAGATTGGATATTGTTCTTGAAGCAAAATATGGTTTTCTTAATGTGAAAAGAGATTATTTTACTGATGCATGTAACTTAAGGAAGAAAAATATTTTAGTTTGAGTTTATGTTTTATTCCTTTTTCCATGTTATGTCTTCATTTTCTAATGGTTAATTGTTTAATTCTATATTATCTTCACATCTATAATTATTGAATTATATAATCTTATGAATCTTTTATTTACATTTTAATAAACTCTATAGATCTAACATTAAGTATGATGTTTACCATTTTGATTTTTTAAAATAGTCTTAAATATCTATATATATATATATATATAATGTAATTATTATAAAATGAATATTTCATCTACACAAATAATATTTTGTATAATACTTTCATAAAAATTTATTCTTAATAATAATGGTTAAAGAACCATTTAAGGAAAAAGAAAAAAATTGGTTGGAAGTATATCTCCATGTACTTCATTTATTTGTGCTATTTGAAAAATAGGCTAAATTGAGCAATTGTTTTTGAAAAATAAAAGGGTTAGGTTTTGTTTTATGTTTCCAAAAGAAAAAAAATAGTCATATCTAAATTTATAAGGAAAATAATAAAAAAAAATATACAAGTTTCACAAGGTACTCTATATTTTATACAATCTATAAGGTATAAGTATATGGTATATGATGGTTCTAGGAAGCCATAAGGTAAGGTATGAGTAGCAAAGTTCCAAAACTTATATCTATAGGGTAGGGAATAACTAAAATTTTATACCTTATCTATTCTATACTTACTTTCTCCTATTAATAGCGGTCATGTGGAGTATAATGGATGGAAACTAAAAAACGTAGTGGGTATTTTGAATAACAATCACTCTGAAGGCAAGTGATATGAGAAAATGTAAATGAGCGGCTGGTATGTAGTCGAAAAACTCCCCCTTTCCATTTTTTTTTTTTTAGAAATATTAATGGCAACAGATGAAAAGAAGAAAAAACTACCTAGCAATAGGGAAGTTTTGGGGATTTAAAATAAAATTTATTAAATAGTCTCTAAAGAGATTAAAAGGTAGCCAAAAAAAAAAAAAAAACCCTTGGGGCTTAATAATATAGATATTAAAGAGAATCGGCATTTTGGTATCACACTATTGTTTTAAAAAATGTATATCACAAAATTAGTGTCATTTTTAAAGTTACTTACATTTACACTACCTCCACATTGCAATATGATATTACTGAAAATCTTTTATTATTTAATGCACAAGACATAGAGTTGTAATACAAAATGAAAATTGACCTAGTTTAATTAGCAATTTTAAATATTAGAAAGTGATATTGATAATGCTAATGTGGGGTAACATGGTAATAGCATGTAATTTACTATAAAATCAATTTATATCCCTACTTTTGAAAGATAGGATTCAATAGAATTTACTCTTAATAAAAGTATAACAACTCACAAATCATAGGCATAAATCAAAAAGGAAAATTTCATCACTATTTATATTGGTAATAGCATTAATATGTAATTTTTCTTTTCTTTTTATTTTTTTATACTAATATATAATTAGTCTGAAAGATTTATTTTTTTTATGTTATGAATTGTTAAAGTTTTCTTCAATAATTATTTTATGTTTTAAATCTTATTATACTGTAATTTTTATATTTTATATATGCATGGTGGGTGCGCATTTGTTAGTTTTTTATTAAGCACACTTATTTACGGAAAGGTGTGGATCGTGAAACATTAAAAAAGGAAAAAAAAAAAAAGAAAAAAAAAGAAGGTTAGACAACAGAAACCAATTTTCTATGAAGTAATTGCAGATAAGTCTCTTTATATTTTGCCAAAAGGCATTCATCTTGTTAAAACACAGCTCTGTTCCTGGTCTTTGGACGTATAGAAATTCATGGTTTGATATAAAATGAAATATATGACCAATCAAAGATAATAAAATGTAATATCAAAAAGCTACAACGATAAAAAAAATACTAAAATTGTATATTAAACACAGCTCTTTAAGTTGTCTATGGACGCAGAAATTTATGGAGCAACATGTAGAACATGATCAATCTGAAGAATACTAACAAGAGAATACCGAAAAGGTACCGCAATAACGAGAACTTCCAACATTGTATATGACGATTAGTAAGTCTTACCCTTTATAAATGCAAGAACAAGAGCCAACAACGAAGCAGCAGCACCAAACCAACACACCCATTCGGATATGCTTGTCAAAACCATGCTCGCCATGATGAAGAAACTGATTGAAGCGGAAACAGATCCTAATCCTTCTATTATAACTGCTTTTTCGGGATATGCTTGCCCTAGTGATATCCCAATGAAAGAAGCAGCAAAACCTATCACCAGATTTACTTCAGCAATCTGCAAAAGACGAGGCGGTCTCGGAGAATGATCACCGGAAGAAGAATCGCCCGCAGCCTGATAGTGGAAAATCACAAAACTAAACAGTGCCTGATAGGTTAATCCAAGGAACATTTTTCCTAAACTCTTCGGGGCTAGAGCGTGTGATTTTACACTGTGTTGAGGATATGTTGCTAATTCCATATTAATAACATGACATTCAGGCTGGGAAGTTGATGAAACCAATTGGGTATGAGGTGTAACATTGAGCCTGACACCGGGAACACAAAAATAAAGACTAGCCGAACCACCAGGAGCCCTAAAACCGTCATCTGAAGGGAAGAAACTTGTGAGGAAACTAGCAGGAGGATGGACTGGAAAGGATTCTACACTTTCCTGGCTAGATGAAACAGATTCCTGGCCGACACAAATAGCATCCGATGAAGATAATTGGCCATCCACCGGGACAGCCACAGAATTTGTGCTCTTGGCAGTGTATTCCTCGTTTCCTTCCCAGGATGTCAGTGTTTCAGAAGCCGATCCAAATGAAGAACAGAGATTGGTGATTGATTTAGAAGCGCTGCCAATCGTATGGCCTGGCATCTTGAGTTCTGTCCAGGTAACATCTGAGTCTCCTCCTGCGTCGTCGTCTCGATTGGGCACATTATTTGCGATGATGCAGTCAAGGAAAGGAAGAACAAGGAGGATTCGTTTCATGAGATTATTTCTGTTGTAAGAACTTGGTTGTGTTAAAATGAAAAGGTTTTCCAATTTTTAATTTTCAAGCCCATCTCAACCATACAATACATACGAAATTTCATTTTGTCGTTGTCAAAGCAAGAGTCTCTTGCAGACTTTTGCTTTAGTTGATTACCCAATGGGAAGGCAAGAGACAGCATTTTCTGGTGTGTTTCCGTCTGTTTGTTTATTAAATTCCACAATCTTTTATCAGGATGACATAGGTGTTTGTGATAGATCTTCATAGTTTTAGAATGAATTAATTACCAGTTTTTCTTTTTCAGGGATTAAGTCTGATGCTTGAGTACGTAGTTCGTATAATTCACCGTAGGACTAGTTCTACCTATAATTGTATACACTGATGTTGACAGCAAAATTAGATCTCTCTCTCTCTCTTCCTGTATTTTTATCATATTAATTAAATATATCTTTATTATTGGTTTGTTTTTATTTTATAATTATTATGAAGGTGGTGATTAGAGATAAGTATTGGAGAGTGAAAATTGACATACTTTTAAGAGAAAGTATTTTTTAAAAAATATATACATATTTTATGCATTGGAAAAAGGATAATTAAATTGGTATTTGTGTGAAACAAAATGATAAATAAATTCAAACTTATAAGGATTTGTTAAGTGTTTAAATTTTTTGAATAAGGCCATATATATAATTATATTTTCATTTTCTTAATATTTTACTCTTGCCAAAAGTAAAATTCGAATTAATATTAAAAAAAAAAAACCTGAAAAGATGAATCAAATAGATACTAACCTACAATGTTTGTTTAGGCTACAATAAATTTAGCGGTAAATCACCTCTTAATGATCTCCATTTATCTACTCTAATCTAATATTTAATACCAAATTTATTAGTTGAGAGCCATCATTATCGCAAATGTTAATTTTGGGAAGAGAGCTGGCACTTTCCCTAATTGAAAACGGTGCAGTTGCATTCCTATGGAAGTTGTCCCATTGTTTTCCAGAGTTGTAATTCATTCAAAAGGACATGTTGACAAGCTTTTAGAATTCACACGATAAACACGCGTAAAGATATTTGCATTACTTTAACTTCTTTGTCGTTTTAGAGGTGGTCGCCGAAAATACGTGAGATTGTATGCTTAAGAAAGTCACTCAAATAACATAGCATCTTGATGCAAGGCATCTTTGTTATCTTATGGGTCATGGATGTCTTTGGGGTGCAATTAACTAGTTGAATAATCGACTAAGTCCTAAACCCATTATTTACTATTAACAGTCAACGTTAAGCTGCTCGATCTAGAAACTATGAATTTTCATGGGTTAGGAAATTATCGACCATGAATTATTGTTTCAATTCTTTTTAATTATTCAGGAAATTTACTGGTTGGAATTAATGTACCCTAGATTGTCTAGTAAACGGATAACGATAAAAAAAAAAGTCTAGAATGAACTATTTATTAAATGTTTCGCCTTTTAATACTTTTATGAGAGGGAGCAATTTTGGAATCGGGACCAACTCTGTTCATGAAAATCTACATGTAAGATTTTTTTTACCGTGATGAATATATGGACATATTTTTTTCGGTTGGTATGACGAATAGATGGATTTTTCTTTTCCTTTTGTTTTGTCATATGGAAAAATTTATATATATATATGAATAAATTGAAAAATTCCTTACATGGGTATGGACACACTCTAATGGCTGTTGTCAAATGAGAAATAACCTGTATGTGTTACGGATCTTTCAAAATGGGCCATTCCTAAGAGGTTCTAAAAACCCAAGCTCTCTAAAAACTCTATAGAAGTTTAGAATTTTGTATAGTAATAGATAGGGTAAGTGAATGTGATAGTTGGGAGTTAACTGTAACTGTCAAATCGAATTGATCTTAACCATTAATTTGTAAAAAGTTTTCTGTATATATAGGGGTGTTCCTCTCAAATGTAAGACATAAGTCATTTGAGTAAATACAACATACCTTCAGAGCTTATTTCTCTACTTTCTCTCTCTAAACTTTATGAGTGTATTATAGGCTAACTTAGTCTTCCTTAGTATGGTTAGGAATGTTAAGTTCCACATGGGATCAAGTGACGGAATTCGCCCGTGACAAGTGGTATCGGAGCTTAGAAAAGGGACTACTTGTGGAGAAAATGTCATCCGAAGAAGACAACAACACTTCAATGATCGATGAGTTGGCTGACCATGATGATCACCGTGTTACTAAGCAAAAGGCTTGTTGAATCGCTGTTGTAAATGGAGTGACCATCCAGATAGGCCATAGGGTCGATGTTCCTAAGCTAGAGCATTTCAACGGAACGCGGTCTGCTCAAGAAGTAGATAACTTCTTATAGGGAGTGGAATAATACTTTAACGCTGTAGGAATCTTAGATGATGTTGGAAAGGTACGTACTATTACCATGTATCTGAAAGACTCTACTATGGTATGATGGTGTAGAAGGGCAGCTGATATCAACACATGGGATAGCTTTGTACAAGAGCTGAAGGGTCAATTCTCCCCTCAAAATGCTGCTAAGGAAGTAAAGGAGAAATTGCATCACCTAACCCATAAGGGTGACATAAAGAAATATGTAAAGGAATTTTTAGAGTTGATGTTGGAGATCTCAGACCTCAACCAAGAAGATGCTTTGGTAATGTTTGTGGATGGCTTAAAGCCCTGGGCTAAATTAGAACTAGAGTGAAGGGGAGTGGAAGACATCTCTAAGGCTATAGTAGTTGTTGAAGGCCTACTGGAATTTCAAAAGACAGATCCTAAGACCCTAGGGGAAAGATGGAAAGGGAGAGCTGAGAGGGAGAAGAGTAGGAGTTCTTTCAAGGGGAAAACTAAGGTAGAGGAAAGAGATAACGATCGAGGTAGAACTCATGAAGGGAGAGACAGGGAGCGATGGAAACCCCATGAATTGAAATGTTATTTTTGTAGTGGTCCCCATTATGCCAGGGATTGTTTGAAGAAAGAGAGATTAGCGGCGCTAGTAATAGGTAAGAGCTCAGATGAAGGAGTTGAGGCTCAGTTAGGGTCAGTTTGTTTACTCAGTGCCATGAAGTCTCAAGTTAACGAAAGAAGAAAAGGATTAATGTATACTAAAGTATCGGTAGTAGGTAAGAAACTTAATGTCCTCGTAGACATAGGAGCATCCCATCTTTTCATTTCTGATATGGCAGCAAAGAAGTTGGGGCTAAAAGTGGAGAGGACCAAAACATGGCTCAAAACAGTTAACTCAAAAAAAGTTCCCACTATTGGAGTAACCAGGGGGATAGAGCTCCATATTAGGGGTTGGTAGGGAAAGAAGACGGTTGAAGTAGTGCTAATGGATGATTTTAAGTTTGTGATTGAGATGGATTTCTTAGATTGCATTGATGCACTTATTGTACCGCGAGCTAATTACATTCGTGTACTTGATCACAACTCATAATATATAGTCCCCATCATAAGAAAGGTAGGCCAAGCTACCAAATTCCTATTGGCTATGCAAGTAGAATAGGGACTAAAGAAGAATGAAGTCACTTACTTGGCCACCTTAAAAGTCAAGGAAGAGACTATTGGTTAGGAAAGCATTCCACCTCAAGTGGGGGAGATATTGGAAGAATTTAGGGATATAATGCCGCCAATGTTGCCCAAGAAGTTATCGCCAAGAAGAGAGGTAAACCATGTGATAGAATTAGATCCTGGAGCCAAGCTACCTGCCGCCATCCCATACAGGATGTCACCTCCAGAATTAGAAGAGTTAAGGCGACAACTGAAGGAATTACTAGAAGTAGGTTTCATTAGGCCTTCAAAGGAACCTTTTGGAGCTCCTATACTCTTTCAGATGAAACAAGATAGATCACTCCAAATTTGTATTAATTATCAAGCCCTAAACAAGGTCACTATAAAGAATAAGTATCCTATTCCACTAGTATCGGACCTAATTGATAGGTTGGGAGAACCTAGATACTTATCCAAATTGGATTTACGGTTGTGATATCACCAAGTGAGGATTGCAGAAGGAGACGAACCTAAGACCACTTGTGTTACAAGGTATGGTGCTTTTGAATTCCTAGTCATGCCGTTCGGCCTTACCAATGCCCTTTTTGATCAATTTGTAGTAGTATACTTGGATGACATTATGATTTATAGTATGACGTTGGAGGAACACATAGAGCACCTTCGCTCGGTATCCTTAGTTTTGAGAAGGAATGATCTATATGTGAAACTAGAGAAATATGCTTTTATACAAGAAGAGGTGATGTTCCTTGGTCACATAGTGGGGGGAGGAAAGATTAGAATGGACGAAGGAAAGGTGCGGGCCATATGGGATTGGAAAGAGCCTACTAAGCCTACCGAGTTGAGATCCTTCCTTGGCTTAATGAATTATTATAGAAGATTCATTAAGGGCTATTTGAGGATAGCGAGCCCATTGATAGACTTACTCAAAAAGAATACCCCTTGGGTTTAGAGTATAGATAGACGACAAGTATTCGAGACCTTAAAGATGGCAATCACTAAGGAGTCGGTCCTTCTCCTTCTTAACTTTAGCAAACCCTTTGAGGTATGTATAGATGCTAGTGATTTTGCTATTGGAGGGGTTTTAATGTAGGAATGACACCCTGTGGCATTTGAAAGCTGGAAGTTGAATGATATAAAGAGGCGATATCCAGTGTATGAAAAGGAGATGACGGCGATAATATACTATTTTTGGGTATAGAGGCACTACTTGTTAGGGAAGAAGTTTGTGGTCAAAACCAACAATATGGCCATTAGCTATTTTTAGACTCAAAAGAAACTCTCTCCTAAGCAAGCTTGATGGCAAGTTTTTCTGGCGGAATTTGATTTTGACCTTGAACATAAGTTAGGTAAGACTAACGTCATGGCAGATGCTTTAAGCTAAAGGGTTGAGTTGGCAACCGTTGGCAACCATCAGCAAACCTAAAAGCAACTTCGTTGATAGAATTCAAGAGGGGATGGAGAGTGATAAGTAGGCTAAAGCTCTATTGATCTAATGTCAAGAAGGGAAAACAAGGAGATTTTGGCAAGCGAATAGACTAATATACACAAAGGGACATTGAATTTATGTGCCCCAATCCTTGAACCTATGAAGGGAGATACTTTGAGAGTGTCATGATTCTAAATAGGTAGGTCATCTAGCAATGCACTGTACCCAAGCCTTAGTGGAGGAGAAGTATTTTTGGCCACACATGAAGGAAGATATTGGGAGCTATGTCCGAACTTGTCTTGTGTGCTAACAAGACAAAGTTGAACATAAGGTAACTTCGGGGCTACTAGAGCCTCTTCCCATTCCTGAACGGCCATAGGAGAGTGTTTCCATGGTCTTTATTATAAGTTTACCCCGATCAGAAGGGTATGGTACAATTATGGTTATGATAGATAGGTTCTCAAAATACATGACTTTTGTTCCAGCAACAAAGGAGTGCCTGGTAGATGAGGTTGCTCCATTGCTCTTGAGACATGTAGTAAAGTATTGAGGCTTGCCTAGAAACATTGTGAGTGATGAGATAAGTGATTCACAGGGAAATTTTAGACAAAATTGTTCAAACTTATGGGATTTGAGTTGAACTTTTCAACTAGTTTGCATCCCTAGACGGATGGCTAGACGAAGTGAGTGAATGCTCTAGTAGAATTATACTTAAGGCATTTTATAAGAGTTAACCAACGCGATTAGACCAAGTTGTTAGATGTGATGCAGTTCTCGTTTAACCTATAAAAGAATGAGTCCATCGGAAGAGTCCTTTCGAGATTGTCCTAAGAAGGCAACCCTTAAATCCTAATACAGTGACAATGGGATATACGGGGTCCAGCCCTCCTATATATAAATTTGCAAGGGAATGGCAAGAAAATCATGACTTAGCTCAGACATACTTAGACCGAGCTATTAAGAGAATGAAGAAGATTGCAAACAAGAAGCGTAAGCCAATGGAATATTAAGTAGGCAACCAAGTACTTATTAAATTACATTTGATACAACGTACGAGAGGACAACTGCATAAAGGTTTAATGAGGCGCTACGAAGGCCCATGCCCAATTGTGAAATGAGTGGGGTGAGTGTCTTACAAATTGGAACTTCCATCTAAATTGAAATTCCATCTGGTTTTTCACGTGAGTATGCTAAAACCATTCCATAAGGATGAGGAAGACCTCATAAGAGCTATATCGCAAAGGACTGCAATATGAGTAAAAGATTCATTTGACAAAGAAGTTGAAGAGATCATTGTTGATAGACATGTGAGGAGACGTGGACAGACTCCCAAACATGAGTATATGGTTATGTGAAAGGGAAGACCAGAGAGTGAGACCAATTGGGAACCAGTTGAAGCACTATGGCAATTTAAAGACAAGATTCAAAAGTTCCATGATGAAGGAGCGGCGAGGGTGTCATCGGATTGAGCGGGGGAGAATGTTATGAAACTCCTAAAATGGGCTATTCCCAAGAGGTTCCTAAAGCTCAAGACTAAAGCCTAAGCCTACTAAAAGCTTCCAGAAGATGAAAAGTTCTAAAGAAGTCTAGAATCTTGTAAAGTAGTAGGTGGGATAGATGAATATGGTAGTTGAGAATCAACTGTAACCGTTAGATCGAATTGATCTTAACCATTAATTTATAAAGGCTTTTTGTATATATAGGGGTATTCCCCTAAAATGTAGGACACACGTTATTTGAGTAAATACAACATACCTTTAGAGTTTCTTTCTCTACTTTCTTTTTCTAAACTTTGTGAGTATGTTACAGGTTGACTTAGCCTTTCTTAATGTGATCATGAATGCTAAGTGCTACACGGGATCAAGTGACGGAATCCACCCGCGACACATGCTGCCAATGGCTGAATTTATAACAGTCTTATATCTTTAAAATGGAATGATTTTAATGTTGTGGGAGCTTTAAAGTGATCCTTCACGTCCCCAAACTTTTTTCTTTTTTTTCTCCTCTCAAATGCATAGTTTGTGTTGCGTCTATTTTTTACAAGACAAATAATAACACCCGCAATATATGTAAAAAGATGTAGTTGATTTTTTAAAAAAAAAAGTCATACTTTTCAAATCTAATGATTATAGTAATATGTTGACTTGCAGGTTTTCATTTGGCTAAACAGAATCGAAGCTTATCTTATACAGCATGCCAACCAAAACATTAGTTGAACACGATATTTGTAGGTAGTGTAGTAAACTGTCATGGTTTGTAAGATGGTGCAGTTTTTTTATTTATAAATACAACTAAAGTTCAATTTCACTAAAATGATATAAAACACTAAATTGATATCTTATCCTTTAATATAATAGGTATAGCATATTTTCATATAGCATGTCTTGTTTATGGTAAATACACGTTAAAAATCTTCTTGAATATGTGATTCACAAAATTTGTGATAATTAGAATCTGTAGTATGTGGTTTTTAAAAATTAGGTATCACTAGTAGATATAGTTACTAATTATAAGTAAAACTATATTGGAGATGTAAATGTTACAACAAATTCGCTGTAAAAATTAGGTATTTGGATGTGGGACGCGAAACGAACATGGCATATCATGTTAGTCCGAGAGATTACTCTGACGGGATGAGGAGTTTCTTAGAATGGGGCAAGAGTCTTGCTTATTTGACCTAAGAGATAACTAGATCCAATCCCTTCAAAAATTGTGTTTTTCTTTCTAAAATATACCAACTTTTTCATTTGCCCAATCATGACCTTGATCGCCGTACCTCTCTAACAAATAAACTTTCAGATTATTCCTTGACAATGAGAGAATGTTCTTAACATTTAATAATGGATAAGTATTTATAAAATTTTTATACATAAAAATATATATTCACTATCACTAGTATGTATCTAAATATTATTAATATATACATACCACTCATCAAATACATAGTGTTACGCACCAAACTCGAGCAATTATAACAATCCCACCTATAGACCAACCTAAGTTAAAAACTATCTACCTTAACTGCTAACGTAGATATAGTTTAGACAAGACAATTGACGATTCGACTAACTTTGAAAGAGTCAGGTGTGCACCTGTAATATTTAGTACCTATAGAGTAACTCTTTACAAAATACAATCTATTATAATATAGATAGTTTAGTCCTTCTTTACATAGCTTTATATACATCATAAGTTCAAAAGCTTGCAAATGATATGTACAACTCCACAAATAGACATAATTACACATTCTTTATAAATATCAACGAGCCAATGCAAACTAAATGGTCTCCTAAGAAGACCCTTGTAGTTTTTCTAAAAAAAAAAAAAACAAAACAAAATTAAAGGGTGAGCATTTCATTAGTCTTATTGTCTTTGCTTCCCCGCCCATCAAAAGTAACAAGTGGATGATTGTAGCGAGACATCTTCAAGTACTAAAGAACACTTGTAAAACAATTTTTATAATGCAAACACAACTAGCTTAGTAAGATGAGATGAATTTATAACAGTATATTAATAAACATAGTTATCAAATCATTAATTAGATGCAAATGTAGTAGGCAAATGGTAATCCATTGTACAATGTTATAATTGGTTCAGTGTAAAGTTAGAGAAATTGCATCCGTTCTAATCCGGATTGCAAAGTTTCAACACGACATTATCAGACCAAATCTAGGCTTGTATAATGGAGAACACTCTCTTCTTTAGACAACATGTGAACTATAGTTCTTAATCTTACAGCGTCTTCCTCTACTATAACTTAGTTCTGTCGAGCTTTATTTTGTTTTTTTTTTTTTTTTTTGTTCTGTTTTTAAATTAATCATATTAAGCTTAACCCGCTTAATATAAATTACTTAACATTAAAGTAAGAACACATTTTTCTTTAAAAAAAATGTTTTGAAAAAAAATATATTTTTAAAAAATTTGGAGTCACCAACCAATTAAATTGATGAAAAAATAAAATTAGGGTTTTCGGTTTTCAAGTGGGAAAACTAATTTGGTTCCTAATCCATGTATTTTCTAAAAAAAATCATTTTTAGAAAAAAAAAAACTAAAAGAAACTAAGTTCGAGGGCTAACCTTTTAAGATTAAATCATTATGTAAAAATAAAAAAATTAATGGGCTTTATTTTTATAATTTTTCTAAAAATACTAAGATATGTAAAGAGATGCAAAATATAAGAAAATGAATTTTTTATTACGAATCTTTCCAGAAAAAGGAAAAAAAATTTATTTTTTATACGGTTGTCTTGAATATGCTTACATACCCGCTAGTCAGCATTAAACCAACGTAATCTTTTTGAAAAAAGATTTAGTGGATGGATCTTTTTTAATTTTAAAAATTGAGTCAAATTTACATTTATTTAACAATTTATTATTATTATTAATAAAAACCTAGAAAATCTAATTTCATGAATCTATTTTAAAAAACCTAATTAACTAAATCTATTTTTAAAAATTTTGGTTAATAGTTTTTTTATTTTTTATTTTAAATTCATTATGTGTCAAAAAAATATATTTCCTAAATCTTACATGCAAGATATACTAAGATACGTATTTTTTCCAAATCACATATGAAAGATATGTTGAGATACGATCTAAATACGTATTTTTTCTAAATCTCATATGCAAGAGATATGTATTTTTTTGAAATCCTATATGCAAAATATGTTAAGATATGTATCTTCTACAAAGATATGGATCTTAGAGAAAAAGATACGCGATTTTAAAAAAAAAATGCAATTTATAGCTAAAAAATACAATCTAACTAAATTTATTAAAAATTGAAAATTATCTAAGAAATTATAGCAAATAATATGACGATTATCAAAAAATATAAAAGCCTGCACTAAAAAAAATAAAAGTAATTAACCAATAAAATAATAATAATAATTATTATTTTATTGGTTAATTACTTTTATTATTATTATTATTATTATTATTATTACCTAAACGAATTGAGTTGATCGTGATTAGCGTGTTTGCATTGTTCATGTCATAATCGTTTGGACTACGCTCACATGTTTGGTAGGGAATTGTTCATGCTTATGCAGTAATGGCTCATGATCATGCGTGACAATGGTTGTGTGATCGCGTACTTAGCTGTGTTTGGTTGTGCATCAACGTTGTGTGTGTTTATGTCATTATGTTTATGTGCCATGTGATCGTGGGTGGTTGTGGACGTGTAGCAGTGTGTGACGTAGTGTGCAGTGGGACAGTCGGTGTGTTGTGTAGTGTTCAAGGGGGCATGAAGTGCTCGAGCGAGTGTAGTAGTAGGCTTGTAATGTGCAGTGGGGCATATGGCATGGTATGCAATGGGATGTCCAAGTGAATGGTAGTGTATGTGTTGATTGTGTGCACCAAATGGGTGTGTTGATTATGTTTTATTGAATGTGTGTTGGGTTATCAAGCTTTTGTGCGGTAGGATGTAGGGATGTATAATGTTCATGTTTCTAGAGTTTGGGTGATAAAAAAACATCCAAAATGTTACTGCCGCAATCCTATTTATAAGCTGCATAATCAAATCTTTTGAATCCTTTTATATATATATATTTGATCCTAACAAATTCTAGATATGATAACAAATCTCAAATACGATAACAAATCCTAAATACGGAAGATACAATTATACTCGATTTTAGATTTATTGAAGATTCATTGAAGATTCTAGATACCTTATATTGATTTTAGCTTTTTATTTTTTGAGCCCAACTCAGTTTAACTTGACTTAGCCTAATAACATACTTAATAAATTCGAAGTCTATTTTAGCCCAATATAAATTAGATAAAAAAATTCACTTTATATTGGACTGAACTAAAAATATTTTAATGAAGTAAAATCCTTTAATGACTTAAAATTTATTAAACTGAGCACTCACTATTATCCGATTCGACCTTAAATGACTCGATTCGACTTGATTTAATTCGACTTGACTTGACTTGATTCGATATGACTTAACTAGATAGTTTATTTTTATTATTTTTTAATTTTTATTTATTTATTATTATTATTTATTTGTAAAACCTACTTCAATAAAAATATTAAAATAAAAATAGCAAAAATGAGGTATCTACAAGTTCAACTAATGATGAGAAAAGGATTATTACTGCTATTCTCATTGAAGTATTGGTATTTGGTTTGACAACCTAATCGTTATCCCTATTGGGTTATCTCAAATGTCAAGTTAGAACTTAGTCAAGTTAAGATTAGTCTAGTTCTTAAGGTAAGCAGCTAAGTTCAAAGTATACTAGACATGATATATTCAATCAGAAAACTACTTAGAGATCATCTCGTAATCATAAATTAGTATCATAAGCACATACACAACACATGAACATAAGATCTAGCTATAACCACAAATAAGCACTCTTAATCTTCCAAGTATCCTGAAATGATACTCCCATACACAATAAAGCACCAATCCTAACTTACTTGATGTCATTGCGGGTTAATCTTGCATCTCGTGTTCAATCCCTCCATAAGTCCCTAAACAGTCAACATAAATACTATAGACATCTAATTTTTGCCCCCTTTTTACTTTATTTTATTTTCAATAGGGTAAAAGGTTCTAAATTAGGAAAAATAAAAAAAATAGAAAATTAAGAAAGCCCAAAAATATGAAATTTAGAAAATACAAAAAAAAGGGAAAAAGCACAAAAAAAAAAAGAAATCTAGGAAAAATATCAAAAATAAGAAATTTAGAAAAAAATGAAAAAAAATTGAAAAATCACAAAAGACAGAAAAAAAAATAAAAAATTAGAAGACTTAAAGAATTTAGAAAATAATAATTTTTTAGATAGTTTAAATTGAATAGAATTTTTTAATAAGGAGAAGATTGTTGGACTTGTGCTTAGATTTGAATCTAGCCCTAACTAACCTTATTCACATCGACAATTTAATTACACAAATGAATGAGGCATAAGCTAACTGGCTAATGGTAAAGTACTTGGACATATGCATTGGGTTTGGTTAGAGGTCTTAGGTTCGAATCCTAGTGAAGGCAAGGAAAGCTTTTTTCTTTTTATAGAGGATACACTACCACATGTCAAGGCATCATTGGGCTATGTGTTTGATTGTGAAACGTATCACTTTACGATTAGCCTTGACAACACATCTTATTTCCCCCTTTTTCTTGTCCCCATTTCCTTTTTCTTCCCCTCACTTTCTCAATTAAAAAAAAAAAAAAACACACAACATACATAGGGGGGTAAGGTTTGTTTACTCTGAATAGATACAAACACCAATTCACATATAGACTCTTGGCTCTATGTCTCCGAGCACATTCTCTCACTCTTTTGTACATTACACACATAAACATAGCCACCCCTAACATAGTGTAGCTTCGCCCACTGCACACACCAACAGCAGTACGAACCAAACTAACGTTAGCCCCATTTGCATGACCCTACTATCACTTTAGCTGACACCCATACCAATGGTTAAGCCAAAAACTGCACTTTGCCATCCTCTCTCGTGAACTATAGTACGATGTGTATACTACTACTCTACTGCTCTCACCCAAGCTAACATAGCAATAACCATCTACGACCTAATACTGCAACATAAGACCCACTTCCTCTCTCTCTTAACTAACCCTTACTCCCTTTCGTTGCTTTCTCTCTCTCGACTACATAACGGCCACCATCATCCTCTACAGCATAGCCTCTCTCTCTCAATTTTCTCTTTGACTTCAACCCTAACAACATTTACTTGACATCAATCTCTCTCTTATGCACATTCTAAAATTGCAACAGCAGTAGCAATAACCATACCCAAACCAATTGTTCTGTACCCATGCCCTAACTCACTGCCGCCACTTTAACCCAAGCACCTTAAAATCACCACCATTGGTCGAGGTGTCATCCTTACAACCCCCAAAACTGATACGAAACGTACAAAACCACTTTTACCTACTAAAAATTCTCCTTAGAATCGTTAGAAACACCCCTTCGTCCATTATTGAAGGAGGATTTGTGACTTGATCCAATTCGACCAACCGACTCGCCAATCGACTTGAGGCCCCAAAATCGAGTCCGAGCTCTAAACCTAACCGAATCCAAACCTAAGTCCAACCTGATTGCAGTGCCCAGACCCGATTCGCTTAGCTTAGTGTAGCCTTCACTACTTTAGCTTATTTATTCGATTGTTTTTTTAATTTTTTTTATTATATGTCACTATAATATGTGTAGACACCTAATTTTTGCCCATTTGTAATCTTAATTTTTATTTTTACAAAAAGGGTCCTAATTAAAAAAATAAAAAATAATAAAAATTAACAAATGATAAAAATACTAAAAAAATAAGAAAAGAAAAATTATTATTATAAAGAGTTTTGTAGATTTTTAGGAAGTAACATATATTAAGAATAAATAGTTTTAGTTTTAGTTTAGTTAAAAAATTTTAGGGAACTGAGTAGTTTAAGTATAATTTAATTGTACTAAATGTCAAGGCGCAGGCCAATGGCCTAATGGATAAGTATCGGAGTATTTGAGTTGGATTTAATTTGAGGTCTTGGGTTCAAGTCTCAATAGGCACTTATGTCTTTATTTTTCTATCTTTGCAAAAGCCACACGAAAACGGGATTCATATTTAATTAAATCATTTGAATTTAGTTAAATCGAATTTGAATTCATTTGAATCTAGTTTAATTATCGAATGAGATACATTAAATATGATTTGGAATGGTATGATTTGGACTCTATAAACATACATATGTGTAAAAAAAAGAGAACAGAAAAACAGGAGACACAGCAGATTGAACTCCATTAATGGACAACAATAATTCAGTGATCAATCATCAAACAACACACAGCTAAAGCCCAACCTCTCGTCTAGCATCCGCCCCCAAATACGCAGCCTAATCTCCATGCTTTGCAGCTGCATCTTGACAACAGTACGCTACAGGAACTATCCTACGACTCTGTCACGCGCAACATACGAGCTCCACCGCCTGGAACATGAACAGTGCTCCGCTGACCAGACAATAACCAATGACGCACATAGGGCTACTCACCGCATCCAAAGTCTTGATGTCTAAATGACAGCTCTGACCGAATCAAATGTCCTGATCTCCAATTTCCGATGTCCAGTACTTACATCCACCAATACGAAGACCACATTCTGATTGAATTATGTCCACAAAGTCGAAGCTCATTGAAGATTGATCGAACACTCTTTCGTGTAGGATCTAACGCCATCTCAGTTAATGGCAACAGCTTCACGTTCACTGTTTGTCCAGATTAGTCTGCGCAATAGCTCTTATTACGGCCACGCTTACCTGACGTCAACAGTACTTAGTCCTTCAACCAATCTGGACAACAACAAAACAGAAGCTCCATCCTCAATCTAAACTCTACATACTTATAGCCTTGTCGTGCCCCACTGTCCACATGCAACAGTCACGCTCCAATATTTAGCACCAACCTGCAGCTCCATACTCTTTCGTACAAGGACAGCGACCTCGCTATGCAAGCACGACACAACCCCGACCCCAACCTGAGGCCGTGTATAGCTGTACAACTCGTGATAGCAGCAGCACAGTAAACTCCAGTCGACACTCACACATTTACGACGAACCCCCATCTTCACGCGACTTCCTTCCCTCGACCTACGCTCAACGAACCAACACCATCCTCATTCATCCAACAACCCAAGTCAGTTTCGGTTTTTATTTCATTTTATTTTATTTTTTTATTTTTTTTATTTATCTCTTTATTTATTTAGTTATCATCATTATTCTATTAGTTATTTAGTTAAGTTTAGGACATGATAGGTAAATAGATATATGTGTATGTATTTATATGTTCAGGTATATTTTTAGCATTATGACTTTAGGTTAATCAAAGGTTAGGGTCATTGATTAGAAGATAAGGGTAAGATTGGTTTATGCTTATTTAAGTAATGTTAAGTCAAAAATGACTTTTATTTCTGATAAATTATTTTTCTTTGAAATGAAGAAGAGCTAATTTCCTTTTTAGGCACCTTAAGCTGATACATTAGAAATCCATGGATTTAGGGCCTTGAATTGTTTAAAAAGCAAAAACTCAGTAATGGAGACAATTACTCTTAGGGTCAAAAGAAGAGAGAGAATAGTAAGAGATAATGGGACAAAGCAATTAAAAAAGAGAAAAAAAGAAGAAGAAAAGAGGTTGAAAAATTGGGCCTAAGTATAAGATGAAAGCACCAAGAAATATTTCACATCTTAGCAGGGGTAGCCAAACTGAATCAAAAGATCAGGAGTCAAAGCCCACATAACCTTAGTAACACAAAGCTCTAAATCACATTCCAAAGCCTGGAAACCCAAAATATCTATATTCACTCTGAAGCCTCACTTACCTAGGATGAATCACATAAGGTCTCCTTGCGTACAATACCACCCTTATATAGTAAAAGCTCATTGATCTTGAAAGATAATTTATCTTTAATTAAAGTTGTTTTTGAAACTGAGGCAAGCATACTTTTAATTTTTTCCTGAGGTTCTTGATTTGTATACTCGGGATAAATAAAAATGTTTCTTTCAAAATAAGCCCCCTCATTAGTCCTTTTTGAAACCTTTGGAGCAAAATCCTAAATTCATAATATTGAACCTGAAAAGACCTAACGAATTGATCAAAGCGTGTTACTTGCAAAATGGACTGCAATTTTTAGAATTGAAGTTGAGAGTGAAATCTAGACCGAGAGCTAGTAAGGATGACCTCTTCAATTAAACTAATCATGAGTTACCTTTTCCTTAAGAAAGGAATGTTTTGAAATCACAAAAGCCCTATGAGAAAGCCTTAGGGTTAGGGGCATTGAGAAACTCGACATGATTATCAAGGGTAGGGGTAGTTATAAGCTTGTTCCTTAAATAAGAATTTATACCCGTTGGCAAAACTTTCAAAAAAAAAAAAAAAAGAGAGAGAGAGAAAGTAAAGATTTGTCACAAGATTTTAGTCCAATCCATGTTGACTCGAGCAGTCAAGCTTTCAATTCATTCATTTCCTTTTCAAGGTGGTCACATTTTTTTAATTAACCTTAGTAGTCTAGATCTTTTTTCCTTGTTGCAGTTTCTTAACTCTTTTTCAAATCAAGGGGCCTATCCCTAATGCTTTTTTTTCATAAATGGTTTTTCAACAATCTCTTTGTAAATACTTTTCCAAGTCAAGAAGTCTTTTAAAATTGGTTACGTTCCTCACTTTACTTCTTAAGTCCTTCATTAACTTCCCTTAGGGTTCTAGCTAACTCTTAGAGTGTTGACCCACTCTTATATTCCTTTCAGAGTTCTAGCCTTTAGGGTGCCATTTCATCTCTCTTTTTGGGGTGCTAGCCAGCTTTAAAATTGCTATCTTCGTTTTAGTCAACTTTTCTTAGGCTTCTAGTTAGCTCTTAGAGTGCCTACCCATTCTTTTATTCTTTTAAGGTTCCAGCCAATCTTTTGGGCGCTATCCTGTCTTCCATTTTTTAAGGATTTAGCCAGCTCTTGGGAGTGGTAACCTACCTTTTTTTTATTCTTTTCAGGGTTCTAGCTAGCCTTTAAGGCGCTGTCCCATCTTTTTAGGATACTAGCTAGCTCTTAGAGCGCCAACCCACTCTTTTATTCTTTTTAGAGTCCAGCCAGCCTTTATAATTACCTAATGCAATGATGCAAACAAGGAAAGGAAGAACAAGGAGGATTTGTTTCATGAGATTATTTCTATTGTAAGAACTTGGTCGTGTTAAAATGAAAAGGCTTTCTAATTTATAATTATGTAATGGGATGGCAAGAGACAATATTTTCTAGGGTGTTTCCGTCTATTTTGTTATTAAATTCCACAATCTTTGATCAGAATGACATAGGTTCCGAGAAATTGTAATATCAAGTTTAAAAAAATTGTTACTCGAAACTTATCCTGTGATTTTAAATATCCACCTGAAATCTACGTGATCATGTAGGGTTTGGTTCTTTCAAAATCTTTCCAAAATAGAGAGGAATTTAATGAATCCAGATAATATTTCCCTTTAATCTTTTTGTGATACTAGGTTTTATAGAGTTACATCTACAACATCTTGCTATTATTTAGCTTCCGTGTCTTCTTAGTCCTAAAAGCTACAAGTGTAAATGCTAATAAGCAAAATCTATTCTTCTTGTTGTGTTTCCCCCCTCTCCCTACCCCCACCATCACCCAACCACCCCCCACCCCCCTAGCATGTAATATGGAAATAACGTGTCTAGCTAATATTTTTTAGAATAGATTTTAGAAGTTTACCATTCCTTTAGGGAAGTGCAAATCCTTAATATTTTCTAAAACTATTTGTTATGCAAAATATCATATACAACTTATCAGATTTCCAGACTCATGTTTTCCAAATATAAGATTGAGGATTTCATTTCATTTATGTTTAAACCTAACCATTCTCTAAACTATTTCATAATTTGATATAACACCACAAAAGATTCCGTTGTAGCTTCTGCTGATAGCACAATATTCATCAACAAAGAAAGACATGTGGAATACGAAAACTAGACCCCTAATTTTAGAAAAAAGGATTCACTATGTATCATTCACCACATGTTATGAGTACATGGTGTATAAATCCTAATAAGATATTGACATATATAATAATTGAATGATTAGTTTTCAAACTGTTATTTACACACATCATATATAACATTTTATTGATATTTACATATTATAAATGTATAACACGTGGTGTGTGATAACAAACAAAATAGGTTTTGATAGTTCCTTACTAATTAGTTGTCAATTAATCTTCCTACAAGTTCCATAGCTAAAACGACAACTATGGGCATATTAGATTACCCTCTCAAATCCCCTTGCTCAATTTCAAACCCCCTTAAGCAGTTCATTCAATGTACTTCAATTGAAGTAGATGTAATGCATGATAAGATAATGGAAACATAACAGTCTAAATGTGAAATCTTACTCGATTTTGTCATAAGCTTTTTCTAGATCAATTGTAACCATTATTCACCCCTCTGGTCCTTTTCTCCTATGAAAGCTACATAACAGTGCATGTATTAATAGGCGATCATCAACCGCTTTCCTTAAAGGAATAGTACTAGCTTGAGTACGGTAACGAACAGGATCCATTTCAGGTCTCAATCTATCCACCAGTGTTTTCATATAAATTTATAAGCCGTATTGCAAAGGTTGATCGACCTAAACTAACTTATATGATTTGCCCCTAACTGCTTTAGGATTTAAACCAAAAGATTTTGATTAAAGTCTATCCACTATTTGTAGGAGGGCGTTGAAGATTTAGGAAATGAAATGCTCCATAAACTACCCTAAGTTCCTAACGGTTTCTGAAAATTTTCAATGTAAACCATCTTCTGCGAGGGGCTTTAAGTAACCTTTTAAGCATGAAGCTACGTGAATTTCTTTCAATAAAAGAGGTCTAGAAGTCTAGAAAGTCCATTTTGTTGTTCCCTTACTGAAATCCATCTAAGATTATTTGTAATCGGATTACAAATACTACTGCACATTTTTTGGGAAGTGAATAGGATTGTAATTGCCTACATTGTCTTTTTAGCCCTAGAAATCCTTTCTTGGATCTTCTTGCCATTGCTAAAGAGTAATAGTATTTCATATTTCCATCGCCATCTTGAATCCCTTTGGCTCCTAATCTCATTTTTCATAACAATTCTTCTCCACATTGTGAAACTTGTACATTTGTATATAGTTTATATAAATTCGTATAGCTAGCATAATTATATAGGTGGCATAGCTATATTGGCGTAGCTACTTATAGTATACTTCTTGTATATAAAGTCAGAAGCAGCTCTAATGGTTAGTTTTTCTAGTTATGCAATATACACTCTGTTACATTTTTTGCTTTTTCTCTATCGAAGCTTCCTTGTATGGCAGTATTGATCTCTATCAATGTTCTTGAATTTCATCAACGAATCTCATACTTTCATTCGTTACTGGAATAGGTTTTTACTCAATTCTCTGTTCGTATAATAGTATATTCATAGAATCATGGATGATTTAATTTGAAATACCACAGTTGATCAATCTATTACCGATCCTTAATATTTGAGTGGATCTGTTAGTTTTGTTATGTTCATAGGAAATTTGATTTTCAAATAATTATCTTGCATTGAGTAGATCCATTCATATGGGTTTAGGAGCAAAACTTAAGATAGGGTTTATAAAGGGAAGTGCTGAAAAATCCCTAGATAATTCTCTAGATTTGATTAAATGGATGAGATGTAATTAAGTAGTGAGTTGTTGGATATTGAACTCCATGATTATTGATTGGTCATAGAACTTTTTGTATTAACAATCTACATTTGAACTGTGGAATGAAATCAATGTGCAAATAGAAGGGTGCTCTGAATCCCCCTAGCTTGCAAAAATGAATGAAGTCTTTGTCTAAACAAATGTGTTGAGAAAAGAAAGATGTATAGAACCTTTCAATGGGATAGTGCTATTTCAACTCTCTCGACTAACGGCTCCTCTTTTTCAACTAGTAGGTTATGCCTTTTTGGTGTAGGTGTGCTGTCAACTATTGATTCAATTCCTGAAAACCTAACACTAGTAAGGGAAAGATAGTTGGCTAGGGATTTTCCCTTTTCCCTTAAGAGTAATTGATAGGGAAGGAGGTCTTTTGTTTTGAAAGAAAAGGGGATTAGAAATGCTATTACTAAGCCGTGGTTGCCCCTTTGGTACTTCCATTGCAGCATAAGATATGCAATTTAAAACATAATAATCAAACCATAGGATCGTATAACAAATTGAAAAGCAAGGGAGATAATAGGATCGATTGCTTCAGATGTTGAAGCTTCTATGATGGACTACAGACCCTTAAGCCCCTTACACAAGTAAGGCTTTGAGGTCTCTAAAGCTTAGTAAGGCTTATCTTAACGTTACAACTAGCCAAGGATGAATCTTAGCATCCATACGGTAACTGGCTGAATTCTCTTGTGTCTTCATTCATCTATGCCATGGTTTGAGCTGATGAAGACTTTACTGTCGAACTTCAAGCTTTTGCTACTACGATTGACCTTTGTAGTCCTAAGATCTCTACTCGAGCTACCTATATGCCAACTAAAACCCCAACTGCTAGCAGTCCATCTATTAAGGTTTAAGTTCCCTTGCTAATCCAATGAAGATTGATCTATCACCACTACATGCCCTAAAGATTTACTTAGTCTTACTCTAAAACAACTTAGCCCTAAGGAAATTCCTTGCTAAAGTATAGCATCAACAGTTCCTTGACGCATGTTATTCTTTCTTAGCAATTGTATTATGTTTCTTTTTATGTATTTGTCCTTACTATCCTTTTGGGTATTTACTAGGATGCATTTTTGCAATATGCCCCTTTTATAATTTCTGCACTTCTTATGTTTGCCTAAGCACTTACTATAAATAATCTTTTTCCTATACAACTGTAATTAGCTATTAAGCAATACCTAGATATTCTCCCTCTTGTGAGATTCTCTCTCTCACAGAGTTAACTTCTATACTCTTATCTAGTTTATTCGGTTGCTGGGAATTAGTGGTGAGTAAACATTGATTCTCGGCTTATGAGTCATATTAAGTAAGAATTAAGTCTTGTTAGGCTCTCCAATGCGTCATATCTATGGAGTGGCTTCATGAGGCTATTGATTTTAGTTGACCTCACATTTTCTTCTTTGATATCTTGAAGAATCCACCATTACTGTGATAAGACCTAGTGAAAACATAGTGATAACATGCAATTACCATAAATATTTTATAGTGATTTTGTGCCATTTTGTATGTTAATTTAGTTAATTTCATAGTATTTTGGAGCCAAATGCGTTTAGTTTTCATTTTTAAGCACTTCAGGATGCATTTGATGAACTTTTGAGGACTTTTATCGAGTTTTGAAGCATATTGGAATAAAAGCATTAATTAAGGGTTTTGAGTATAAGGAGTTAAAGCGAGAAACAAGGTCCAGTGAAGAACGTGATTGAAGACCATGACCATACTCTATGGTCAAGTACACTTTGTTGTCAATTTCCATCAAATTTTGAAGATTTTAGACCAAGTACAAGTATGTACCTAAACTTCATGCTTGTATACATTGCTTGTGGGCATGTAACGCTTTACAAATCTTGTCTTTTTATAAGGTCTTTTTTTTTTCTTTTTGTAAATCTAGGTCTAATAGATAGATGCCTAAGCCTAGGTTTGTGGAGAGAGCCCCCTTGGGAAGAGTCATAGGGTAGAAGTATGTAGGGGGTTTTCTCATACTTCTTCTTCTTTATTTCATCATGTCGTTGTTTTAATTTATTCTCAGTAAATCATTATTAAACCTTAGTTTCTACTGTAACATTTTCTTTTATTCGGTTTATGTTATTACCTTTGAATATCTAATTACCTTATGTATATTATCATCAAATGAGTATTTACTCGGGTTATTAATTTGATTTTTGAGTTTGCTATTGAGTACATGAGTCTTTTAGTGAATAGACCCATGTAATTATAGGGAATTAGAGTTGACTAAACTATTTAGTAGCTTAGTTCTTCCATATTAGGGCAACCTAGTAGTGACCAACTTGATAGTGGAATCTAAGGTCTTAGTGCAATTCTAGGATGTTTTATTTAAAAGTGATTTAGGTAGAGAGGGTCTTAGGATTAGGAATTTGCTAAAGATGCAAGTTCAATTAATTTAGATTAGGCATCTCTATAGTTTAAGGAATAATTGGGATTAAAAATTGGATGGAACTTAGTTATAAATAACAAAGGTTTACCAAGGATTATGTGCTCTTTAATTTAATGAATCATGCTGATTTATTTTAGTCTTATTTATTCTTGTTTATTTTGTTGTTATTTATTTTATTTATTGTTCCTTGTTTATCTTTAATTGCTAATTAAAGTTATCCTACATTGTTAAGTTAGATAATTGGCCATTTAAGATAAATTGTTGGAAATCTAGGGTTCTTACATGAATAGTTCCTCGTAGGATCGATACTCGAACTCACATCCGTTTTAACTATATTATAACTTCCCTGATGTTGATTACATAGCTCCTAGGTACATGATAAAATCCAGGTATTAGAGCTTGAGGTATCAATGGAGGAAATTTTTGTATGTTACATTTAAAAGGCTAAAGTGTTTGTGGTGGTATAGAGTATTGATATAGCTAGACCTAGTTATCGAGCTAAACCAGCCCATAACCATTAATTCATAAGTCAGCTAACTGCTGAACCGTGATAATTCCATGGTTACGAGCTCGATTTGGTTTGTAGACCCTTGAATTGTTTCACCTTTTTTTTTTCTTTTTTCTTTTTCAAATAAATACATTTATTTGACATAATTAATCCATTTTTGTTCACATTTTTTCCCATATTCACGCTAATAATTTTCTGTTTTCTCTCGTACTTGTATACCCTTTCCCCAATGTATTGTAACACTTTTTTCGTGTAATTTACTTGACATGTAGTACCAAATAAATGATTAATTGATATTTTTAGTTGAAATTTCACTCCATTCCAAAATAATGGATTATATCTCGTGAACTTGCTATTAGTGCAATGTTAAAATGTTGAGTGATGTCAAGTAAAGTGAGAGAAGTTGCGAAGGATGAAGAATTCTCTTTGGAATGTCAAAACTTTGGAGTAAATGAAAGAAATAAATTATAACGTCACTATAAAATGTAAATTGTAGTGATAAGTTACAAATTATTATCTCCTCGATTTGAGCATAGTTGCAAAGTAGATATATAAAACAAAATACCATCCTTAAACCATAATGGTACATAAAAGCATTGTAACAATTCAATCTTAGAGAAATTAAGGGTATGGGAAAAAATTTTTTAGTTGATTTTTAGGTCGCCTCAAAGGTACCAATGTATTTGCTAATCGAAATCAGACTGCCATAGTTTGGTGTAGATTTTTAGAAAATCTTTAATATGTTGGTCACTTCTAAATTAGGAAAAATAGGCCAAGTAATTATCCATTCAAAAATTTTCAAAGAAAAATAATTTTAGTTAGTGATAATTTGAAAAGCTTAAGGTTAGATTGTTACTTGTTGGAAAACATATCATTTAGTTTTTGTAGGGTAGTTATGGAAACAATTTTACTAGGTGACAAAACTTTTTTGAAAGCAATAAAAATAAAGGGAAGATTTGCAAGCACTTACTTGGTGTCTCCTTGCGTTGGTGGTTCGTGCTTAAGAGTGGTATCTATAGCTAAGCTATGACTTTCGTTAGATTTCTTCCAATCATATAAGTAATCATTCTCTTCACTTTATGTCCTACATGGTTTTTACCATTTGCTAGGTACCTTATACTAGTCTTCTGTGCAAGCTCTTGCCTCAATGCTAACTACGAAAAGGGAGGCTCGTTGATTATCAAAGATGAGGCCTGTAGTACTAAACGCTTACTTAATGGAGACCATTGACATAAGAGTGATGAGTACTTGACATGCGATGTAAGCAATGATTGGATAGTCCCTTGCATGCCTTTACCACCACTCTAAGATATCTAAATCCTTAATGAAGATATTTTTAGAAAACTCAAAGTTCATGTTTATGTAGTGCTACAACTCGGACATTGGCCCTTATGACCCTTTTTGCTTCAATTTCTATGCCAGTAATTACTTGCCTATAAATGAGTAATGTCATTCGATAGGGGGTAGTAATGAAGAGACTAATGATTGACCACCATATTGAATTTCGTAGTATGTGAAAAACTCCTTTATGTCAACTATTGCTAGGAAACCTCCTGCTGTGCGTCCGAGCTATATATATCTTGCGAATTTGTTAAATCATTAATATTATTGTAATAAGTTTTTAAATACATTAGTAGTAAATTAGCTTTACAATAGGGATCTAAAATAGATGCAACAAGATAAATGTAGGGATTTTCTTTATAATAAGATAATTACTTCAACGTTATATCATAAATGTAGTTATGCATGTTTAGGACCTTGTATGCCTAAAGTAGTATGCTAAGAATGTTGATCGCTAACATAACAAACAAGTGGACACTCTACTTATACACTTGCTAGAAAGTCTTAGTGGCATCATGAATAATTCTAAGAACCTTCATCAATTGGATATATATATATATATATATATATATATATATATCATAGTTATTAAAGTGAATGTTAACCTCACATATGTTGTACATTGCAAAGTCACATAGCAGTTCATTGTAAGGAATAGTGTTATGTAATAACTCATATGTAGAGTTCTAATGATGCTGTACATCCATCTTAAATTTTCAAGGCTTGTTCTTGTGCTCCATGCAAAAGTTCCTCTACTTTTTATGGAGGGACGACCTTTCCATTATTATCTTCACTGCGTTTTTAATTAGGGCTAATACTATTCTACAAAGCTGCAATACAATTCTTGATGCACAAGTTAAGAATATGATATGTACAACGTATATGGAACCCCTTAGTGTCGTTTGATAAAGATTTTGTAGATTTGCTATAGAGGTCATGTTCACACTTACATTGTTAAAACCAATAGAAAAATTTTTCTTTTCTAGGCCATGCTCATTTAGGATTTCTCTAATAATTCTATAAATGTTTTGTGTCGTGTAATGCTCATTTAGTACTAATAGTATTTTATTTAGTTTCCAATTATTCTTAATTTGGTGAATAGTTATACCTATGTATCAATTATTACGGAAAGGATTTATTTGTATATTAGCACATATGGACACTAACATATAGAGTGAAGCAAACTTACCAACAACCTCTCGCTTACTTATGTAGTAAAGATCCTACATGGCTTAGCTAAATGTGTTTTGACTTGACTGTTGTGAGTTAGGGTTGAACATCTCCCACTTATATTGGCTTTGCCACTTTAACATACCTACATTGAATGACAAGTGTATGTTAGCAAGGTACTATGCGAGATTATACTTGAACTTCTCTTGATTGTAACTCATTAGTGCTTGTACGGAAGAACCACCTCCTTAGATGATTTGTTGTTACGTATTGTCTATCTTTACCTCTTTAAGATGCTTCGATCTCATGTACTTGTTTAGGGTATCATATCCTTCTCCTATCTTCTAAAGGTAGGTCGTGTTGTAGTAGTTACAAAATACTTATGAGTTCCCCATTTTATTTATACCTTTACGGAAATGTATGGTGAAAATACTAGATTTATCGAGTTTATAGGGCTTACTTAAGCCCCAAGGCCTTAAACTGTTAGGTGCATATGGAACCATATGTTGCTCTTTGGTTTCAGGAATTATTTCAATCTCGTCCTCCTTATCCTCGAATATGGCTATGGGGCAACTTATGTGTAGAGGTTTAAATCTAAGAGGTGGTGTATGTTAACGATTGACATTTGCTATCCGCTCATGTGCCCTCGCCTTATTGAGGTTGTATTCATACTGCAGGTATGTTGGAACATCATAGAACCACTGTGGTCCAGACGATGTACCCGTTCCTACAGCCTTATCCTTATCTTTCCTACTTAAGGAGGATCTGTGTTTCTTCCCTGAAAAAGTGTAGTGCAGGAATCGATCTATGGAGATAATTTTTTTTTTTTTTTTGTTGATCGACTATCGACCTTTAGCCCTCTTACTCACACGCACCCCCGAAGTCTTCAATCTCTCACTAAGAGGATTCTTTTCCATTAGCCTACCGAGGATAAGATACAGTACATAGAAGAATAGTAGGCAAACTCCCTAAGAACTTAGCTCGAGTACACCCTACTCTATTTTGTGCTTTGTACTGATGTTGACCACTCATTTGCCGAAGCCAAAGCCGAGCTATCGAGTGTTGGGGTTAGGGTCCCTATACATCAAGTCTTAATTTAGTCACCTGGACCTTCAGGTGCCGAGGCTAACCTACTAAGTGTTGAGGCACAGGCCCTGCATGACGGGTACTTCTCTTTTAGCCTA
The DNA here is from genome assembly GCA_024138015.1 of Lumnitzera littorea. Lineage (NCBI taxonomy): Eukaryota > Viridiplantae > Streptophyta > Magnoliopsida > Myrtales > Combretaceae > Lumnitzera > Lumnitzera littorea. Next base: position 24,591,739 of record JAMXBB010000005.1, on the reverse strand, counting down.
CTATTACAACATAGTGGTATTCCTTATTCATCTCAGTAACTCTTAAAGCTACCCATCTACAATTGCTACATCATGACTTAGCACAACTATTATGCTCAAAGATTCCCTAGTACGAACCCATTGACAAGCTACCATTTACCCATATTTTGACATTGTAATACTTTTCCTTTTTGTTATTTATCCTATTTACCCCTTACATACATACTAGGAATCTCTTTTTCCCTTTATTCTTTTTGTAATTTCCCTTATTAGTAATGTTGCCTTAAGGACTTACTATAAATAATCACTTTTTTCTTTGTAGTTGAAATTATCATAGATTTATTTCAAAGATTGAATACCCCTTTTGTTCTTGTGAGATATTCCTTTTTGAGCACAACCATTTACACTCTTATATAATCTTGCCGAGTAGCTCGAGATTAGTAGCGGGTGACCTTAAATTAGCTTATGGGTTATATCAAGTGAAGTGTCGAATCATATTGTGTTTGTTGGTGAGTCATATCCTCTGAGCAACTTCACATAAGCTACTCTACGTTATAGCTTCATTTTCCTTTTCTTACTCATAACGAAGGACCCACTTGATGACTTCCTCCCTTACGATAAGCCCTAGTGATCATTGAGCTGTTAGGTACATCATATAATCCTGTATCAAAACATGAGATTACGATCAAAAGTTGTATTGAAATAGTCCTTACTAGTGAGTTGTTCTATTATAATTTATTTTTCATTTAATGAATAGAACAAGTTTTCAATTCACTATTTGATTTGTATTTTCTCTATGTGTGTGGAAATTTCTTGTACAAGGAGTGTTTTCTTAAGCTTTATATTGAGAATGTTGAATTCTAGTGTTTAAGGAGAGATTAATGATACCAAGAGTGATGCTCATGGTCGTGGTTGTGTTACTCAACAAACCTTACAAACTATTGATGAGAAGATATAAGACCTTGCTACTATTGTAGCTAATCTAGCTGTTTTGTACAAAGGGTCATAGAGACTAAGTCGTAACAAAGAGTTGTTGTTGAATAGGGTTGTGAAATTAAAGATAGGTCGAGAAGGCAGATGGATAAACAACGAGCCTTAAAGCCAACTCATATGAACTAAACTCTACCTTGATGTGTTGATAGAGTTGCACGAAGGAGACTTAAGTTGGATGAAGTTGAGGAGTATGAGGAGGAGGAGTAATATGATGGAGTTGATGTGCATGAGCTTAGAGCTCTTAGGGGAGTTGAGCATCTCAAAGTATAGATCATGAGCTTTGATAGGTTTGGTAGTGTTGATGACTACCTAAGCTAGGAAGAGAAGATTGAAAAGGTATTCAACTTTTATGAGTACGAAGATGCTATTGGTATTTGAGTAGCTTCAAATTTTCTAAGTATCAAGCAATGTAGTGGAAGAAATTGAAGAATGTTTGCTTAAGAGCCTAATGTGAAGTTCAAACATGGAATGAGATGAAAAGAGTCTTAAGAAGTAGGTTTGTTCTTGAACACTACAAGCAAGACACTTTCCGACATCTTTAAGACTTAAGATAAGGTAACAAATTAGTCAACGGGTATTTCCAAAAGTTGCAATTGCTTATGATTCAATGTGATGTTAAAAAACCTAAGACATGAACTATAGCACTGTTCATTTCTAGGCTAAGAACTGAGAGTGGTAACATAGGGTAGCTATAGAAGCTTGTGACTCTAGATGGGACTATCCAAGTGGTACAAAGAGTCAAAAGACAAAGGTAAAACTAGATTAGTCGAATTTCGAGTATCCGAACAGGATTGCTGACCAAAAGTGGTATGTTGAGTTGACTTAGAAACTTTTGAGCACCAAACAGTTCTGAGGTGGATCACCGAGGATAGTTATCGAGCTAACTAAAAGATAGCTGAGGTAAAGGTAAGGCCAAGGAGCTTAAGGTCTGTAGGGACCAAGGTTAGAGCTCAGGGAAGAAAACTTAAGAAATTAAATGTTTCAAATGTCTCGGCAATAAACATAATGATAGGAATTTGACTATTGAGTTGTTAACCTGAAGCTGAGCCTGAGGATTAGAGGCATTGATGAGGCAAATCCTCCTACTCCATCGGATTTCTGCTAAGGCCAAGTATTTCCTTATTGATTAACTTTTCATGCCAAGCTAAATGATTGCCTACTTTTCGGAAATTTCATGCTAAATAGAGGAATGCCAAGATAATAGCCAAACCCTACACGTCAACTTACTCATGTCCAAGCTGACCATTGATCCATATTTCGATTTTTCTTAATTCAATCTATATTAATCGCAGCTTGTTTAATATAAATTACTTGACATTAAATTAAGGAAAAAAAATTTCTTTTAAAAAATGTTTTTTTAAAAGTAATTTGGAGCCACCAATCAATTAAACCGGTAATAAAGTCAAATTAGGGTTTTCAAGTGGGAAAACCCTAATTTAGCCACTAGTCTACGAATTTTCTAAAAAATAAATTTATTTTAAGAAAATTTAACCAAGCAATCAAGATTTGGGGACTAGCTTATTAAGACAAAAGTCACTAGGTAAAAAATAAAAAAAAAATTATTGGGCTTTTATTTTTTATGATTTTTCTAAAAATACTAAGCTATGTAAAGATATACAAAAATATAACTAAATGAATTTTTTACGCTTTTTTATTACGCATTTTCAAAAAAAAAAAATTATATATATATATTTTTATGATTGTCTCAAAGGTGTCTATATATCTGCTAATCGGGATTAACTGACGTTTGGGTTGATTCTTTTTAATTTTAAAATTGAGTTAGGTTTCCATTTTTTAACCAATTTATTTTTATTAAGAAAAATCCTAAAAAAACCCTAATTTTATTCCCAATTAAAAAAAAACCTAAAGACTTAATTTTTAAAAAGAGTCCAAGTTAGTATTTTTTTTTTATATTTTTGGAAAAAACTGCTATGTGATAAAACTTAAAAAAAAAATCTCAAAACACTTGAATGAAAAAATAAATAATAAGCGAAAGATGTAAGTTTTATGAATTATGCTAATATGCAATTATCATGGAAAATTGTGTCATTTTATGAAAAAAATACAATTACTATTAAAAATATGCTTAACTATGAAAAAGAAGCCTAAGTTATAGAAAAAATACCGAAATCATGGAAAAGTTGTCTAAGTAATAGATAAAATGCCTAACTATAGAAAAAATACTTAAGTAATGGATAAGATGCTTAACAGTAAAAAAGATATATAAACTATGGAAAAGATACCTAAATCATGAAAAGGATGTCTAGACCATAGAAAAAAATACTTAACTATGGAAAACAAGTCTAAACTATGAAAAAGATGTCTAATTATAGAAAAAATATTAATTAAAAATTTTTATTTTATGAAAACTAAATAAGCAACAAAATGATTTTTTAAAATATAATTTTTATGACAACTTGCTAAAATATGCAATTTTCATGCAAATGTGAAATTTCTAAAAAATGCAATATCTATGCAAAGATATATTTTTGTTATTTAAAAATATAATATGATGACATGCTAAAAAAAAATAACTAATAAGAATTACTCTAAGACTTGCATAAAAAAAAAAACCATGTTAGTACTTATTTGACACAAATAAACCATTTAAATTATGCAACTTTACAAAAATTAATACTACATATTAAAAGTACAAAATATTAACAAAGTTAACAATAACTAAAAAAACCTAAAACTAAGTACTTGCATTAAAAGAGAGAAAATAAATAAAATAAAGTTAGTAAAAATAACTAAATAACCAAAATAATAATAATAATAACAATAAACCAAAAGAGAAAGGAATCCAAACCCATCTAACTAGTCATGTTTATAGACTGTTGTTGGATTCGATTATGTGGTCAGACAATAGTCAAGTGTATTGATACGAAATCGGACGTGGCTGTATGCTCAAACAGTGGTAGTGCATGTTGATGTGTGCAATCGTGTGATGAAGTGTAGTTTAGACATGCATGAAGTGCAACGTTGTGTAGCATGCTGTGACTGGATAGTACTGATTGGTGAAGTGCTTGTAGACGTGTAGTGTTGATCATGGAAGTGAATTGTTGTGCTAACCGTGAAGTGCTCATAGATGTGAATTTGTAGCTTATATGGATGGTGAGTATGTACTGTATATGGATAGACTGTAATCATATGTAAATTGTGAAAACATCAAAAAATTTTACAACCAAATTACTATTTATAAGGCATATACTTAAATCTTTTTAAATCTTTTTAGACATGGATTCAATTTTAACAAATCTCATATTGACAAGATACGATGATACCTGATTTGGATCTATTAAATTCATTGAAGATTTAATCAGTTTCTAAAAACCTTACACTTATTTAGGCTTTCTTTCTTAAGCCCAACCTAATCCATCTTAATTTAGCCTTAAATATACATTAACCCATTTAATAAATTCTAAGCTTATTTAGCCCAATATAAATTAGATAAAAAAATCTGCTTTATATTGGATTGAACTAAAAAATATTTTTAATGAAATCTAATTATTCATTGACTTAGAATTTATTAAATTGAATTTACATATTCAACCATCGTTCGATCTGAACTTAAATGACTCAACTCAACTTGATACTTTATATTTTTTATTTTTTTTCTTTTCTTTTTATTTTCATTTTTTATTTTTATTATTTTATTATTATATATTTTTGTTATTATTTTTAAACCTAGCCTAATAAGAAGAGAACCCTAAGGATGGAAAAAATGAGGTGTCTACGTTAACCACTTGTTCGGCATCACTTTTGCGGAGAGACCAAGAGAGTGACGCTAAACTAATCATCAATCATCCTTGCTCGGACAAGTGATCTAATGTACTCTCTTGTTTGTTTCATCCAACAACCTCACCGATGCACTTTTGCCATGTGTATAAGAACATGTGTAAAATTCGTTATGCTAATTATTGTATTTCTTGAATTTTTATTTTTACCTCTTTATATTCTTTGTACATCACTTCTTTAAGAAATACCCTTTCTGTCTTTTCCTCTTTTAGGCAAGTTGCCCTAACTTATCGGTATAAATACCTTTGTACTTATAGCCAAAAACATTATCTTAACATTAATACTTAAATATCCTTTCTTTTGTAAAATTGTTTGTTTACTCCCATTTTACTCTTATCCTAACCCTTGAGCGAAGCTAAGTGGCAAGTAACCTCATTAGACTATCTCTATGTCATATCAAGCTGTGTCGTAAGTCTTCAAAAGTTTCACTGGTGTATTATGTCTTTTGGAGCTATTTATGGGTTTTTACTTACTCTTTTGTTCACCTTTTACCCCTTTTGTACATTTTCCTATCACCTTTTTAAGCTTTCAGCAAACTTGGACCTACCTACGTGGCCAACCTTGTCTACTTTTGATCATGTTCTGCATCATCTTAATATTAGAGCGAAGGTTTCATTTGGGTTGTAGTAGTTTATTTCATAGTTCTACTTATACTCTGTTTTGCGTGTGTGAAATAAAGCAGGTTACTATGTTCATTTTAGCTATTGTGTTTATTGTAACACTTAATTGGAGAAGTTTTGAGGTTTAAATCTATTAGAGAAAATGATGGACCTAAGTGTTAATGTTAGTACTGAAGATGATAACAGTAGTATTGTCCACCATGATTGACAATCTCAGGGTACTCCAAGAAGCACCAATGAGAGAGTTGATGAGGTGGCTAACCTCTTAGTAGACTTGACTTGAGTTGCTCATGCATTAGCTTGCTTATTTGCCGAAGTTGAGCATAACACCCTATCAGCTTCTCAACCCGTGAGAGGTTAGAACCTAACTCGACAGGTTTTAGGTGGAGGAGTAGGCAAAAGAGTGAGATGAATGATTAACTTGAGAGAATTGGATGAAGAAGACGATGAAGAGTATTTTAAAGAAGAAGAAGAAGAAGAAGAAGAAGAAGAAGAGTAAGCTTGAGCCTTCAGGGCATTTGACCATGTGAAGATTCAGATTTCGAGTTTTAATGGGTTTAGAAGTGCGGAGGAATACTTAGAATTGGAGGAGAAGGTGGAGTGTATTTTTTACTATTATCAGTATGGGGATTACGAGAAAGTGAGAACTATTGTTGTTAAGTTCTCCGGATATGTTTGCATATTGTAGAAGAATTTCTAGATTATGAGGAGGTGAGAAGGCTACCGAAAGATTAATACTTGGCTTGAAATGAAAGGAATATGGAGAAACAAAATTGTGCCTAATACTTACTTGCAAGGCACTTTTACTCTGTTCTAAGAGCTGAGACAAGGAAGTCGAACTGCTAACGAGTATATCTAGGAATTCTAAATGCTTATGATTCGTTATGAAGTGGAGGAACCACCAGTACGAATAATCTCTAAGTTCCTTATTGGATTGAGGGGTAACGTTCAAGACATTGTGAAACTCCAACGCTTCACTATAATGGACAAGGCCATTCAAATTGCTCAATAAGTAGAAAGGCAAAGGAGCTAAATGCTGACTCAATTGTCAACTAGCTGACCTATTTAATCAGGTTAACTTGTTTAGGGGAGCTATAGAGGTCAACGGAGTATAAAGTCTAATAGATAAAGGGATGTTAGGATTGAATAGAAGGGCCGACTAAAAGGTAACATGCCAACCTAAGAATATGAGAAAGGGTAAGGATCTAGCTAGAAGATGAATCAAATCAAGTGCTTCAAGTGCCAAAGGTTTAGATATATGGCTGCTTAGTGCTTGAATCGAAGGACTATGGTCATTAAGGGAGACGTCCTAAAGCTAGAAGTAGATAGTAGTGATGAGGAACCTGAGGATGAGGAAATTACTACTGAGAAAGAAGTTTCTCAGGAAAGTGAACTCATTGAAGTAGATGTTTTTACCGAGGACTTAGATCAATTGGTCCTAGTTGCCTGACGCGCTATGAACTTGGAACCTTTATGCGAGGAGGGGTAGAGGGAGAACTTAGTCCATATTAACTGTAGAGTAAATGATCAAGTGAGCATGCTAATCGTAGATAGTGGAAGTTGTACTAATGTAGCATCGGTTGATCTAATCACAAGGTTGAAGTTGCTAACTATCACACATCCGAGGTTGTATAGGTTGCATTGGCTGAGTAATAAGGAAGCACTATACGTTACCTGGCAAGTACTATTGCTAATTACAATCGGAAATTACTCTGATGAGATCCTCTACGACATGCTACCTACGTATGCCTCATTTATGTTACTTGGCTAACCATGGCTATTTGATAGGAGAGTTACCTATAATAGATCACATATGTGTTCGAGAAGGATGGCATGTTGAATTCAATGCCACTGAGTGAAGTAAACAAGTTGCAAACAAAACTTGCTTATAGATCGAAGAAGGCTCTAATGATAGGTAGAGCCGAGCTTTAAGAGGCCATTAATGTTGACAAGCTAACCCTCATGTTGGTCAAGTGTCTGTTAGAGTTGAAGGAGAAGGGTGAATTACCCTAGGAAGAAAAAGTGCTATTAGATGAATATGCTAATCTGTTCCTAGAATAATTGCCAAAATGGTTGCGCCCTATTAGAGGCATAGAGTATTGCATTGACTTAATACCCGGTGCCATCCTATTGAACAAGCCAACTTATTAGATGAGTCTCAAACAGACTTTTGAGCTCTAACGACAAGTCAATGAACTACTAGAGTAAGGATGTGTTAGGGAAAGCCTTAGCTCTTGCATTGCTCTAGCACTTCTAGTACCAAAAAGGATGGTACTTGGCGGATGTGTGTCGATAGTTGCGTAGTGAACAAGATAACAATCAAATATGAGTATCCAATCCCCAAGTTAGAAGACATGCTAAATGAATTGAGTGGAGTTAAGATCTTCAACAATATTGATTTGAAGTCTAGCTACCATCAAATTCGCATAAGGATGGGAGATGAGTGAAAGACTACGTTCAAAACTCGACATGGACTCTATGAGTGAATGGTTATGCCATTTGGCTTATTAAATGCCTTGAGCACCTTCATACACTTGATGAACCATATAATAAGAAATCTAATAAGGAAGTGCATCGTAGTCTACTTTGATGACATCCTTATGTATAATGTTGACATGGTGAGTCATTATGAACATCTTCATGATGGGTTAAATATCCTCCGTATCGAGAGATTATTCAGTAACCTAAAGAAATGTTGCTTTTGTCAAGAGAAAGTGGTATTCTTGGGCTATGTAGTAAGTAGAGGAGGCTTATAGTTGAAGACGAGAAGATTTAAGCAATTGTTAAGTGGCCAACTCTTACTACTTATGATGAGGAGAGAAGTTTCCATAAACTGGCTTCCTTTTACAAGAGATTTATAAGGAATTTCAGTACCCACTCCATACCCCTTACTAAGTTGACGAAAAAGAACATTGAATTCAAGTAGGGAGAAAGAGAGGAGAGAAGTTTTGTTGTGATAAAGAAAAAGTTGACCTCTGCCCTTATACTAGTTCTACTTGATTTTGAGAAAATATTTAAGCTAGAGTGTGATGCATTAGGCATTGGAATAGGCCCTATCTTAATGCAAGAAAGTCGACTAATTACTTACCATAATGAGAAGCTCAAGGGACCTCAACTAAACTACTTTATGTATGATAAAAAGCTTTTGGCATTGATCCAAGCACTATAAGTATGGTAGCATTATCTACTGTCAAGACAATTTGTCATCTATACTAATTATGAATCTCTAAGGCACCTCTGAAGCTAGACGAAGTTATCGAAGTGGTAGGTGAGATGGGTTGAATTCCTTGAGGGATTTAATTTTGTAATCAAATATAAACAAAGGAAGAGTAATGTGGTTGTAGATGCTCTTCGAGAAGACATATGCTCTTAAATGAACTACAGACCATATTGCTTAGGTTTGTGAGCATTAAAGAGCAATACTATAGGGATCTACACTTCGGACCCATACTTATGCAATGTATTGATGGAAGAGTAGTTGACAAGTATCTTGTGGAGAATGGACACTTGTTTCGAGGAAGGTACATCCTGACTTGTTCACTATGGGAGTTACTTATCAAGGAAGCCTACAGTAAAGGACTCTCCAAACATTTTGGGGAGAGAAGGACGTATGAACTGTTGAATGGTCATTTCTTCTGGTTAAGAATGAGACAAGATGTACGCTGATTTGTTGAAGGCTGTACTATGTACAAGAGAGCTAAATGTTGAGCTGAGTAAGGGAGAGCAATACTTTTGCCTATTTCAATGAGACTATGGACTAAGTTGAGCATGGACTTTGTTCTTAGATTACCATAAATTGCCCGAGGCTAAGATTCTATGATGGTCATTGTAGATCGATTTAGTAAGATGACACATTTTATGCCCTACTCTAAGACTAATGATGCTTTAGTTATTGCTTCTCTTTTCTTGTAGGAAATTGTTTGGTTACATGAAGTGTTAGAACTATGGTATTTGATAGAGATCCAAAGTTCTTAAGCCATTTGTAGAGAACCCTATGGTGATGAATGCGGTCTAAATTGCTATGTAGTACTTCCTATCACCCTCAAACAAATGGCCAAATAGAGGTAGTCAATCGTACTTTAGGATCACCACTTTGAGCTACAATGGTTAAGAACTTAATTGATTGGGACATCTGCTTACCAGTAGTCGAGTTTGCTTACAATTGAATAGTATATGACATTACTAAGTAAATCCCCTTTGAGGTTATCTATGGTTTCAATCTCGAGTTACCCCTTAATCACTCCCTTATACCTGAGTTCGAGCATGAAGACCCTGATGTGAGAGCTAGAGTATAATCCCTTTAACACATTTACAACAAAGTTATTCGACAGATCGAACAAACTGCCAGAAGCATGCAAAAGAAGGCTAAGGGTAGGATGGCTAAACAATTTTAATCAAGGAGACTTAGTGTGGCTACACCTGAGCAAGGAAAGATTTCTGAGTAAGAGGAGGAATAAGATATTTGCAAGAGTTAAGTGACCTTTCAAAATCCTCTAGAAGATCAATGACAATGCATACAGGGTGGATCTACCTATAGGTTATGGGGCTTTGGATACCTTAAATGTTTCCAACCTTAATCCATATCACCATGATGAAGAATTAAATGATGACCAGTCGAATTTGATATGAAATCCAAATCAACTTAGAGGGAATGATAGGAATTTGACTATTGGGTTATTATTGAGCCTGAAGACTAGGGGACTGATGAGGCGAATTCTCTTACTCCATCCGACTCCTGCTAAGGCCGAATATCTCCTTGCCGATCAACTTTTCATGTCGAGCTGAATGACTGCCTACTTCTCAGAAGTTTTGTGCCAAATAGATGAATGCCAAGAAAATAGCCAAACCTTACATGTCAACTCACTCATGTCTAAGCCGACTACTTGCTTGGCATTACTTTTGTCTAGAGACCAAGAGAGCAACCTTGGACTGATCCTTAGTCACCCTTACTCGGACAAGTAATCTGACCATACTCTCTTATCTCTTTCCACCAACGGCCTCACCAATGCACTTCTGCCATGTGTACAGGACCACATGTAGAATCCATTACGCAAATTATTGTATTTCTTGAATATTTATTTTTATCCCTTTGTATTCTTTATATATTACCTCTTTGGGAAATACCCTTTTTGTCTTTTCTCCTTTTTGTCTTTTTGCCCTAACTTATCGATATAAATACCTTTGTACTTATAGTTGAAAACATCATCTTAACATTAATACATTGAATATCCTTTCTTTTGTAAACATTGTTTGTTTACTCCCATTTTACTATTATCCTAATCTTTGAGTGAGGCTAAGTGGTAAGTAACTTCATTGGACCATCTTATGTGTCATATTGAGCTATGCCGTGAGTCCTCGAAAGTTCTATTAGTACATCATATCCTTTGGAGTTATTCATGAATATTTGCTTACTCTTTCGTTCACCTTTCTCATGTTTTCCCATTACCTTTTCAAGTTTTCGGTAAGCTTGGACCTACCGATGTGACCGGCCTTGTCTGTTCTTAGTCATGGTCCACATCACATATGGCTAGTCCATATCCAAACTGATGTGTCATGGCTATAAAGGGAGATAAGCCCTCGTTTGAAGTGGAGAATTCAAGTGAAGGAGAGGAAGAAATAGGGGTTAACTAAATGCTAAAAAAGTTTCAAGAAAACCTCAATGCCGTAACACCACCTAAAATAGGCACCGAGTACTATTTTATCATTGGACGATCTCTTAGTAGTTTTATGGATGATGAGAATGAGTAAAGGAAGAACCTATTTCATATGAATTGCTGAGTGAATGAAAAATTATGCACATTGATCATTGATCGGGGAAGCTGTACTAATGTCATATTGTAAGGAGTAGTCAAGGCCTTAAAGTTGCTGACATACCTACACCCTAAGTTATACAAGATTCATTGGTTGAATGAGAAGGGAGGTCTACCTATTGCCGAGCAAGTTAGAGTAGCGATTACTATTGGTGACTGATACAAGGATGAGGTGCTATGTGACATCTTTCCCATGTGCGCTTTACACATCTTACTCAACTGACCTTAGCTATTCTATTTAAAGGTGTTGCATGATGGATATAGGAACACCTACATGTTCTACAAGGGTTAAAAGAAGATTATATTGACTCCTTAGTGATTTCTCGTACTCAATTTTCTTAAGAAGTCAAGGATGAAGAATATGTGCTTCTATTAGTCGAGAAACTCTTAAAGTTAAGACAAGTCGAAAGCTTACCTACCTAGGTACAAATATTACTATAAGAGTATGTCGACCTATTTCCTACCAAGATGCCGCGAGGTTTACTACCCCAGAGAGGCATAGAACATTGTATTGACCTTGAGCTTGAAGGTATTCTTCTGAACCGACCTACTTATAGGTTCCACCTCGAGTAGGCAACTAAACTAAAGAAATAAGTGGATAAGTTAGTGGATCGCAGATATGTCTGAGAAAGCATGAGCCCTTATGCCATGCTAACTATCCTAGTGTTGAAGAAAGATGGCTTGTAGAGAATGTACATTAATAGTCAAGCCATCAACAAAATTCCAATTAAAAACCAATATCCAATTTTGTAATTGGATGACATGCTTAATGAAAGTTAAATGTAACTTACTAACTAGTTCAAATGATGGGGTTTACCATAATCTGAGAACAAAATTGATAAGTATACAAGGACGATTAAAGAGTCTAATCAACACTCGATAATCTGGCAAATGCTAACTCAAGTATGGCCTTACTCGAAAGAGAAAAGTTTCACTCTCTGTATATATATCTCTGTATATACCTATCTATTTATATTTATGTATCTATCTCTTTTTTTGTCTATTAGTATAAATGTTGTTATTTATAGTAAGTCTTAAACCCTAGTGGCAAAACTGTAAATAAAGTACAATACCTTAAATCTTAAAGAATTGGACCTATAAATAAAATAAAGGGAAAACATGTATAAGAATACAAAACTGTACGTTTTATAGAAGTTGGCATGTAGTCACTTAGTATGTCCTAGGAGTAGTAGTATTCGAATAGAATGGGATCGGCAATTTGATGTACAGGTTTGGGAAGGAGTTCATAAACTCTCATGAAGCTTAGTTGAGACATCGAAGAGGTCCGCCTACATTTGTCGAGCTTTACATTTAGTCGGCGTAAGTCTCTTAGTGTTGTGTTGAGTGGTTCTTTAATCTCGCATACTCGGCCTTGTGGTTTCTCGGCACCTTAGCTAACAATAGAATTGATGTCGAGTGTTTATTTTCCTTCCCCTCATCCTTCTAGCTACAGCTCGGCTTCGACAACATTGATAGGTCTCGGCTTAGATATGGTCGGAGACTGATTGCCATCATTACTACAAGTTTGAAAGGAAGTCATCCTTGACATTAAGTGTTGATTACGGGCCGGAATGCTGAATAAGCTTCTCTTCCCTTTTCTCTTCACCATGGGTATGGTGTCTTTAGATTTCCTCAACGCTCGTGGGGGTAAAGCAATAACTCTTCCCATCCTTCTGAATAGTGTAAGTGTTGAAGAAGCTATCATGGATCACTTTTTGGTCATTTTCCCAAGGTTGGCCAAGAAGTAAATTTGTGACATTCATGGGGACCACATCGAATTCAATCTCATCCTTGTACTGTCATGCTGTGAATGTTATTCGAGCTCTTTTATGCACATAGACCATACCCTTGTTATTAAACTACTTCAATCCATAAGGTCGAGGGTACGGGTAGGTCGGTAATTTCATCTTTTCTACTAACTCAGTAGCGACGATGTTGGTGTAGCTACCTCCATCGATAACTAGGGAATAGGTCTTCCTATGTACCAAGCACCACATATGGAACAAATTTTCCCTTTGTTTGGGATTCGCCTTCCAGTCAGCTCGTTAACTCATTAGGGATGAGAGTTCATCCAGATTTTCGGCATAGACATCTTCTTTAATCAATCCATCTTTCGAGCTCTTATCACTCTAAATCTCAATTTGAGCCTTAGGCCCTTCCCCTTTTAAGACCATGACCCTTTTATTTGGGCATTAGGACATAATATGTCCAAAACTTAAGCATATGAAGCACTTTACTTCTTGAGCCTTGTTATCGGTGCCTTCTCTTTGTTGGCAATTTTTTTCTCGGCATGGGTTGGCCGACTAGATTCTCCTTTCTCTATCTTCCTTTCTTGCATTTTCTTAGCATACCTCTTAGGCTTAGGGTTGCCTTGTAGAGGTTGGTTACTTAGCCTCTGATGCCTTCTTCTCCTCTACCTCTATACTCTTAATGCCAAATTAATTAGCTCGTCCACAGAGTTGAACGGCTGCAATTCAACTATGTCAGAAATGTTGTCTCAGAGTCCACTTAAGAATCTAGCAATGGTATGGTCCTATGGCTCGACAATTTCACATCTCGTTATCAAGGTTTCAAACTCTTGCAAATACTCTTTAACAGTATTTTGACCTTGTCTCAGATGTTGAAAAGCATGGAGCATCTCCTGCTTGAAATAAGTTAGCACAAAACATTAGTTCATCAATCTTTTCATAAGCTTGTACGTTTTGATTGGCTTTTCTCTTTTAGCATCTCGCTTAGCAACTAGCTTATCCCATCAAAGACTTGCATATTCGACAAGGGATAAGGAAGCCAATTTAACTTTTGCTTGATCATTGCACTTGTAGCACTCGAATAACTTCTTGACTCGGGGAACCCAATCAAGGAACTCTTTAGGTCAGCTACTTCCACAGAAAGTCAACAGTTTCAGCTTGACATTGTTATGTCCTTGGCCAGGTGTTCGGGGTTCATCCCTTGCATTCCTACTAGGTCAATTTACCTCAGATCAGCCACTTTTGTTCGAGCTCTGCTTGGCCATACCTCTTCTTAGCTTCGGCTCTCTTCTATAGGTTTCATAATTTGTTTTGGAGCCAATACTCCTATCATTTCTTCCTCTCAACACTGGATGGTTTGCTCTTCTTCTCAACTCGGTAGCTCTTCTCAACTATCATTCATCATGACCAAGTTCATTAGAACCACTTCCACTTGTGGGTGTTCTCTCCCTTCTTTCCTCTTGACCATCTCGTTTGCAACCTCTTTCTAATCTAGTGAGTTCTTAGATAAAGTCAATGAGATTTTAAATTTGATATTCTAAGTTATTTATACGTTGCCTCAAGCTTCCACGAGGACTGTCTCCAATGTTGTTGACACTATCCTCCGACATTTTTGTTCATTCAGTAATTGACTAAAGAATTGAACAAACAACAAAACACAAAAACCGTAACCTAGAAACAACCACTACTTAGCTTCTATAACTACCACTATTGACAAACAACTACTACAAACAACACACTACATTATAGAACAATGACAAGCAGAAATATTAGAACCATAAATCTACTTTGAAGAACATTAGCATGCGTGTCTCCCCAAAGCTCTGATACCAATATGATAAGGATTGAATCTTTGATGCCAAGATGATAAGGAATCAAAGGATCAGTCTAGAAAGAAACAGCAACAGATCTAGAAAGAATAGGAATTGGTATTCAAAAGAAAATGGGTATGAAGAATAGAAAGGGTTTTGATGGTGAATGTGAATGGATATAACTTACTAAGACATAAACATAATCAGGGGTTTGAGCTTGAAATAGAGTTTGATACAAATCACGAATATTAAATGTTGCTCGGGGTTTTAAATAAAGGTTAGATGCAACTTACTAACCGGTTCAAATGAAGAGGTTTACCACAATTCGAGAACAAGATTGATAAGAACACGGGGAATGATTAAGGAGTTTAATCAACATTCGATAATCTGGCAAATGATAACTTAAGTATAGCCTTGATCGAAAGAGGAAAGTTTTACTCTCTATATATATATCTCTATATATACCTATCTGCTTGTATCTATGTATCTATCTATTTTTTTGTTTATTAGTATAAATGTTGCTATTTATAGCAAGTATTAAACCTTAATAGCAAAACTATAAATAAAGTACAAGGCTTTAAACCTAAAAGAATCGGGCCCATAAATAAAATAAAGGGAAAATATGTATAAGAATACAAAACTATGTGTTTTTATAGAAGTCGACATACAGTGACTTGACATGTCTTGGGAATAGTAGTATTCGAATCGGATGGGGTCGGTAATTTGATGTACGGGTTTGAGAAGGAGTCCCTAACTCTCACGTGGCTTGGTCGAGACACCAGAGAGGTCGGTCCACATTTGCCAAGTTTTAGATTCAATCGACATGAGTCTCTTAGTGCCATACCGAATGGTTCTTTGATCTCGTGTACTCAACCTTGTGGTTTCTTGGTACCTCAACTGATGATAGAGTTGATGCTGAGTGTCTATTTTCTTTCCCCTCATCCTTTTAGCTGTAGCTCGTCCTTGGCAAGCATTGATAGGTCTTGGCTTAGATATGGTCGGAGGCTAATTCCAATCACTTAACGAGTCATATGGTGCCCACATCTTTTTGAAGATTGATTCGAAGAGTGGCTATCATCAAATACGAATGAGACCTAAGGATGAATGAAAGATAGCCTTCAAAATTAAGGATGTTCTAAATGGATGGTGATGTCGTTTGGTCTAACAAATGCATTGAGTACTTTTATGTGACTCATGAATCATGTCTTGAGAACTTTGATTAGTAAATGCAGTGTGGTGCACTTCAATGACATTTTAGTCTACAATGCTAACCTTATTTCTCATGTAGGACATTTAAGATCCATGTTTGATATTCTCCATCCCAAGAAATTGTTTAGCAATTTAAAGAAATGTGTGTTCTGCTAGGAGGGATGAGTTCGAGTTGATGATGAGAAAATCTAAGCTATTCTTGAGTAGTTGACGCCGACTAATGTTGCCAAAGTAAGGAGTTTTCATGATCCAGCTTCATTTTATCAAAGATTCATTCGACACTTTAGTTCCATAGCTATTCTACTAACCAAGATGACCAAGAAAAACTCTGAGTTCAAGTGGTCTGAGAAAGCTCATGAAAGCTTTGATGAGATAAAATCTAGGTTGATATTAGACCCAATACTTACCCTACCATATTTCAAGAAAGTTTTTGAAGTGGAGTGTGATGCCTCTAGAGTCGGTATTGGTGTTGTTCTTATGTAAGAACGCTAACCAATTGCCAATCACAGTGAGAAACTTAGAGGAGTTGCCTTAAATTACTCGGCATATAACAAGAAGTTCTATGCCCTTATCCAAACACTGTAAAACTAGTAACACTACTTGTTGCCAAAAGAATTCATTACCTATACAAATCATGAATCTCTTAAACATCTTTGAGGACAATAAAAACTTTCTCAACATCATGCTACATGAGTTGAATTCTTAGTCTTTTTTTGCTACGTCATTAGGTATAAGAAGGGAAACACCAATATTATGGTCGATGCACTTTCTTGTCGACATGTCCTCATTATGGCATTGTAAGCCAAGATACTTGGATTTGGTACCCTTCTTGAACAATATGAGCATGATTTGTATTTTGGGCCCTTAGTGGCAAAGTTCAATGTTGGAGGAATTGTGGATGGGTTTTACTTTAAGCTAAGGGTTTTTGATGAAGGGCAAACAACTTTGTATGCTAAGTGGTTCGACTAGAGAGTTACTATCTAAGAAGCTCATGTTGGAGGTTTAGCTAACCATTTTGGAGAAAAGAGAATGGTCAAGATGTTGAGAGAACATTTCTATTGGCTTCGGATGATAAAGGATGTGCGTCAAGTTCTTAATAGGTGTAAGGTGTGTAAACTTGCAAAGTGGAGAAAAGGGCTATATGGAGAGTACATACCTTGCATATACTTGAGTGGCCATAGATGGATTTCATGCTTGACCTATCACGAACTTTGAGAAGATATGACTCTATTATGGTGGGCTTGATCAGTTCAATAAGATGAGCTACTTCAGTCCCTACTATAGAATTAATGATGCTTTATTTGTTGTTAACCTCTTTTTGCAGGAAATTATACGACTACATGGAGTGTAAAGAAGTATTGGGTCTAATTGTGACTCAAAGTTCACGAGCTTCTTTTGGAGAACCCTACCGAAGAAGTTCAACACTAAGCTCATGTATAGTACTTCTTGCCACTTAGAGACAGATGACCAGATAAAAGTTATAAACAAAACAGTTAACAACCTCTTATGAGCTACTATTGGGAAGAATCTATATGATTGGGATCTATGCCTACCTATCATTAAGTTTGCTTACAAACGCTTTACTCACAGCTTAATAGGGAGGACACCATTTAAGGTCGTCTATGGACTTAATACGAACTTACCCTTAGATATAGTTATCAACCCAAGCACCTAAGGAGAAAGTTAATCTAGCTAGCAACACGCTGAAGAGTTCTAAAAGTTGCATCAAAAGGTTGCCGAATAATTAGCTAAGACTATGGCCCTTTAGAAAGAGCAAGGAAGCTAAGGAAAGAGGTAAATCGTTTATAGTTCTAGGGACCTTGTCTAGATTCACCTCAGCAAGGAGCGTTTCCTTAGAAAGAGGAAAAATAAACTATCCCCCAGGTTAGATGGACCTTACAGGATCCTCAGGTGTATCAATGACAACGCATATGAGCTTGAGTTGCCTAAAGGATATGTTGTATCTGTTACTTTCAATGTTGTCGAGGCGCCTTATGTACCTGATGAAGAAGTAGACTAAGATTTTAATGTAAATCTTCAATAACCCCTAAGAGCTGATGGACTATTGATTGCTAACCCTCTTACTCATACATGCCTCTGAAGCCTTCAATCTCTCTTTAGGAGGATTCTCTCCCATCAGCTTGTCGAGGATAAGATAAAGTATATAGAAGAATGGTAGGCAAACTTGCTGAGAACTCTGCTCGGGTACACCTTACTCTATTTTACCCTTTGTGCTAATGATGACCACTCATTCGCTGAGGCTGAGTGATCGAATGTTGAGGTCAGGGCCCTTACACATTAAGTCTTGCTTCAATCATCTAGACCCTTAGATGCTGAATACTGAAGCTTAAGCTCTTACTTGACAAGTACTTCTCCTTTGGCCTACTATTACAACATAGTGGCATTCTTTATTCATCTTAGCAACTCCTGAAACTATCCATTTACAGTTACTACATCATGACCTAGCTTAGTTGCTATGCCCAAAAATTCCTTAGTACAAACCTATTGACGAGCTGCCACCTTTCTATTTTCTAATATTGTATTACTTTTCCCTTTCATCATTTGTCCTATTTACCCCTTACATACACACTAAGAATCTCTTTTGCCTTTATTTTATTTTTTTTTTGTAATTTCCCTTATTAGTAGTATTGCGTAAGGGACTTACTACAAAGAGTCTATTTTTTTCTTTGTAGTCGAAATTATCATAAATTCCCTTCAGAGATTGAATACCCCTTTTGCTCTTGTAAGATATTCCTCTCTGAGCATAACCATTTACTCTCTTATTTAATCTTGCCAAGTAACTCAAGATTATTGATGGATGGACCTTAACATTAGCTCATGTTTCATATAAAGTGAAGTTTTAAGTTGTATTGTGTTTATTAGTGAGTCACATCCTTCAAACAGTTTCACGTAAGCTACTGTATGTTGTAGTTTCTACATTTTCCTTTTTTTCATTATCATGAAGGACCCACTTGGTTACTTTCTCCATTGCAATAAGTCGGAGTGATTATTAAGCTCTTAAGTACATCATTTTTCAAACTAAGAGAACAAAAAATTCTATTGAAAGAATTTCTAACACAAGTTGAATGACAAAATTCAAGTAATATTGAAAAAAATTGCTTATATAATGTTGACATTCAAACAAAAGCAAATGTTGCTTGTATAATTGACTAAAATGTAGATAGGAAATAATGCAGGCAAAGAGCTTGTATAATTGAGGTCTTAAAGTAGGAGCGTTTGTGAGAAACTTTCTCATTTTATACGTAAACAAAGTGAAAATGTTGTCGTTCTATGCATTGCATAACTTGTCAAACATTCAAAAATTTACCAACAAATTGTCTACTCAATTGGCAAAAAATACATTGACAATTTTCATGCCGTTTTGATTACATTTCACCATCGCTTCGTGTACAATTCCTGCTTGCAATTTCACATTGCAAATGATACTTGAGAGAGAAACTTGTAGACTCTATTATGAATTAATGCTCTTGAAAGTTGAAATGTAGATGGGATTGAGAGAGAAAGAGAGAGAGTAGTGGAGGATGAGAGAGATGTTTGAAAGTTGAGAATTGACATGTCAAATTTTATTCTTTTTTTTTTTTTTTTTGAAAGGGAGCTAAATCGAACTAGCAAGTTAACTAGGTTGAATCGCCTAGGCCTTTGAAACCCTAGTAGTTCTAAGGTTGATTCAAGCTCACCTTGACCTTTGGGCCTATTCTAAGCCGATTCATGATTCGAAACTAACCCTTACATGGATCTAAATAACTAGAGTATAGTATGGTGGTAGTATGTTATTATTGGAGTGATTGGTGCATTACTTCGTCTGGGTTGTTAGAGTGCTTTTATGTTTGTATGTAAAGGATTAGTTCGAATATAGATGTCATGCGAAGTTGTTGGAGTAAACTGTAGTTACTATAGTTAGTTGAAGTAATCATGACCCTAGGTTCAATGGCGGAATTGTTAGGTGTAGTAGTGGTTCCTATGATAGTATGACAAGAATGTCGATGCCAAGAGTTCATGGTAGCATGATAGAAGTTGAGAGTGATGTCTTAAGCCATGGTTGATAAGAGAATCAAACTCCTCGCATTACATATGAGAAAACAGATGATTTAGTCACAATAATGGTCAAAATGACTACATTTATGCACCAAATTACTAACGACAAAGAAGCTGAGGTGGTGCAAAGTAACGACCGGACTATTGGTGCTGGCAAAGTTGATTGCCAACCTATTGAAAAGGATGACTGACCTATTCAAGAAGGCTAGTGGATGTGAATAGGAGGCAGGATATATTTTTGCTCATTATCATGCTGGATGAGTACTGGTGAACTTTACTAATATCATGAATTTGATTTGTGTTGGAGTATTTAGTTGGTATTTTTGCTATTAGTCTAAGTGTTTATATTTGAGTTATTTTGATTTCACCAAACGTATATTTTGAAATATTTTAAATTACATGTTAGGCTAGGATTGTGTTCGGAATGATCATCTCTAGTCCTTTTTTTTTTTTTTTGTGAATGATTAATTCAAATTATGGGTAAAGCTTTAATTAGATTAAAGGTAGGAATAAATTGCTTAGCATATGCAAACATGGTATAGGTTAATAGTGTACTTGACACCAATTAATATTCTAATAAATTGGTTCTTGATAGATTTTAATTTAAGTGTTGGAAATCCAATTTAATTAGAGTAGGTTATTTTAGTTTCTAAAAGATAAAAATTGTTTTTTTTTTTTTTTTTTTTTTTTTTTTATTGAATCACTTAGCTTTATATGGTTCTATCATGATTGGGAGCTAGTATATCATTTTCTATGGAATACGATCTTAATTTATTGACGACACTACTTGCACAATCTAGTACATTTATCGGTTTTTATTCGCTTTAATTTAATTTTATAAAATTATGCAATTATTGTTAATTTTCAAGTGTAAGTAAAAGTGAGTCATTGATATACCTGATAACTCCACCCTTTCGAGCAGATCTTCACACCGAACAAAGCTCCATGGTCGATCTTGACACAAACAAATTAGGAGCTATTTAGGCTAACCCATGCAGCAACCTCCAACTTTCGGGCTTTGAGTTGCACCCTTCAACATCCGGCTCGAAGCTGCAATTGAATCTGCGCTGTAACTGAATCCGTTCTGCACTCTCAATATATGTTGAGCTCTTCTGCAAACTCCATTGCCGAACAAGACAGACCTGAGAAGCTTCAAGATTTGACACATGATTTAAGTCAAGCTATCCATTACAACAACAGCCCCGACCACGGCCAGCAGCATGCCGGGCTATTTAACAACAATTCTATGCCACCTAATGCAAGCAAACTTAATGCTTCCAATTAACTAAGCTGCATCATGCCCAAGTCTGATCTCTGACACACAAACTAGCATGTTAAGTTGCACTTTGTTAAGCTGCTTGGGCTTTTACTTATACGGGCATGGAACTACGCAGGCAAATCCTTTGCATCACCTAATAACTTTTACCAAGGATCCTCCTTTTTATCCTTATATCATAGTCATTCTCCCATGTGAGGTTACACTAAGGTTCGATGGCACGTGGTTCAATCGTTCAATCACAGTACTCACATGGGACCAATTCTGCATTGTTGAGATATAATAACTGAGTGTAATCATATATGCACTCGTTGTTTCAAATATAGTGGCAAACATATTTTAGCAAAGCACACCGAGTAATAGTGGTTTTAACGGAACGAGACTCATAGTGATCTTCACAATTTGATCTATGTCACATATGACAGATCTAAGCTGCTGACTCGAATTAGGAGTAGTACCTTAATTGAACATGAGCCGAATGAATTATTCATCCCAATAGGCTCGACTTGGGAGATCAACGTTTGGATAAATTTTAATAGGGAATTAACATTTTGAAATTTTAAAAAGTTTAAATAAAAGATCAACGTTTTAAAAAATGATTCAAATAAAGAATCCGATTATTATATAACTATAACGTAATACACATTTCATAAAATTGTTTGAACCACTTTATGAATCGTTAATCCTTTATTTGAACTTTTTAAAACGTTGATCCCTCATTTAAATCATTTTATAAAATATTAATACTTTATTTAAATTTTTTGAAATATTGATATGCTATTTGATCTTACCTGAAAATATTGATCTCCTTCGTTGTTATTCTCCCCTAAGCTTCACATATTGACTTTGAGATGAATACTTAAGTAGCTCCCTAATCCAAGCTAAACTAACTTAAACTTATATATGTTGAGTTCTCCATGTACTATAGCAATACACTTCCATTAATAGAGA
The DNA here is from genome assembly GCA_024138015.1 of Lumnitzera littorea. Classification (NCBI taxonomy): domain Eukaryota; kingdom Viridiplantae; phylum Streptophyta; class Magnoliopsida; order Myrtales; family Combretaceae; genus Lumnitzera; species Lumnitzera littorea. The sequence continues at coordinate 24,569,488 of JAMXBB010000005.1, read as the reverse complement.
ACAGTTTCAAGCTAAGTTCTCTCTTTCTTTTCTTTGAAACTGTCATAAATTCTCCTTATTATGCCTTTTGCTACAAATTTGAGCTAACATACAACGTGAAGTCACTAGTAGTCCTTTCTAAGCTAGGTAAAACTAGTTAACATCTCTGACTCATGGGTACCCTTACTAGCATAAATGCCCAAGGAACTTCCATACTAACAACGTATTGATTCCTTACCCTCTTAGGTATACTTACTAGCAACAATACCTATGGAACTCCCATACTAATCAAGGGTTGACTCCTTAGCACTCTAGGTACCCTTGCTGATATAAATGCCTAAAGAACTCTTACATTAAGGGGTCGATTCCTCAACCTTTCTAGGTAACCTTATTGACTTTGATGTCTAGGTGAACTCCATACTATGGAGGATAAGTAATTGCCCTCATCTTAGCTACTATTGTTGAAATGGATATCTGAGGTACCATTTAGTTGTCATATGACCTGACTTTGCAACCATCTCGTGGGTTCAAACACTTGAGAAACTCCCTTGCATAGTGACCTCTCTATGCCTTTTGCTTTTCAGGCTTCTTCCTTGCATATGCAATCCTATGTTTCACCAAGTCTAAATTTGATTATTATAGGTCCCCTACAATGAAGTCGACCTCTTTAGTTCTAAAGACTTGCTTAGGCCCATATTGATGTAGGATTGAACTTATTAGGTTGACTTGACCTGAAATAGGTTAGGCTACAACAATCACTTATTTTAATAAAATCTAATACCAACTTAGAGTGAGTTAATTAAGCTTAACCCAACCTGCCCTAAGTCATTTTCTCAATAGCATCAGACTGATAAGAGCTCCTCTGAGCTCTTATGTAGCTAAGCCATCTAGTTTAGGTTCGTCTATTCAGCTTTACTTAGTTGCCCCACCATTCTAACTAAGTTTAAGCTTTAGCTTACTAGCCATAGCTCACTTTCATTGGGCAACAACTCGATTTGGATCCGTAAGCCCATCCACATGCTTACTCTCCTTGTCGAACCTATCACTAATGAGTGTTAGGCACTTTAACACATGGGCCTTAAGCCCAAAACCCATTGGACTGAAACTTAGGATAAGCTCTAATAGCTAAGATGCACTTTCGTGTCCAAAATGACACATATCTACTTAACTAAGATGTATTTTCATATTTAAAGAGATTTAAGTCCAAATATTCTAAGAGATATCCTTAGTCCCATTTCCTTCTCTCCTTTTCATTAGAGCTTTCACTCTATACCTTTTTTCGACTTAGGCATTAAAATAACTGCACTGGGGTGTCCTCTAGTACTCCTCAATAACCCTTTTTTGTTTTGCAGGAGATTGCACAACGGAACAAAAATGACAATTAACAATTATCCCCAAACAACAGGTGCCATATACTAAACCTTGTATACTTTAAAGTATAAGCTTTAAGGTAGAGCAACATACCTAGATTTCATACTCATATCCTATACTATAGGAGTAGGTATCAGGAAATTATTGACTTAGAATTTATCCTATAACCCTAATTAGCCACTTAAAACTTAGCTAGTGAAGTAAGGTTTAAGTAAATACCCTATATGATAGGGTTACCATTCATCCCAAGCCGACTATTCATTAATGGAGGAATGGACTTAAAGTGTTTTTATTTATTTATTTTACAATGTCTTCAACTAAAATATTACATGGTTGGTTTATTCTATTTTTTCAAAATAAATTAGTTGACCAATTAACTTTAATTGTAAAATATTTGTTAATATAATTTTAATATTTTAAAATTTTAGGTCAATTTAACTTGTTCCTATGGATGTACCCTTTTGTACACAACATATTAGGTTTTTAGACATGAAAATGACATATATTTAGACTTAGACAAAATTACCATGAAGTTATAATTATTAGTTGGGTTATGAATCATGAACCATTATATACGTCTTGTCATAGTTAATAACTTATTGATCATTTTTATCCTAACCAAGCAATTACTAATATTTGACTTCCTAATTCAATATGCCATTACAATTCCATTTTGACTTATTATTATTGCCATCATATTATATGCAATCTTTCGTATGACAATATATAGTGGTATCAAAGTCTAATAATCTATATACATACATATCTGTACATACATAAGATACATGTATGCTTGAAATATAGGGATCATTTAAGCTTATTTATATAGAGAAGAGACTAAAGATATCGAAAATATGGTATCCTCTGTTATAGGATAGAGTCTAGTTGTGCAGTTAACTTTAGGATTAATTATAGAAAAGACCAACATATGTTTGCCTTCAAGCACAAATAGAGAATGTACATTTTAGGTAAAGCTAACTAAGGATAAAAACTACAACTAGCATATGTAGAGGATCCATAATATGCATTGCAAATAGAAAATATATTATGATATAGTTAATGCTATAATTATAATAAAAGGTTATCAACATCCATAATATGCATTGCATGTTGTATGCAAAAGTTTATCCTTAGTTTTGACCTTTTAAAAAACATAGGTCAAGTTTTTTCTTTTTTCTTTTTCTTTATCATTTTGCCAACTATTATCATTACAACTTAAAGAATGGAAGGATTGAAACCTAGTACACCTAGGTAGAAAACTAGTATTCTTTTTTTTTTTCTTCTTTTTAAACCAGTGATGGGCAATTTATTCATTTTCATTGTACTGGAAATAAAAGAGCTATCTTTAATAAGCAAATCAGCTAACTAAAATGGGTGTTTAACAACCTAATATTGTAGCTCATCCCTTTCTTTAAGTAGCTACCTAATTAACACTCATATTAGTGGAATGATCAGCGTTAGGCAAGTATATTTGGTCAAGTTATAGTGTAGTTAAAATAAATGTGAATCTACACATTGATCCCATGAGGATCCATTTATGTGAGAACTTTAGATTTCTTGCAATTTACCTTAAATAACCAATAATCTGACTTAACAATGTAGGATAATTATGATTAGCAATTAAAAATAAACAAGGAATGATAAATAAAATAAAAACAATGAAATAAAAAAAGAAAAAAGAAAAAAAAATGAAACTAATTAAAATAAATATACATGATTCATTGAATTGAAGAGCACATAATCCTTAGTAAACCCTAATTATTTACTATCTAGCTTTATATAACTTTTAATCTCAATTACTCATTGGATTGTATAGATGCCTAATCTAAATTAATCGAACTTACATCTCTAGCATATTCCTAATCCTAAGATCCTTTGATTGTGGCTCATAATATACAATTTTTTCTAACTTTAAAACCCCTATTTGTGCATAAATTTAGCTAAAACTTGTTATTCTTATATAAAATTGGAGTTTATGTACAAAACAAACCGAGTTAAGTAAAATTGCCAAAAATGCATGAAAAAGTGTTGACTTTAGATGAATTTCATTAATTTGTTATCCTATGTATAAGTGCATATAAGTGTATGTAAGCAACCATGGTCTTGGTAGCCTCCACCGTTTGATTAAGGCGGTTGAAATCAATGGAGTTAAGGGTAGCCTCCACCGTTTAATTAAGGCAGTTGAAATCAATGGAGTTAAGGAATTTAGCCTATCGATAGATCAATAGCTTTGCTATCAATTGATTTATATGCCTTGAAGCATCATGATTTCATTAATGGATTAGGAAATCAAGCGAAGGTAATGATGGTGTAGTGAATAGAATGTGCAACAATAGAATCATTCATATCGATTGGTCAGTGCTATCTACACTAATCAATTAGTAGAAGGAATTAGGGTTAGGGTTTAGGTTTTTCCACTTAAAACCTTAATTCCTAAAACACCACATTTCATAAAACACAGAGACGACCTAAGGCTGGCACGTATCTATTGATCAATTAGTAGATCTCTATACTTATCAATTAGTAGCCTAAATTTATAAATGCTCACATTTGCAATAAAGAATGCGAGTCACTGTAAGGATTTTTCTAGGTTTTAATGTATAATTGCAAGCTCATTATTTGTTTTAATGTTTCTTGAACTTGTGTATTGTATTTAGCACTTGTTTTTATGATTTTGATGTACATTTGAGTTAGTTTAAAGAGCATTTATCATCTAACCTCTTGTTCTTTTGTTATCATCTTATTGCTTTGTTCATTAATGGAAGTTCTTGCTATATTTATGTGTAATATTGCTATCATTATTAATAAGGAGAAGTTTTGTTCTTTCTATTTAAGTCTTCTATATTTGTAAGTAATATCATTTGAGGACTTCTATTAAATCCATTAGTTTTTTGATCTAAAACAATTGATATGGTATTTTTTATTTAAAATTTGTTCTACATAGCGCTTAAGGGAAGAAAGCTATGGTTGAGATGTTCGTCTCAAGGGTAACTTTTATCACTTTTCTAAGCAGTAAGTCCGACTTTCATGATCTTTTCATTAGCAATTGAAAGTTTAGACATAGTGCCTAGGCCGATGATAGTGATTCAGTAGTGGACGGTAGCATTGGATCTCGATGTTGTGGTGATGGTTGATTTTACATGAAAGGAAAGTGTATTATAAGGTTTTGAGACATGAGAAAGATGTTGGTAAGATCGGTTTTTAATGAGGATGTGTGGGATTTCCTAAGATGGCTAATTGTGTGGGGTATGGTTGTGGGTTATGATTTAGGGGTACGACATAGCCGTTAGGGATACTACTATGATGAGGGATCAAAGTCAGGTTAAGAGCTATAATCATGGGGGTATTTTGGAAGCAGTGGTGTCATTAAGTATCGATTAGGTGGCTGTGTGATGGTGAGGAAGAAAGGTGTGCTCAGGTAAGTGATGATTGAGTAAGCATCATATTGTATTGTAGATTAAGTGAGAACAAAAAAGAAAGTGGATGGTGCTAGGTGTAACAGTTGAAAGAGGGTGTTTAATGTTTTCTATGTGTGCATGGATAGATGTTGTATGCATGGTAGAGAAAGGGACAGTAGGTCATGGATGGTGTTTATGTTAGAGAGATTGCAATAGCTGGTGTTGTTTTGATTAGGTCAAATATTACCTGATTGGCTTACTGACGTGGATATTGTTTATGTACCATATGGTGCAAATTTTAAATAAAAAATTCCATGTCAATTGTTTTAGATGGAAAAACTAATGGATTTAATGGAAGTCCTCAAATAACATTACTTGCAAATGTAGATGACTTAAATAGAAAAAAAAAAAAAAATGAAACATTGAGGACTTAAATAAAAAAGGTAGTAAAGGTTGAGTTCTAAATATGTACTTCTCCCTTGCTAATACTACTGGTGATATGCCTTAGGCCATATGGATTGTATGTTATTTGAGTATTTGTTTTTCTTTATGATATAAGTTATTTTATTTATCACATTATTATCGACTTTTCAACATCCTTGAGTATTTATTCTTCTTCGTATCATTAAAGTGCACAACTTTAATAGTAAAACCATAAAATAATGAGGACATTATTCTAAATTATCCTTCGCTTGTTATATGGAACAATAATAAATTAAGACTAGTATATCCATTGAATGATAATCATGTTTTACTGATTATAGATATGAGATATCAACTCAGTACATAGATACATATAGGAGTATATTGTATTGGATCGACGTACCGTAAAAGTATTACGTAGATCAATTTAATAAATACTATTCATTGCAGTGTTATTTTAGTCCTTTAACTTGATGATACCATAGATTCCTACATTGTAACTTCCATGTTTTTGCTCAATCTTTTATTATTTTAACCAAATGATTATAAGATTATGATTAGATACGGAATAAACTACGTGGAGGAATATGAGTATACGTAAAGGAATTTATCAATCTTATTGATTTGAGAGAGATATCTTTTTGGCCCTTTGAAGGGTAAGATTGAGAAATGCCTAGCCATACTCAAATAAATTGATAAGGTGTTATTAATGTTTGTTTAAGTCAGTCAAACTTTAGATTCAAGAATCGAGTGATTAAATAATATAAGAGTATCTTGATCCATACCTTATATTTAATCACTAGATATTGTGTGACAAAGGGATTAAATAACTAATTGCTCAATAATTAGACTCGAATCATCAACCTTCACTTAATTTAATAAGGCATAATGTCTTGCTAAAGATCACTTATGTCTTGTAGGACCAAAAAGAAGTTTTAAGCCTACTACCAAATGAGCTACGGGAATTATTGAAATATTTATTATTATTATATTGTTTAAAACAGATAAATAATGACATTTATTATTTTGGAGAAAAATAATAATAAATAATAAATAACATATTATGTATTATTAATATCTTGAATATCTTGCAATATATCTCTTAAAATCTTTAAAGAAATATTATTGCTTCTTTATATATAGATAAAGGGAGCTCTTTATTAGAGCTATGCTAATGCTTGTCATCAACATTAAACCTAGAGAGAAAGTTTGTATAGCTAAATAGAGAGAAAAAACACAAGAGATTGAGAGAGGTTTCTTAGACAAATATAGATTCGTCACATAGTGCTAATACATTGCAGCTTGTTTGAGCAAGTTCGTTCGTGTATGGATATCGGTAGAAGGTGTTCGCATCTTATAGCGCCTACAAATTCACTTACCTGTGAATTTCATAAGGCATCAAAGTTGGTAAATTTCATTGTTCCTCTTGATTTAATTGATACACATGAATCAAAAAGCATTTAGGGTCAATAGGAAAAAAAAAAAATGTTGTGCAAATTCGTGATTTGCAACCTTAAAATCTAACAAATATTATGAGTAACTAAGTTTGTTTTAGTGGGTTTGTGATAATGTGGATGTTATAGTTGGTGAAACTTTGTAGTTTTGATATTGGTTTGAGTATTTAAGTGGGATTTTGATATTTGATACTCTATTTGAACTCTTTGAGGTGCTTTCTAATGAAATTTTCAATGGATTTTCTTTGCGATTATGAGACCGAGAGGAGATGAGTCCTAAGAAGTTTCCTTGAGAGTTGATAGGTCTACATAATTATGAGACCAATAGGAGATTAATCGTATAATCCCCTAATTGATTCTTTGAGTTGTTGAAGTATCAATAACAGGTTCTTGTAACTATGAGACCAATAGGAGATTAGGTATACCCCATTGAATTTACACTACTGTACATGGTTCTAATGGATTAGGATGAGTTATGAGACTGAGAGTAGATTGACCCCCTAATTTCTAAGATTAGAGTACTTATTTCGTGATAAGAATTAAGTATTTAGCTGATCATATAGGAAAATAAGACCAAGAGAAGATTTTTCGCTACATAGTAGTGAGGTACCTTACCCGTGATTGAGCTCAAGTAAATTCCATCAAGACCCAATTAAAAACTATTCTCGATATCTTAACGGCATACCCTCACCACTGCTTTGGAAGTATGTCATAAGCCCATGTCTTTGTTAATTATGTTAGTTGTTACTTTTGCTCTCATTTAATATTTCATTTACAATTCTCAACTACCTATTCAACTCACCTAGATTAGAGTAGTAGGTTAGGACCTATTACTTATTAACTGAATCCCTTTTCCCTATGGAATTCAACCTAGTGAATACATACCAATATTATTACTAGAAATGATCGGACACATTGGTCAATTAAGGGATTAGCACTATTTTGAAAACTTCTACTTATAAAATTTATGTCTATAAATCTCCATGTATATATCGATCCTATCAATTTAAGGCATCGTTGCTAGGGAAAAGGCAATTGTGTTAATATTGGATAAATAGAGGACTCTAAGGTTAGGCCTTAGTATAGTTGTAGCATAGTTTGTAGCTTAGTTTAGTTTCTGTCAATTTTGAGTTGTTTTGTTAGTAAAGTTTTTATCTTATTTATTTATTGTTCACTTGAGTTGATCTTTCCATTTTGTTGTTAATTTGAGCTACTTTGAGGGTCAAGTTTGAAACTTTACTATTGAATTTATTGGAAAAGTGCTAAATTTATCCCTAACTGATTTATATCCAATTAGGAATAGTTTTGTTTATATTTTTTGTATTAAAATTTATAGGCTATAGCTTGAAGGTTCAATTGGATTGAAAAGGAGTAGATTTAAGAATTGTCACTTTATATGCCAAGAGGGGTGAGAGAATTAGCAAAGGAATTTGACTCTAAGATAGACCAAACATTTTACTTAGAATTTGGGAAAGAAGGAGAAAGGAATTAAGAGAAATGGAAAATCAACAAAGATCCTTTGATAGAGGAGATAGAAATGGAGTTAATGGGAATGATAAAAATGGAAGGAGATAATGGAAGTGGGAATGGTAATAACTAAGCATTATGGGATTATTGTGGCCTAAATTTGAATGAAGTTGTGCTACCTATTACTTAACCAATTATTCAAGCAAGTAATTTTGAACTTAAACCTACTTTGATTTAGATGATGCAACTTAATCAATTTGGAGATCACCATCCAAGGACCCTTATGAACACCTTTAAAATTTTTTGCAATTATGTGCCATAATGAAAACAAATGGGGTGTTCGACAATGTGATCCACCTAAGGTTATTACCATTTTCATTAAGGGATAAGGCTAGAAGTTGGCTAAACTCCTAACCACCCATTTCCATCACTATATGAGATGGCTTAGTCCAAAGGTTTCTGCATTATTTCTCTCCGCTAGGTAAAATGATAAAAATGAGAAATGATATCACCATATTTAGCCAATTTGATGGAGAGTCATTATTTAAGAGTTGAGAAAGGTTTAAGGAGTTATTGGGGAAGTGTGCCCATCATGGTTTGTCTGTGTAAAGTATTGTGAATACTTTTTGTAATGTTTTGAGGAGTTAATTAAGGATAACGATCGATGCTACTATTGGGGGGATTATAATGAACATAAGTGCTAAAGAGGCATATAAAATGTTTGAACAAATGGTTTTGCATGCTCATGGTTAGCATTCTGAGAGAGCTCAACCAAGGAGGGTAGTGAGAGTAAGTGTAGAGGAAGAATTAAGTCAACTTAGAGGGCATGTCTCCTTGCTTCTCGCTTAGCTCACTCAAATAAAAAAAGCCAAACAGGCTAGCAACCCCAACAGTTACAATCAACCTTATTAATATTGATGTATATATGGTGGAGTAGGACATTTAAGCACAAATTGTTAGGTTGGAAACTCCTTTGCCTCATCAGGAGATAGTCATGGAGAATAAGTTAACGTATTGGAGAATTTTAATCAGGGATAAAGAAACTATGATCCTTACTCAAACACCTATAACTTAAGTTAGAGAGACCATCCTAAGTTATCATGGGAAGGTAATCTAAGAGGGGGATTTAATAGTGGTTTTCAAGGACATAGGATATAAGCTAGCCAACACTAGTCTCCATCTCTACCTATACAAAGTTCAAATGGAGAATTGAGAAATTTTATTCAAAAATGCTATATGAGAATGAATGCATAAAATGCTACTTGGCAAGAGATGCATAAATGGAAGATTCAATAGTATAAGGACATGAATAATAAAATCTTAGAAAAACTACCTAACAATACCAAGCAAAATTGAAGAGATTAAGTTGGAACATCTAGTGGAAATAGTAAGGAAGCTAGTGTAGGAGAAAATGACTTATTCTTTATAACTTCCAGTTATAAAATTTGTGTCTAAAAATCTCCAGTGTACATATCGATCCCACCACCCTCTCTATTGGAATCGCTTTTGAGTAGAGCATCCCAAAAGCGCACTAAGACCTTGGATCTTGCTATTAGGTTGGTTACTACTAGGTTGTCCTAATTTGGAAAAGCCGAACTACTAAACATTATAGTAAGCTCTAATTCCCTTTAATTACATGAGACTATTCACTATCGAAGGACTTACATACTCAACAGCGAACTCAAATATCAAATCAGTAGCATGGGTAAATACTAATTCGATGACAATATACATAGTGTAATTAGATCTTCAAAGGTAATATTATAGTTTGAATAAAAGAAAATATTACAGTAGAAGTAAGATTCACTAAGAATAAATTAAAATAATGATATAATGAAATAGAGAAGGAAAAAAATGTGAGAAACTCCTGATATAATTCTACCTTATGACTTTTTCAAAAGAGGCTCTCCCTGCAAACCTAGCTTTAGATATCTATTTATAATAGTTAGACCTAAATTTACAAAGAAAACTTAACAAAAATAGCAGCTTCGTAAATCGTTGCATGTCTACGAGTAAGGTGTACGGGTGTAATGGTTGGGCGTATTCTTGTACTTTGTCCAAAATCTTTGACATTTAATGAAAATTGATGATGAGGAGTACGCTGTACACAGTTGTGGACTAGAGCCATAGTCTTTAACCATGTTCTTCATTCGACTTTATCTCTTACTTTAAATCCTTTTGCTATAAATCCTAAATCAATGTTTTTATTCCAATATACTACAAAAATCAATAAAAGTTTTCAAAACTTTGCCAAATATGTCTCAAAGTATCGAAAAATGAAAATTAGACAAATTAAATTCTAAATCACTATGAAATTAACTAAATTAATATACAAAATTACTATAGAATATGTATACTAATTACACCTTATCGCCGAACATCTAACCAACAAAAATGAACAAACATAAAAATATGAAGAATAAAAAACAAATGTCATGGATTAGGGTTTGAAAATTCCAGTACGAAGAAAACCCCCCGTTAATGTGCGCAAAGATGATTTTGGAATATGTTTCCAGTTGGATCTTCCACCAACCTTTGTTTAAAGCTGTTAGCATTCCTTCACGTATTGCTAAAGCTTCAGCCACTTGCACTGAATCTATAAGAGTAGATAGAGACTCTACTACAAGGAGGTTACTTGCTGCATTTCTACAAATAATTTCGACACCAGCCATCCCATTAGTTCGGTCAAAACTGCCATCACAATTGATCTTAATCAAATCTGCTGAAGGTGGTATCCATTGATCTGCACGTGGTCATGCTTCTGTCCTGGTATTGCTTGATTCTAAGTTTGCTGAATTAGAGACAATCTGCTGCTGTATTTCATCTGCTCCTGTTGCATTGACAACACCTGGTTGGACTTTATCTGCACTACAAGTCCAGTTGAGCTCACATTCTATCGAATGAGCAACAGTATATGTATTTGGACTATGATTATTGAAGATATAAGAGTTCTGATGAATCGAAATATTCCAAAGAGTAATTCCAGCTCTTCGAAGCACATGTTGTATTTCCGATTTTGTAAGGTCATTATTTGTAGCAAGTGACCACAACCATGCATCTGTTCTGCTAACTTGTACTCCATATGTAAATTACATATAGCAAACCGAATTTGTTTAACCCAGCTGCAATGAATAAAAATATGCTCAGTTGTCTCTACGGAGACACAAAAATGACAAAGTGGATCTTGTCTTGCTTTCCTACAATACAGATTCATGTTGGAAGCAAGGGAATTCATACAAACTCTTCATAAATGACGGCATTGTTTCGGAACACAGTCAATAGAGCAAATTATCTTCCAAAAACCTCTATCAATCGAAAAGATGGTGATGTAATTCCAGAATTCTCCAGTTCTATCTTATTTAGCAGATTATAGTAACCAGACTTCATGGTAAATTCACCCATACTATCCTTTGGCCATACAATTCTGTCATCAGGTGGCTGCAGTGAAATGGGAATCTTTTGAATTGCAATCTTTTCTCTCTTAGTCAACAAGTGTTCAATCGGATTAAGATTCCGTAAAATATTAGCATAATCCGTGATATTGCACACTTTAAGGTGTTTTAAACTATCATTTACTTGACTATTTTCAATTTTAAAGCTTTTTAGGGAGGGAATCTAGCGATTGTTCCAAGTAGAGATTGTATTTCCATTCCTAACATTCCAATGGACATCCAGCAATAGCCTCTTTCCCTATTTGTATACTTAGCCATATTCAAAATGCCCTACTTCCTTTCCTAGAAAAGAAGTTCGAATTAGGGAAGTAAACACCCTTGATAAAACTACTCAACAAAGATTAGGTTTGGTCAAAATGCGCAAGGCAAGCTTACCCATTAGAGATTTATTAAACAGCTGTAAATCTCTAAAACCTAATCCTCCTTCAAATTTGAATTTTGTTAACCAAGATCAATTCTTTCAATGAATGTCAATATACATATCGCTGGTTTATAATGGCCGTGGTGTACGTCATATATATACATTTGAAATTTTGCATTAATATAAGTAACTTTTCCTTGATGAAGTGAGAATGAGCTCATCAACGGATCCCTTGCGTAAAAGGCAGCTAGCTCCATGGATCTAATGATTGTCAATCATTTTTCCAGTTCATAAATGCTACAATAAATGCCAGTAAAGGCTAAGGAGTTCTATCGCACTTGTTTCTAGTCTAAAGGTGGAATTCATAACAACGGTTAGAATATATTCATAAAGTTTCACAGCGATAGCTTGTATTTAACGAATAAAGAGATTTATTGGATTTATCAATGTTTGGATCTCTCATTCTCTCTAGGGTTTTTTTTTTTTTTTTGCTTGGTTATCATAGAAATGCTTTTAAGATGGAGTCTTAATAATTATGATATATTGATTTTGATTTCCTTCTCCCTGTAAACGAACTCAATTTGGATATAAAACACGCCAGTAAAGATTGATGGACCGAAGTATATGTTGCGAAAAACCAACCGACTTACGTGTTAATAAGGCGAATCCAATTAGAATTACATACATTATACATCAAGAAATAAAAGTACTCAATTCTTATATCGTACATATGTCCGCCATGTTTTTCCGGAAAGTGTTTTTCTGATGCCTATCATCACTCAAAACATGCTGATTGTATGAGTTGGATTATAAGCTTAACTTTAAACACTAGTAATGTCCTGTTGAATTTTTTACTATTACTAAACACAAGATTTGAATAGGTGCCTAAAAGGTACCAGTAAAATGGAAAAAGGATGAACCAAATGGACCCTAAAAAGACATCATGTTATGAATTAATGTTTTTGAAATGTGAGACCATTTTGATTCTGATAGCACACGGTATTAAGAACTGCAAGCCCTAATCAACATTCATACTGTGCAGCACATGTCGTATGCAGTAATTTGTCCTTAATTTTGACCCATTAAAAACAAAGGCGATGAATTGATTCTTGGAAGTTTGCATAATACAAAATGTCTTTATCTCGATCAACCGGATCCACAGATTCCTTGCGCAAAAGGCGGCAAGCTCTATAAATCTACTCAAAGCATTCCTATTCAAGAATCTCTTCCACAAAGAACCTTTTTATTTTATTTGTGGAGAATATTTTTATTTATATTATTTACAGGATTTGTAATACAGACTTTTAATAAAAACACACTTAAAAACAAAAAAAAGAAAAAGAAAAAGAAAATGGCACCTTTCTGAGATTCTTAATCAATGATCCCTAAAAGTATAAGGACTCGGCTCCAATAGTAAAGGACCTCCTTCACCTCTTAAAACCCGTGTCAAGGAACATCAATAGAGATGTTCGAGTCAATCAATTTTCCTCTTTATAAATGCTATGACAAATGCCAATAAAGATGCAAGGGCACAGAGCCAACCAACCCATTCGGAAATGCTCGTCAGAAGCATGCTCGCCATAAGGAAGAAACCAAATGCAGCAGACATAGATCCTGCTCTTTCTATATAGGCTGACATGTCTGGATATACTTCTTCCAGTAGTATCCCAATCAAAGAAGCAGCAAAGCTCACCGCCAGATTAACTATAGCAATCTGCAGAAGTAGATGAGACGGTTTAGGGGAATGATCTTGTGGAGAAGAATTGCCCGCGTCTTGGTAGTGGAAAATTAGAAAACTAAAAATGGCTTGATAGGTCACACCAAGAAATGTTTTCCCTAATTTCATGTGGGCAACAACCCGTGGTGGCCTATTTCCATGACGGGCATCTGTTCCTAGATCGATATCGATTACATGATAGCTAACAGGAGTGTTCGATGAATCCAATCGGTTCTGAGGACTTACATGGAGCTTCATCCTGTGAACACGAAAACATAGATGTGATGGATTGCCAGGGCTTGTGCTGACATGTAGAGCTCCGGGACCTAAAGGACTACTGTGGTCCTGGAATTCCTCGCCAGCATGACAATGTGACAATCCTACAGTGTCCTGGTTAGGCGGGACAGGTGCTGGGTCAGAGCAGAGATCACCTATTGGGATCGACAATACATCTCCAGGGGGACTACAAGAATGTAGGCTAGCGTTCGGGCGGTCGCAGGCCGGGGAAGATGTAGTTGTCTTAGGAGCCACACCTGAGGCACATCCAACTGCAGAACACTTGTCCGTAAATGACCTGTAAATGCTGTAAATAGGAGAATGTGGCCTGTTTGATTCATCCAGACCAACACCTGCTTCTACTACAGTTTCATCCTCAGTATTTATTTCACTCCGTATGTCTCTCTCGAGAAATTCTGTAATTTGTTGCATCGAATATTTTCGTTATATGAATTTCTGCAACTGTGCCACGCCAAAAGTGGTGTATTTATAGTCTCAATCCCTGATTTATCTAATTACCAAATAAATAAATGAATGAATGAATAAAATCCCAGATTTATACCCTCAGCTGCTGTAATTACGGGAAAATTTCCCAACCTTGTTCAGGAAATTATGCTTTTTTCCCCTTTATTTATTTTTTATTTTAGGAAAGATAATGGAGGTTAGAATCTAAATGGAATATCCAACAAGATGATGAAAAAAGGGCCAGAGGTAAGCTGCTCATGAACTTCTGGGAAGTGTTACTGCAAATGAAGATAGATTGTACTATCATACAACTTAATGAATTACATTTCATCTAGAATGGTTATATCTGTTCTGTTCAGACCAGAAGGAAGACTGAGAAATCTTGTTATATGAACTTCATCTGCATTTCCTCCCAAAGGACGCGGTTTTGTTGAAGGCAAGTCAAGAATGAGTACGCTGTGATTTCATATTTTGGAAAAAAAAAAAAAAAAAAGTACAGGTGCGTTGAAATCGTACTGTGAATTTTTTTAGATATTGGTTAAAATCAAATATTTACGGTTGTTAATTGTTATAGTAATACCCCAGTAGTAACTGTAGTTAGCAATTTTCCTCCTAGAAAAATCATTTTTCCGTTCGTTTTTCTTTAATATTCTCAATGATAATAAATCACCACCGGCCACTGGCTGTGTTACAGCCGCTAAAATCCACTAGCATCAACGATGGCTAGAGACTACAACAACAATAATTAACAACTTTTAAGGTTTCGATTCTGACAAATATATAAAAAAAACGTTGGAAATCGTTTTCCGTGATACATTTACATAGTAAATTGTTTTAAGACGTGGGTTATGGAAGGTGATCTTCCAAAATACACATTGGATCGATTTGCCATTAGAGACGAAACTTTGTGAGTAGTTTCTGCTACAATGCCGCACACTTGCGTTGGGTTGCTAGATCACTAAGCCAAGAACACGGAATTGATTTGTATGAAACAAGTTAGGAAGAAAAGGATGACACCTGCGGCATCTTCGTCGCAAGTTTCAGTGATTGTTTCTACTCGTTCACTTTTTCAAGGCTAGTTTCCGGAGAGTGAAACAGAAATTTCCAAAGCTGATTATACGTCACACTTGCCTTAAAATAGTTACTCAGCTATTTGTCAAGGCTCACACTATTTAGACTGAAAGCACGTCTATTTATTCAGATTTTAGTGAAAAAGAAAATGAGACTTTAGAGAACAGGGTAAGGGATGGGATAACATATGAGATTTTACCCATACCCTTCTTTGTCAAATACATGTTTCCAAATTTTCAAATTAAACTTATCTTATAGTATTCTAAATTTAGAGTAGTTTATCAAACCAAACCAAATGGGATCGAGATCGAACTGAAAAATGCAATTTTTTAATACTTTGGTTTAGTTTGTGGTTTGGTTTAGGTAAGGTTTAAATAGTTTGCTGTTCGATTTAGGAGGTCAAACTAAATAGAACTGTTTGAATCTAAACCAAATCGCTTCTTATTTAAAAATAAAAAATATTTACTTTTAAACGGTATTACTATTTTATTTTAATTTTATTTATATTTTGTTTTATTGATTCTCTTTCCACACTCAACTTCTATTATCTATTTTTTCTCTTTTACTATTGTTTCTCATCTCTTAAGCAAGTTTTCATACTTTATAAAATGCAATATTACTATAATATAATGTTGTATGGCTTTAACTCTTGTATAATATTCATTATATTAAACAACAATATTTGGTTAAAAGGCTCAATATCTATTTGTATCATCAAATATAACAGAATACTTTTAAAAGCGATTCAAACCGAACCAAATCACATTTAAAATGGTTCAGTTCAGAGCCTTAAACCATTAAAAGCAATTTGGTTCATTAAAAACCCTTACCTAAAACCACCTTATAATATATGAAACTTATAAATTTTGTCTTTATTTTTATAAATTTCAAGTTTATGTGACATAAAAAAAAAATCCATATATAATATTATGAGTTTTTCATATACAAAATCTATTGAACCTATATTAAAATCTATTAAATTAGAAAAGATAATTTTTCCTACTTTCATTATTTTAAAATTTATGTGATTTTACTACTTAGTAAATGCGAAAGAATAAGAAAGAATGGAAAATGTAAAGTTGAAGAAGAAAATAGGAAAGAACAAAGAAAAAAATGGAGAATGTAAAGTAAAAAAAAAAAAAAAGCAAAAATTAGAGAAGAATAAAGGAAATGATAGAAAATGTAAAGTGAGAAAGGTGGCATTAAACTTATTTGTTTATGGTTATAACTTATGGGCTTAGGTTCATTTTTTTCTTTTCCTTTTTACTAAAGTATTTATGGCCTAAAACTATAATATTATTATTTATTATTCATTTACTAATATTAATATAGGGTTTCCTGAGGCCTAACTTTTTATATCTTATGTTACGTTTGGTATACAAGAAAAGACTTAAATGGAATCGCGGTTTTGATCTCTATTCTTTTTGCTCATATTTGAAAGTATAATTTAAAGGCAAAAATACAATTTTATGGAATTGTTAATTCTACTTTTTAAGAGGAATTTGATTCTAGCTTTGAGGGAGTAGAAGATTCCATTCCACACTAATAAATAGCATTAACTCAAAATTACTTGTTAACCTTAAAATAAATTATATCATATAATAATTAAAGACATTTTTTATAATTAATACTATTTACGAGTATAACGTTATTCTATTAAAGCATTTCCAAACAAAAGAAGGGATTTATCATTCTGGTCCTCATTTTAGTCTATTCTATTCTATTCAAATCCAATCAAGTTCATTCCATTTCAATTCATGCTATTTTATATCATGCATGTGTACCAAACATATTATTAGAGTATAGGTTTCAATGTGAATTTAGGATAGAAAGATCTTATACTTATATCCCATCTTGTGAAATTAGGTTTTGAAAAATTTATACCAAGAACCTACCTTATAGCCTTAATATTTATTCAAAATTTATTCGATCAAATAGAGTATAATTTAGTACCCTATACAATAAGGCTACTCACTTGCCCGATGCACATGATACTAGAGTTCGGCATGCACACAACTCAATAAGAGCCTTCGCTCTTAGGTCCTTAAATAAGGGAGCTAGGACTAGTCAACTCAATGATAGCTTTTCAACCAAGCCTGATCATTTTTCTTGGTTTTTGTCAACCATACCAAACTAATATTAAAAAAAAAAAAAAGAATTTAGGTTTTAACCATTGAAAAAGAAATCTCTAACATAAAAACCATATAATTTTTAACCCATTTTCGAAAGAGATTGAAAAAGATTTGCATTTATTCTACAAAACTTATAGTAGAATTAAATTGTTATATTAGCAATGTGGATCAAAAGCCTATAAAAAGATCAAAAGATAAAAGCTATTTTTAGACTTTTAGTCTCGCATTACTAAGAGATAAGAACTTCTTTTTCATGAAAGTCACATATATCAAACTAGACATGTTTTAAAAATATATTTATTTTTTGTATTGTTGATGATAACACATTTTGTGATGTGAATAGGTAGTAATTTTTTTCAATCCACAGAAAAGTAGTTTAAATTTTCATTATTATTTATTTACATTTTTTATATTTTTAAAACCTTTTCTGGGTTTATTATAAAAAGGATATATTAATATCACCTTATTTTATTTAGCTCCATCCCAAAAGAATAAAGAGACTTCTTAGTCTATGGTAGAAGTAAGTAGGTAAAGGGTGAGTAAGTATAGAGTGAGCTTTTCTAAGGTGGGTAAAGTATGATACTCATAATTGTAGTCAACCCCATATGTATCATATCCCAAATTTTTAGAACTTATGTAGCATCCTAGAGTCATCATGGAATTTATACCCTGTATATATATTATAGGATTCCTTGAAGAACCTATATTTTTTTTTTCATAATTTCATAAGTTTTAATTCACACATTGTTTTTAATGATAATGTTTAATACAATTTTTGTCCTACATAAGATTACCTTTCTAACATTATATAGAATTTAAATGTTTTAAATTACACCCCATAGCTAAATAATCAAATGGTAAACATATAAGTATGCATGCATAAAAAAAAAGAAGATACAATTTAATATTGTCATGAAAAGAAAATAAGATTATGTGCTTGATGGAGACTCCTCTTAAGTATTATATTCCAAATAGAAGGGAGAATAGGCATAATTGAGGGAAAAAAATTTTTAATTTAGAAAGCAAATGGTGCATTTTAGAGAATATCCATTTATATACATTATATAGTATTATATTTATTATTTTATTTTTCTCAACAAAAAAAAGAAATATAAGATTAATTTTCATTCATTACTATATTTTTACTAGCTAGGTACTAGAAATTGTACATTGTATACCTTAAAGTATATGTATCAGGGTTAGTAAAAGACATGATGATATCATTAGCCGTACCAAGACCTTATAAAAGCATATTCTAAGAAATTCTTATTTGAAACTTATATTATGATATTTAATATCCATTCAAAACCTACTCAATTGAGTGGATTACAAACTCATCATAGTTTAGGGTCCCATTTGGCCGATCAAATGTTAGCAACAAGACTAGGGAAGTCCACCAAGATTCTTGACATCGAGTAATAACTCAAGAAATAAAAACAACGAATTGATGAAACACATTGTCAAAGACACCGAACAAGCATGTAATTGATGACTATGGGAAGTCTTTATGGCATCTTCAATTTGAAGTTAGCTAATGGAGTTTTTAGGCAAGCAATGCATAATACATAAACGGTAACCAAATTCCAAAGTTTCTTTTGATCTCTCGCCTTTGCCTTCTCTGGTGCATGTTGCGGTTTACGTCCATGACGTGCTAAGCATCACAAAATTGTGTCAGAATGTAGTTTTTGTTTCATTGGCATTCACCCTAACATTGGTTGCTAACACTTCTCTAACCTAATAATATAAATATCGATCTCCCAACTAAATAAATGAGAGAAATAGAATAATCAAGAAGAAAACTAAATATAAATATTAACATAAGAAGAGACCTATACTAACCTTGTTTTAAACAATAAAAATATAGCCAAAGGGCCTCTCTTGTAATTCACTCCATTAAAAAACTATTTACTCTAAGTGTGACAAGTAAGCTCTAAATCTTGAAGCTTTTCAACTTAAGATTAAAACCTAGAAACCAAAAATCTCTATTGATAAACTTAGTTATAAACATAAGAAAACCTAGGATCAATACCTAAATCCCTAATAGTAATTTGAATTATGTGATGAAATTGCATCAATAGGATCAAAGAGAATTAATTTAATCTAGAAAAACCTGAAGCTCTTCTATTAATTGAAAGATTAGAAATTACATAAAAATTAAACCCTCCTAAACTTGATCTAAAACTAATGTTAACAGAAAACTCTACACTCTAGGTTTCATCAAATCTAGAAATTAGGAAAAGGTTAGAAATTTTTTAAGTTGGGTAACTTCAATGAGTCAATGAAATTCCAATGAAAATGATAGATTTTATAGACGAAATTAGTATGAATACAATAAAGATGATAATTTGGATTTTAGAAACATGATAAGAAGATAGATGGTCTTAGTTAGTTAATTAATAAAAATTACCATACTATCATAGATTAAACTCTATAACTTAAATTAGAATAAACCATACATAAAGGAGTAGAGGAAAATAACTTAAATTAGGATAAACCATACATAAAGGAGTAAAGGAAAATAGGAAATCATCTTAGTTAACTAGAATAAGCAGATTGCTTAGGGAATCCAGTTGATCAAATTGATTGGGAATCTTAGTGGGCCACCTTTCGGACTAGGTCTAACTTAACTCTTGTAATTGATTAAAAATATTGTTTGAAATGAATCTAAATTAATTAGCATACTTCCTTAACCTTGGTGTAGTTTGAAGAGTAAATTATATAATTTTAGAAGAGATTAATAAAAAAAAAAAATTCAAGTAATTGATCATACTATGGGGATGTATGGGAGAGTAAAGATCAATGTTATTTAAGCTTACAAGAAAATAAGGTGAATAATGATAACACCCAAAATTACTTGTTATCTCAACTTAAAAGCTATACTCATATGCATTCAAATGAGGGAAATTAATTAGAATTAGTCAAAAATAGCTAAATGTGTCCAAAATGGACCAACTACATGAATTAAAAAAAAAAAAAAAGATTTTGAGCTTGAAAATATATTGAACTTGATTATCTCTAGGAGGTAAGGCAAGCTTTCAAATGACATCCTTTTATCATCCAAATTCCCCTTTTGCAGGTGCCAAGGGTCATTGGTCAAATGACAAGAACTTACCATCCAAATTGCAAAGTCATATACTTTAGGGATAAGAACATCATAGGCTACCCTCTAAATGACATGCACCTACTAGTAGAATGGGAGGTATGGTTTAAAGAGCATGAAATGGATTGTTCTTTCATATATATGGTAGCTTTAATTGCAAAACTCACCATTTAGATGCTTAACCTTAAAAAACTAGTTTAGGAGAGCTCTTGTAATGCTCTATGAACCTGCAATGCTATAGACCATCATGTGTTCGTAGCCTCTAATGACATGTTAGGTGTAATGATCAACTAAAAATCTCCAAAATATTCCAGTAACAGTCTCCAAATATTCTCATAAATAAATTCTTTAAGTTGTGTTGGATAACTTTCAAATAAGAACAATTGATAGTTAATCGAAAATTAAAAACCAAGTTAGACAAAAAAATCCTAACTTTTAAATCTCTTAGGTTATTCTTCAATAGCATATGTAGTTGTTGCTTTTCCCATCCCAAAGATAGTAATAGATGTCTTAGTAATTTGTTGAAGTTAATCAAATCACCTAAAAGCCTTGCATTTGAAAAATAGTATAGAGTGAGCCAAAGCCTAGTACGTAACATTAACCACATGCATGTGAACAAACAATACCAAATCACATGCAATAAATCGAAAGCAAGAAAATTATACAATCATTTTATTATCTTTGCTTTTATCCACTCACACAACACATGGCAAAGGTCTTCATAACCCCCACACATCATAGCTTAAAACGAGAACTTAATGTTGGATGTATCTCTTTTAGCCCTTCTACAATTTAGTGTTGGGTGTGCTTCTTCAGGTCCCTCCACAATCTAATCTACCCTAGATCCTTTCTACATGAAACTCTACTAGGGACAACACATCACATGAACCATTAGGGTTGGTCCCTAAAGATCTGCCACCATAGGTCTCTAGGATGAACCAAGCACAAGTAATAAAAAGTTACTTAAACCAGATATGCATTTAGTCCACATGTCACGTATTTGGAATAGTTGAAATGATCCATTTACAACTAACTTTGAAAGAACAATCTATAAAGAAAATGAAAGAAAGAACTATCTTAGCATGATCATAGAACTCCCTATAGGTTCATTAGGTATAAAATAAGACTTTTTAATCAAAAGTAACTAAATTAAGGAAGGAATCTAAAAGGGAAAACATTTTCAAGAAGCACAATAAAGAGCACAGACTTGAACCGTAGTCATGATTCTCTTTTAGTACTTAATGGCAATTTTACACTCATGGTTCACACTTACGGGTTCACACTCAAGGATCCACAATTGTGATTTTTTCTAGACTTCACCCTTAAGATTGTGGTCATGATCATGCTTATGATCATAAATTGATATCCTCTCAACTTACATTACTCCTCATGAATCTCACTCATGCTTCACTCTTAACACATCCATAAGGATCACGATCACAAAAGTATGCTTATGTTTTTTTAGCATGATATTACTACTTTGTAGTTCCTCCTTTTTCAACAAATTCATGCTACCCTTGATTTGATCCTACAACCCATTGTTAATCTAACAACACGATCCTAACTTTGCTTATTGTTTTATGTATCAACATCATTCTCAAAACTTAATTAAATCCAAGATCAACAAGTATAAAGGAGCACTTTACCATAATGCTTAATGGACCCTAAAGCAATTCTTTGCTTTTCCTTGATTGATTAATGCACAATCTTTAAAGATCGTTACAGATGATTATGATTTGACATTAAACACCTAATCCTGAGCATTATAACAACTAACCTAAGTTCTCATAGCAGATATAAGAGATTTTACGTATTACCCTTCTGTTTAAATGTTTCACCTTCATATATGAGCATCAACTATATTAAATTATGAATAAAACCTCTTACACGAATTGAAAAACCTACCTAAACAATAAGGGCTCCTCCCACAAATGGATTTTATTTATTGTATTAAGCCTCAAGATCCTCCACTCCTTGCATTAAGGAGAAGAAAGGACATCAATTTTGCTATAATTCAATGGAAACCAATGAAAAATAGTGTTTCTTCAATCCTTGCCTTGTACGTTTGTGGGGCTTGCTAGAGAGAAGTCTACAGGCTGACAAACAATAAATACTTTGTGAGATGTAAGGTTTTTGGTATTTTACTTAGGTTTAGGAAATTCATGAATTTCCCAAAATGCCCCTTATTAATGTTCTTAAACTGTCCTTTATGTCCTTACCTACAAGTTAAATAATTGACCCTTATATTTTATGCCTTAATATTTTTTCTCAGGCATTACATCTCAACATGAAGCCATCGTTCGGAAAAAGACTGACTTTACCAACCAAATGACACGCAAATTTCTATAAAAGTTGCATATTTCTATGTAAAGGGAAGCAACCAAGGACAGCTTTTCCGAATCCCTATCGACTCTTATAGCTACGTTAGAGTTAGATTAGATTAGTTTTAATTAGATTTAGTTAGTTTTAATAATTTATAGCATTTTAGAGTGCTCAGGACACAAGAAATATCATATCTGTACGAGTTGAAGATTTAGGTTTTTTTATTTTTTAGCACGGGCGTGTTTTGTGGGGTTGTGATGATTTAATTAGTATTCATGTAATGTTAGTGTGTTTCAGGTATATAGGTATTGAATGTGTGGATTTTTAGCAATGTTGGTTCATGAAATTTTATATTTTGCAACTGACCTCGGTTTTATAAAAGGAGAATATTTCATAACTTGAAGGATTTAATTTTCATTTAAATAGATTATGACGTTTCCAAAAACGTCCTGTGACGCTGCAATTTTGGCTTAAAAACATTAGAATTCACTCACATTTATACAACTGAAATTGTAGATTGCAACATGTGACAATGAATAAACCTATAATTTCAACTAGAAATACTTTCCTTATAGTTGGAGCTACCCACTTAAGGGGTCCCATATAAAAACTACTTTGATTACATATTCTCGCTTGCCAATATGCATGTGAATCCAATTTACCATTAGGCTCTCCAAATATGCAACTCTCACTCTAGCAATAAAGGGGTTCCCAATTGAAGAAGCCGCCCTACTGTTCATGAAGTACATAGTGAAGTTTTAGGGGGTACCACATCAATAACAGCTACCAGGATGTGTATTTCATAAAGAGGTTTTGGATATTCTAAATTGCTAGGTTTTGATGTAAATTTCTTTACTCTACATCCATGAATGGACAGGCAGATTGACAGGATGAATGCGTTGTTGGAGTTGTATTAGAGGTATTGTGTGTGAGCCAACCAGAAGATCGCGCTAAGTTACTAGACATAGCTTAGTTCTCTTCAATTTGCGCCATAATAAACCTAAAAGCAGGAGCCCCTTTGAAATTATATGGGGGTTCCAAATGACATTGCCACCAAGTATAGTGGTAGTACCCAGTATGGTTCTACTAAGAACTAGTAAGAGGAGACAAATTTGGTCTGTGCCTATCTACGTAACGTATTTAAGAGAATGAAGAAACTTTTCGAGAGAAAGAAAACGAATCACTGAGTATTAAGTGGGAGACCTTGTCTTGGTTTGGTTACATCTACTACGAAGGATTAAAGGGATGTTGCATAAGGGATTGGTGAGGAAATATTATGGGCCTTATAAATTGTTGAAGAAGTTAGGAAGATAGCCTATAAGCTGGATTTGCCATAACAATTGAAAGTTCAACCAGTATTTCATGTCAGCATGCTAAAGCCATATTATGAGAATGGTGAAGACTTGGAGCGGATGAAGACGGCACTATTGGAGTTCAAAATTCGTACGACAAAGAAGTAAGAGAATATTGAAAGACCAGACAATAATAGAGTCAAGCTATCCAACTGCATCAAGCATTTAATAAAGTGGAAGGGGCAACTAGACCGTTAGAATGGTTAGGAACTAGCGGAACTATTGTGGCAAGCTGTGACCCTAATGAATGGGTATTGCGAGAAAACAATGAGGTGATCCCCATATTCTGGAGGAGGAGAATATCACGAACCATTGGGCTGGACTAAGGCACATGAGGTTTCCCAAGGCCTTGTAAAGCAAGCCCAACAATTAGGCTCCTTGAAACTTCCAGAACATAGAACGTCCCAGAAGTCCTAGTTCAATGCATCCTAGTGTTTGGATGGCTAGTAGAATTGTTTTTTGAACACAATATAGACCATTACATTAAACAGATCTTAGCCATCCTTGAAGGAGGCAACTTGTATATAAAGGGTTATTCCTCTTCGCTTATAAAACATCATATACTAGTGAATGCATTGAGTTTCTAGGGTGTTGGACTAAGTGCTCTCGTTCCCTCTTCAGAGTTTTAGAATGATTTGTACGAGGAAAGCTGACTTAGCTCTCTTACCTCTCATTCAAATTCTTGAGAGTTTTAAGTACTACACGCAAAAATCGGTCCAAATACCCTCCAAATCCATTTGGATCATTCAAATCTTATGCGCTTCTATCCATGCTTATCGCTGAAGTTTGTTTCTGTTCAGCACCTTTCAAGGTGTTTAATTTACTAAACATCCATGAGAAGCTTTATAGTCATACTTTAGGATTCCTGCAGGCATTCAAATGGAATGCCATTTAGAGTGTCCGATGAGGGTTTTTTTTTTTTTTTTTTTCCATCCGAGTCTAAGCGTTTAAACTTCTTAAGATTAAATTTATTGTACAAAATAACTTGTCTATAACCTACCGGAAGTTTGACAAGAATATTTTCCTTTCGCTAAACTATCTTAATTGGCATGCTTTTAAATTAATTTCTTAATTTAAAACGTCTTATATTATTTATCCATACTAATTAAGTTCGCAAGCAGCGATTCTATGAATCAATTATGGTGTAATCTTAAAACATTATACATACACGCAAGTGGCTCCAATTCCATTACTAAATCTTGTATGGTATGTTTACTTGGAGGAAATTAAAATTTTATTCATTATTTATTCTTTATTACGAAGTTCGCTTAATTTTTTGTTATGAAAACATAATTTTATAGGAAATCCAATTACTTAATTTCAAATAATAAGGATTTCTTAATTCAACTAAGAAATCATGATTCTTTATTACTATGACTACCAATACTATTACCACCACCATCATTATTGCCGCTATCACTATCGCTATTATCGCTACCACCATCACCGTCGTCGCTATCATCATCACCGTCACCACCGTTGCCATCACCGTTACCGCCATCACCGTTGTTGCTACTGCCACCACCATTATTATCACTATCCTCACCACTAACTACCATAGTTACTGTTACCATTACTGTTATCGCTGCCACCACTATCACTAGTCAATACCCCCACCAATTACTTTAGGATTAGTTGGAAAAGAAAATAAATAGAAAATAATTTAATTATTAAAGTTATATTACATGTTTATTTTTAAATTACTTATAAATTTAACTAAACAAAATAATATATACTACATCCTTATTTCATTTATTAAGAAATTCTAATTTCATTCCCTCTCATTTTATTTCCTGAAGTGAATAAGCTAGTAGTATTTAAATTCCACGTAATTTATCAACAAAAGGTATGACTGTTGTGATATTGAGAAAAGATAAACTAGTTTACAAGAAAAATTCCTTTTTTATTTTTTTATAATATAAAATCATCTTCTCCTCAAGTTTGAGCTCAAGTGAGAACTTAGAATTATTGCCTCTTGCTTGACTTTTTTGCCCACCACAAAGGACTCCAAGTGCCTTTGAATGTATATTTTAAATAATGACTGATTCTAAATCTTTATACGGAACTTGGATTATAATTATAATTATAAATGAATTAAAATATAGAGGAAAAGAAAAATCTTCTCGGCACCATATCAGTGCATGGATGTCATTGACTTTTTTCTTCTTGATGAATCAATATATGAAGTGTACTCTTTATTATTATTATTATTATTATTTTCAATTTTATAGTAAAGAATTCTCCAACTTTAACTATTGAGCAAACGCTTCCTGTAACTTCTTCTTCTTCTTCTTTTTTTTTTTTAAATAACGTGAAATCGATATTCTTTAATGGAGGAATGCTAGTAATGTATGTTTCTGATAATATCTTGAACTAAAATGTGACGTGGTTGGTTTCGCCCGTGAAAATTTCCTTTTATTCTAAACTTTGTTTGCGTATAATTACTCTGTTTTTTTTTTTTTTCTGAATAATTTACTGTCGAATTCATTTTAATTGTATAATAACTATACATGCATATATATATCACAAATTCTTATATGCCAAGCATTTGGGAATCTGATGATCTAGAAATAATCAAACTTGAAATTATTGGAGAACCTAAAAATTTACAACAAAAATAGTCTTGAAATATATGAGATAGCTAAAAGTAATTATTCAAACATGGAACTAAATTAGATCCATCTATGACACATAATTATAAGGTGCACTGCTGTCATTCCCGCGTCCAAACCACAAGCCATAATCAAAGTAGACTTAGCTATTAATTTCTTGAAATTCATCTGTATTTGAGATAAAAGAATCTTAAACATGGATGAACCACATGACCCAATGGTAAAATATTGTGTCAAGCACACATAATTATCATACCGTACACCTACTTAAATAATATACTAACACATAAACAATTAAAACCAACATTCATAGAGTAGATTGTCTTATTTGGATAGAGAGTAGCAAACACAATTAACATAATATCTGAGGCCAAAAACAAATAGGGATGAGCGGATACAAGAAAGGATATGAAAATCTACCTATATCTCACCTCATAAGATATAAATTTTCAAATTGCAAAATCAAAACCTATCTTATAACAGACGAAACCATCTTAGAACTTATATCCAATAAAACCTATGAGGTAAAAGGTATTCGATGGAACTTGTAACCTTTACTTTTTTGCCTATAGGTTTCAAATTTAAGTGAATTCACAAAATTAATCTATATGTGATATTACACACTGTTCATATGTGAAACTTAAAGAACCTATAATAAAATTTATGAATGAGAAAGAATAAAGGGAAAAAAAATGAAAAACGTAAAGTTACAGAGGAAAATAAGAAAGAATAGAGAAAATAATGGAAATCGTAACGTAAGATAAGCAAGTTTAAGGTTATTACCTTATGGCCTTTAGCTCTTTTTTTTTTTTTTTTTTTTGGTCTTTCTTTTTAATAAAACATTTATTGGCTAAAAAATATAATATTATTACTTATTAATATTATTTTATAATTTTAATAAGGTAGATATAAGGTATCCTAGAACTTGTATACTTCATACCTTAAAGTACAAGTTCCATGGGTGGTATAAGGTAAGAAGATCTCATACCCATACCATACTTTATGAAAGCAGGTTATGGAAAATTTGTACTTAAAATCTATCATATGACCTTTAGTACCCAACAAAATGTATCCGACTAAGTAAGATATGAGTAGAAATCTTGTATAATAGGATTACCTACCCAACCTTAAAAGCAAGAGTCTAAAATTCAATGGATCAAAACCTCGAGAGCCTAAAAACCATAAACTAGTAACCTAATATAAGCTCTACAATTTGTATGAGCCATTAGTAGTTTAGTTGATTGTTAGATGTCTATTATGGTATTCTATACCATTATGGTTGTTGACACTTCAAATAGGTTCATGTCCAACTCCCAACTCATATCAACTATATTTCCACCTTATCAACGATCTTTGTATATATAAGGTAGCCTTGTTACCTAAACTATTAGCTACTTCATTCTGAATATCTAACTTACAATATATTACAAACACCTAACTTAATAACTTGCCTATCCAAATTTCGCCTCGACATAAGCAAAAAGAGAAAATGTAATAAAAAATCAATTGCCTATTATATCAGCATATCTAATATATAACAATATCCTACATACATAGAATTGCCTCAATGACTTGCAATAAATCCAATTATAAATAAGATCCTACAAGTATTCACAAAAGATTGAATTAAGACTTTTATTATACTAAAAATCACATTCTTATATCAAAAACACCAAAGTAGTCTAAACCAGTTAACTACATAAAAAATTGGCTGACCTAATTATCCTTATGGATAAAGTGTTAGACTACATTTGTGGTATAGTAAACTAATTTTCCTCTCACATGGTTAACTACATAGAAATCCAGCTTACCACATTAGAAAGGTAGTTGAGCCTCTATACCTATAGTCCTTCCATTTATATCAAGGACTTGACTTAAGGCAATTTTGGATGAATTTTCAACCTCAAACTCACCCCAAATTACCTTATGAACTCTAAAATAACATTTAACTACAAATTTTAGTAACTTTAATCACAAATCTCTCCTAAAATCACTTAACACCATACAACAACTCATAACTTTGTAATCTCTAAAATCCTTACAATTTTACAAAAAAGATAAAAAAAAACAACAATCCAATAAATAGAAATTATAGAAATAGCAATTCAAACTAAGTTTTCTATAGAAACTCGAAATGATGTTTGGGTTTAGAACAATCATGTCAACATTAAGGTGGAATGCAAAATGAGAGAGAGAGAGAGATGCTACAACATATGTGCCAACTCATACTACAATAGCCAAACAAAGTGCCTATTGAATCCATGAATGGGAATCACATACGAAGTGAATTAGAATTTTAAATATAGAGAGTAACTTAAGAAATCCAAACAATCTTTGCCTCAAAATCCTATGGAAAAACTTGCATGTAGTGACAATAATAAGGGAGAGATTTAAGTTAGAGAGAGAGGGTAGGAGGGATGGAGGGAGAAACAGCTTACTATTTTCCTTTTAGGGAAAAAAGGGGTTAAAAGACTAAATTGCCCTATAACTTTAAATGATTTACTAGGATATCACCAATATATTTATCTAATAAGAGCTATTGGCCACCCAACATGATAGTAAGGTTGTGAGCCATGAATTACTATTAACTAATTATTGAAAATTAAACATCATCTTCTAATGACATCCTAGTTGAATCATTTTATGTCGAATCATTATTACGCCTCAAACTAGAGAGTTGTAACAGTTTTTTCGTATAAACTAACCTAAAGTAGAAGCTAGTCTCTTTAGTTTCTAACATACGTATAGTTTATATCAAAATTTTACCACTCTACAACTTTGAGTTATCCAATTCAATATCTATTTAGTATCAACCTGTGGTGCAATTTTCTAAAATAACTTTTCTAAGGGATTGTGGTATAAAAGTTTGAGAAGAAAAAAAAATTATAAACAAATTCAAAAGAATGATACAGTAAAGATTTATAAAAGTCTGTAGGTTTACAAACTATAATACCAATAACAATAATTGAAAACTAGAGGGTTACCTAAAAAGACCCTATTAGTTTTCAATGAGGTTAGTAATGTCAACCAACAAAATAAGAATCTAACCAATTAGTCTTGATTTTCACTCCTTAAGCTCAATCTCTACACGTTGAAACTTAAAGTAGCATTAGTATATCTATTAGGGTGCTTGCAAAATAGCCATAAGGAAATGAGCAACAATTTGTTCAATAAGTAGGACGGAAACAATAGTACTTATCTATCATCAAACAATCAATGTTTTTAAGCAAAGTCAATCAGATGCAATGCATGTTTAAACAAATGCCATTACACAACATCAATTAGTTGTCATGAGATCAAAGAAATTATGCCCATTTTAATTTGGGTTTTGAGAAGTTTGATACCACGTACTTCGTAAATTAAAACCAAACTAGGGTTTGTACAATGAAAAAACATGCTTTGCCCAAGACTTCACTTTGAACCTGATGCGTAGCCATGGCTAAGAACAAATAAGGTCAGTCGCAATGGTGGGTTCAAGCTTGTTGAAAGCATGAAATGAGTGATGGACTATATACGAAAGAATAGAAAAGGTAAGATAAGCAGACCCACAAATAGCTCCACATAATATGACATACTAGTGGAACTTTTGAGGACTCAAGACACAACTTGATATGATGCACGAGATGGTTCGATGAGGTTAATTGATACTCAACCTTACTTAAAGGTTAAGATAAGAGTGAAGAAAGCAAACAAGTTGTAGAGTAATGTTCATAAAGGGAAATATTTAGTATTTTAATGATGGTAAGGGTATCTTGCAGCTACATATATAATGGGTATTTATACCCGAGGAAATAAGGTAAGTTGCCTAAAAATGGAAAAGACAAAAAAAGGAGTGGAACCTAATCTAAAAGAAGTAATATACAAGGAATAATGAAGGGTATTGGAAATTACAACAAAAGTAACTTTTCTGTATGGAAGATTCTGTGTATGGCTACTTAAACACGTGACTTGTTATGGGTGGGTGACTCTCAAGCAGGAAAGAAAAATTCTATATGGTCAGCTTGAATTTTACCGAGCCAAGGTATTGAGTAGGGTTACGGAGCAGGATGCTGATTCAAGTTGGACTCATCTTGAAAGGAATGGTTGTGGACACATATTGGAGCTTTCATCTTCTTGGCACTAATGTAGTCGAGCTGGGGATCAGCTCGATCATGACTGGGCAGGGGCGTATGAAGGGTCGGCTACAAGTAGAGCATTCATCAAGTTAGCACATAATTTTCAAGAGATGTACAATCACTCAACTCAGCATAGAGAGTTGGTTGGTAATAAGAAGCAAGTTGGCCTTGGTAGGGGTTAGCTAAAGTAAGAGGATTTGCTTCATTAGTCCTTCTAGTCCTTGGGCTTGGTTATAGGTTAAAGGCCTAATAGTCTGATTCCTACCATTCCTTCCAGGTTGATTTAGATTTGGGATCAAATTCGGCTAATCCTAGCTTAATTCTCCTTCAAGGCCATAAGGATTAAGGTCAATGTTGAAAGTGTCTAAGACCATATTATCTTTGGGTATCTCCAATCTATAGGCATTGTTGATGATCTTCTAGAGGATTTTGAAGCAGCCTTTAACCCTTACGAACAGCTGGTTCCTCCTCTTGTTTAGGAACTTTTCCTTGCTTAATTGTAGCCACATAAGTTTCCAGGCTAAAACTGTTTCAACAACCTTTCCTTAGCCTTTTCTCACATTTTCCTAGCAACTTGGTCGATCTACCGAGTAATCCTATCATAAATGTATTGTAAGGATTATGCTTAGGCTCTTGCGTCAGGGTCTTCTTTCTTGGATACAAGTGCAAGGATGTGATCAAAGGGTAGCTCGAGATTAAAACCATTAACAACTTCTAAGGGTATCTGCTTAGTGGTATCATGTACTATTCAGTTGTAAGCAAATTCTAACATAAGTAAACAAACGTCCCAATAAGCCAAGTTCTTACTCACTACAACATAGAGTAATGATCTGAAAGTATGATGGACCACCACTGTTTGGCCATCGGTTTGGGGGTGATAGGAAGTGTTATATTGTAGTTAAGTCCCCATCTAACGCTACAAAGTTCTCTAGAAATGGATGAAGAACTTTGGATCTTTGCCTGAGACTACATTTCTCGGTACACAATGTAACCAAACAAATTCCTACAAAAAGAGAGAAGCAATAGTCAAAGCATCATTAGTCTTAGAGCAAAGCACAAAGTGCGCCATCTTATCGAACTATCTACGATAACCATTACTGAATCTTTACCTCAAGTATAACTAGGTAATTCGAGAACAAAGTCCATGCTTAACTCAGTCTAAGGTCTGGTCAGGATAGGTAAAGTCATTGCTTTCCCTTGCTTAGCTTGGCACTTGGTCCTCTTACATATGGCACAACCCTCAACAATTCGGTGCACGTCTCGCCTTATTCTTTACCAAAAGAATCATCCACTCAATAGCTCAAATATTCTTCTCTCCTTAAAATGTCTAAAGAATCCTCCACTATAAGCTTCCCCGATAAGCAACTCCCTTATTGAACAAGTTGGCACACACAACTTTTCATTTCTGAACAACTAACCATCTACTACATGATAATTATCCACCGTTCTTTCATCTATACATTACCCAAGTATGAAATGTAGGTCTTGAGAATACTATTTTTTGAAACTTACAAACCTTAACAACCTGATCTGCAGTTCGATCAAGAGTACATGTCTCCTTGATAGAGCATCTACAACTATGTTGCTCTTCCCCTGTTTATACTTTATCATAATGTTTAATCCTTCAAGAAATTTAACTTACCTTACTTGCCACTTTGGCAGTTTGGTTTAACTTCAAAGATACCTTAAAGACTCATGATCAGTATAGATGATAAACTCTCTCGATAATAGATAATACTGCCATACTTAGAGTACTTGGATAAGGGATAAGAGCTAAGAGTTCTTTGTCATATATGGAGTAATTTAATTAAGGTCTTCTAAGCTTCTTGCTGTGGCAAGCAATTGGTCAACCTTCTTACATTAAGATAGCGCCTATAACTATGCCTAACGCATCACATTCCAGCTCAAATATTTTCTCGAAGTCAGGTAAAGTTAATATAGGGATGAAAGCGAACCTTGCCTTAACTTCATCAAAACTTCTTTCCTCCCTTTATCCCCAATTAAATTAAATGTTCTTCTTCATCAGCTAGGTTAGGGTTGCAACTATTATACTGAAATTCCTGATAAACCTTCTATAAAAGGATGCCAATCTGTGGAAGCTTCTCACCTTGGTATAAGTGGTCGGAGTTGGCAACTTGACAAATGCTCGGATCTTCTTGACATCTACACGTAAGCTTCCTCCACCTACTACATAGCCTGGAAACATCACTTCCTCCTAGTGGAAACAATATTACTTCAAATTGTCGAATAACCTCTTGGCTCGTAGCACTTTTAATACAGCATGGAGATGATCATGATGACTCAGCACGTCGACGCTTTATACTAAGATGTTGTTAAAGTATACCATGATACACTTTCCGATTAGATTTCTCAATACATGGTTCATCAATTGCATAAAAGTGGTTAAGGCATTCGATAAGCCAAATGACATTACCATTCATTCATAGAGCCCATGCCAAGTTTTGAATGTAGTCTTCCACTTATCTCCCGGCCTCATTCAAATCTGATGGTAGCTAGACTTTAGATCAATCTTGCTAAACACCTTAGCTCCACTCTGTTCATCCAGCATGTCATCTAACCTAAGGATAAAATACCGGTACTTAATCATGATCTTGTTCATAGTTTAGCTACCAACACACATTTCCCATCCCTTTTCGACACAAAGAGCACCGACATAGCACAAGAGCTGAGGCTCTCCCTTATATAACCCTTTTCTAGAAGTTTGTTGACTTGTCATTGAAGTTCAAAAGCTTACTCAGGATTCATTTGATAAGCTAACTTGTTTAGCTGGGCGGCACCA